>JAJJWX010003998.1:0-327500 GCA_023529315.1 Papaver bracteatum
ATTAAAGTACTAAAGTTGTAAAGGAGACACAAAGATTTTTACGTGGTTCGATCAATGTGATCTACATCCATGGTTCTTCACTAGTGATTGTATGTAATTACATGATTTTACAATTGAGACTCCATTAATGAATATTTGGAGATCTAGAATTTTTGGGGAAGAAGATGATAAAGAAAATAAATCTCTCTCTAAAATCTCTCTCTCCTACTAAAATTATCCTCTCTCTAAAAAAGACCTCTCCTCTTCTCATGCCTAAATGGCTATTTATATGATTTTACATATTGGATAACAACTATCTGTCCCTTAATTTCGGATTTGAGAATTATCCTGCGAACCTCGCAATTCATTTCACGAACCTCTTTGCCTTCGCAATCTGCTCACATTTTCCTCATAAAATTCCTTTGCTCGCAAAATGTATTTTCTCTCCACAATTTCGTAAGTTATCATTTGTTGTGATATTCCGCTCCTACATCTTGCCTCTTTTCACTTCGTGAACTTCTTTTGCTTTCCTCGTGATTTCCTTTGCTCGAAAAATGTTCTTTGCTCACAAGATGTCTTTTCTCACCACAATTTCGTAAGTTATCATTTGTTGTGATATTCCGCTCCTACATCTTGCCTCTTTTTTCTTGAATATTGCTTGAAGAGCGATCTTTAAGAAAAAATCCGTTGTAGTAGTCTTTGATCTTTGTTGATGAAGGACGAGCGAAAGAATATCAAACTCAAAAAGTATATACTTGCCTCTATTCTTTCGTGAAGTTCTTGAATGTTGCGAAGTAAAAAATATCAATCCTTGAAGAAGTATAAGAAGTACGAAGTATCCTTGAAGAAGTATAAGAAGTACTTAATCCTCGAAATATATAAGAAGTATGAAGTATCCTTAAGAAGTACTTAATCCTCTAAATGTAAGAAATATTGCGAACCCATCATGCGAAACTCTCATTCCATGTTCTTTGCCTCATGCTATGCTGTAATGCAAATAAAAATTTAGATTAGTATTCAACATTTCTTTTATCAAAAATATTCATTTAATTGCAAGTTCAAATCGTTTTTCTTTGTTTTGATTTCCTTTGTATGATTTATTTCATCTCATTTGACAAATATTTTTCCATGGAAATGATCCTAATAGGTACCCCCTCATATGACGCACTGAGGTACTTTGCCTCTTACGAATGTTGCTTCGCGAGTGTACGCCATAAAGGTTTGCCATCTACTACTCTCCATGTTGAATATCATATCATTTGAAGCAAAGTAAATTTTTCAAGAGAAATATATAAATTGATTTGTGCGAGATGTTTTTCTCGGTTTCTTTTGTAATTGTGAAATCTTGAGATCTTTGTAATTGTATAATATTTGTAATCATGCGATTGAATCGCTTTTTGTAAATCAAATCAAAAATCTTTTATTTTTCGTAAGCAAAATAAAATGTTCAAGGAAAGAAGTACTTAGCTTTTGTGGTTTGTTGTTGTCTCTTGATCTGCCTCTTATATAATGTTGCGTTATACCAACTGTTCTAACCATTTCTTGTGAAATATGTCCGTGAAATAATATCCCATTTTCTTCTCGCGAAATAACCATAGATCTTGCGAAGTAAACTTTTGCATGAAGTAAACGAACGTCTGCGAAGTGTTGGTGCTGCGAATGTTCGCAGCGTAAACATTTGTGAAGTGTAAAAGAGTAGTAGTGTTGGTCTTGCGAACTGCAAAGAGTAGAAGTGCGAATGTTCGCAAGATAAATATTTGCGAAGAAAGTTATTTCCTCTTCCTTCGTGAAGTAAATCATCTTCACAGAGTTTGATTAGGTCATTTCCTTAAACAAAGAAATATACTGTGAACCATTGGCTGCCTGGTTTTGTACCAAATCCGGCGAGTTGACCTGGATTGTGAGTTATTTTGTCTTCGTCGAAGTTACGAGGTATTCATTCCTGAGTGAACTTCGCATAACTTCTTATTTCTTGAATATTGACACCAACAATTACCTGCGAACCTTCTAGCGCAGGAAACAAGAAGGATTTCCTGTTCACGAAGTGGCATCGACTCTACTTCGCAGATCTATCTTGACAACAAATCTGAGTTTTTGATAACTAAACCATAAAGATAAGAAATGGATTCATTCCAAAGTGATTTCAACAGATCTGTTTTGGCAACTACGGCTGATTTTATCTCGATGTTTCCTTCGAATGTGATTGCCGACGTAGCTTTACATCTCCATATCCATTTTCCTTGGATTTTCGTGAATTGCTAATGATATTACTTTGCTGTACCTTCCAATTTTTCCCAAGAACTTGATAAACTCAGAGAAATGCACCACCTTGATACCAGTTTCATGAAAATTTACGGAACCAACAAGTTACTGTGAAGGATAAATCCATTTAATACATCCCTGCTTTCTAGCGCCAATTATGTAGTTGCGGATTATCTCACAACTACACCCTCATAAGAATCCATTAAAATGATTCCTAAATCTAATTAATTTGATATGAAACTAAGAATTAAAGTACTAAAATTATAAAAGTGACACAAATATTTTTACGTGGTTCGATCAATGTGATCTACATCCACGGTGCTTCACTAGTGATTGAATGTGATTACATGATTTTACAATTGGGACTCCATTAATGGATATTTGGAGCTATAGTTTTTTAGGGAAGAAGATGATAAAGAAAATAAAATCTCTCCTAAAAATTTCTCTCTCCTCCTAAAATTATCTCTCCCTCTAAAAAAGACCTCCCCTACTTCTCATGCCTAAATGGCTATTTATATGTTCTTACAAAAGATGACAGTTGTGTTGTCCCGCCATTTCGGATTTGAGAATTATCTTGCGAACCTTCGTAACTTCACTTTGCGAACTTCCTTTGCTTTCCTCGTGATTTCCTTTGCTCGCAAAATGTTCTTTGCTCGCAAGATGTCTTTTCTCTCCACAATTTCGTAAGTTATCATTTGTTGTGATATTCCGCTCCTACAGAAATAATTTCATAGAATAAAGGAAGATTGACATCATAAAGAGGAAGAGGAAGACCTGCGAGGATTTGACCTCGTGAGATTAAAACTTTCTGATCATTCCAAGTAAGATCAGTAAAGAGCTCCATATAGAGAGAAGACTTATTGTCATGACCATCAATTTCAGAAAGAATTAGGTCCCTATCAGCAAGCTCTGCATTAATTTGTTCAATAGTTTTCTTCTTTGGAGCCATTGGGTAAAACATAGAAAATAGAAAAGAAAAGAGGTGAAAGAAATAAGAAATCGCGATAGAAGAAAAAAGGAAGAAATTACAGAAGCAGAAGTGATAAGGAAGATGAATAGAATAAAATAATAAAAAGAAGAATTAAAGATAGTATTTATAAAGAAGAGAGAGTTTGACGAAGGAAAAAATTCATCAATGCGATTATATGTGAACGGTTGAGAAGGACGGTTACGAAGCAACGTGTCAAAAATTCAATAAAAGAGAAAAATACGTGTTGCGAATCTAACAAGGTGGTGATAACCATATTAAATTTATGAGAGTAGAGATTCTCATGACATTCCTTCTTCGCAGAATTGACATGAGAAGAGGCAAGATGTAGGTACCGAATATCGCAAGACATTAGCTTACGAACATCGTAATAAATATAAGAGGAAAGAGTTACAAAACGGTGTGATGATAGAGGAAGCACAGGGAAGTATGAAAGATTTGCGAAGATAAAATAATCTCACGAAGATGTGTTGCGATACTTCGCAACACATATACAGTTGTACAAATTTTACTATAAATAGGAGTTCAAAGGTAAAAATTGTAGAGGTTCTTTTAATGAGTGTTAGAAAATATCTTAGGAAAGATAATAGAGAAAGTTGTAACTATTCTAGTTCCATTTAGATACTTCTTTGTAATCAATTGAGAGAATTAATATGAAAAATGTCATTTATCATCAAGTTCTTCTTAAGTTTCACAAATTATACTGAGGGTGTAGTTGTGAGATAATCCGCAACTACAGCCTTCCACCCCATATGAATTATGGACCGGCATAAAACCTGAATTAGGTAATTTGCGGCCATGGGGTTCAACTGCTTATGTACACAACGGTTCTCACCGGTATGGGAAGCTTGGACCTCGAGCGAAAAAGTGTATCTTTATTAGATATTCTGATCACTCGAAAGGCCATGTGTTTATTGGTGAGCATCCTGATGGAAATGTAACTGAGATTGAGTCACATGATGTAGATTTCCTAGAACAGGATT
Organism: Papaver bracteatum; assembly: GCA_023529315.1. Classification (NCBI taxonomy): domain Eukaryota; kingdom Viridiplantae; phylum Streptophyta; class Magnoliopsida; order Ranunculales; family Papaveraceae; genus Papaver; species Papaver bracteatum. The sequence continues at coordinate 4,213 of JAJJWX010003998.1, forward strand.
TTCCTAGAAGGAACGAGGTAGGGGGAGATCTTAGTCTCTTTGAGGTGGAAGAGTCAATGGAAGACACACTAGTTAGTCTAGTTGAGAATAACGAAGAAATTCCTCGTTCTCCTAAGGAAAGTGGGAGTGTTCCACCTGATAATGGATTGGCTCCATCAAATCAGGATCCCCAATCTCGGAGAAGTGAACGTGGAAAAGTACCTCGTCGTCGTTTTTAGATTGAGGGGGAAAGTTTCATGGTTTTTTTTCACATGATGACGCAGAGCCTAAGAATTTTAAAGAGGCTATGTCATCTCCTAAAAGGGAAAATTGGATTATTGCACAAGAAGAAGAGATAGAATCAATGAGGATAAATGGTGTGTGGAAATACGTTGACCTCCCAGAAGGGCGCAAGGCTATTGGAAACAAATGGGTTTTCAAAGTCAAATGCAATGCGGATGGTTTAGATGAAATATATAGGGCTCTCCTTGTGGAAAAAGGTTACACCCAACAGGAGGGTGTTGACTACGAGGAAACTTTCTCCCCTGTGGTGAGAATTGCCTCGATACGCCTTATGCTTGCTATTGTCGCACATATGGATTTGGAACTTCATCAAATGGATGTTAAAACTGCATTTCTCAATGGAGAACTAGATGAGGAAATTTACATGGAGCAACCAGAGGGCTTCGTGATTAAATGTCAAGAGTGCAAATTTTGCAAGCTCCAAAAATCTATTTATGGCCTAAAACAATCATCTAGACAATGGTATTTAAAATTTGATCGAGCCATTGTTTCCAATGGGTTTACGATGATAGAAGAAGACCATTGTGTGTACGTTAAATGGTCCGATAGAGGTTTCCTTATCTTGTCCTTATATGTTAATGATATCCTTATAGCTGGAAGTAACATGGAGATTGTCGTCGCCACAAAAGAGTGGTTGTCCTCAACTTTTGAGATGAAGGACATGGGAGAAGAAAGCTATGTGCTCGGGATTAAGATCCTTAGAGATCGTTCAAAGAGACTTTTGGGTATGTCACAAGAGACGTACATTAAAAGGGTTCTTGAGCGATTTCACATGAAAGATTGCAAGCACATAGACACACCAGTTGCTAAAGGTCAGAACTTAAGCCTTGAGATGTGCCCTAATACCCCTGAATAGAAATACAGGATGTCGCGGGTACCCTATTCCAATGCAGTTTGGATCCTGATATATGCTATGATGTGTACTCGGCTAGACATATGCTATGCTATTGGATTAGATAGTTGGTACCAGTCGAATCCCGGTTTTGAGCACTGGAAAGCGGTCAAGAGGATACTAAGGTATCTCAAAGGGACGAGCGATCTCATGCTATGCTACAAGGGTTCAGATCTACGTGTCAGTGGTTATTGTGATGCTAACTGGAATGGAGAAATGGGAGAGCAAAAATGCACATCAGGGTATGCTTTCTTGATAAATGGTGGGGCCATCACATGGAGTAGTAAGAAACAGTCAATTGTCGCTATGTCTTCAATGGAATCCGAGTTTGTAGCTTGTCAAGCTGCAGTACAAGAATCTAATTGGTTAAGGAGGTTCTTTGAGAGTTTTGAATTTGTAACTCATGCTACTGATGCGGTGAAAATTCACACTTATAGCACATCAATGATTGCTTATGCAAAATACCCAAAGTACCACGGAAAGATTAAGCACATTGATAGGAGGTGTTGTTTTATTAGAGTTGCTCTTGCGAAGAAAGAAATAGTTTTGGAGTACATGTCTACAGAGTTGATGATAGTTGATCCCCTTACTAAACCTATACCAAGAGATGTTTTCATGTCTCATGTTAGGGCTTTAGGTTTACGTAGGTGGTAATGGATGTATCTTTATTTAATTATTTATTTTTCTAAGACATGATGATCGTAGATGCATATGTTTTATGGATATTTATTAATAATCAATACAATTTGATAATGGTTCATTTTTATGATTGATTATTTACTTATGGGCATGGATATACACGCTGACATTGGTGCATAGAGAATGCATTATGTCGAAACTTGATTGATATGTCACCTGGTATAGACTGTCTTACTCACATAAGAAGTCACCTTTTGGCGCTAAGGAGAGCGAGCAAAGATGAGATGATGCATCGCCTTGGCAATACCAAGATGAGATCTATATAGTGAAGATCGATGATGAATGTACCTACTGTTCATCATACCTTAAAGGATAGTCAAATAAGAAATATCTTTCACGGTGCTTGATGAAAGTGAGCAGTTAGAAATTTCAGATTAGGCGCAAGAGTTGCGACTAAGTCAAGATTTGTAGAGTGTAAGAGTTTGTGACATATACTTGTTTAGTCAAGTAAAACTATACTCTAGCGCATTTTAATATTATGCGTGCTTGCGACCACTACGGAGGTGCGAAAATCGTTCCCTACTTTTCTCACCATGTGAGTCCGTGTGATAATTAGATTATACACAGGTAACCTTACGACTTTTGACTTTGTTATTAAGTAAAGATTCGATGATTGCTACTTTAGTATGTGTCATGTGGCCATAGATGATTCAGCTTAAAGGGTACATATCTGGGAAAACAGCTGATTCTGAAACTTCATAGCAATAGGGCGAAAGGAAGGTCATCAAACTCATGAATGTTTTTATATTCACAGTCGACGACTTGGGTTGCCTTGCTGGAGTTGCAACACAAGTGTGAATGTATTTACAATAAGCTAGCATGAGGGTTAGACTACTTATACAAGGGATCAGAGTAGTCTAGACCAATGAGATTTTGATGGACCTAGGATACTACGAGATACAAATATTTTTAAAGGGTTGATGTCTCTATGCTGACTCATATTGATCTGCTAGTATAGATCTCCCAAATTGCAGGTACCTCGACGGTCACACGGGCTATTTACTAATATGAACTTTTATTTCTTCCGGTACAATCCACACACACTATGTGCGAGTGGGAGATGTTAGATATTTGGGTTGGACCCGAATATGGTCACCCATATTGTATGTGGCAAGCCCGGTAGGGTTCCATATCCTTAGGGTTTGGAACCTATATAAACATCTCTAGCATATGTGTAAAGGGTTACGTGATTCCACCATATATCACACATAGGTTTACCATTAGGATAAAAAGGTTTTAAGTTCTTAGCCGGTGAATCAAGTTTGTGCTCATCCTAGAAGATTGTAGTACCTGCTGATCGTCGTGTTGAAACGTTGTTGTTGCTGCTGCTGCTATTTTTTCTTGCTAATCGGAGCTCAAGTTCAAGGTACGAACCGATACCCGCTTCCGCTTAATCGTATAATATTTTATATTGGTATCATGAGCTATTGGTTTGCTGTGTTTTCGTGCTTGATTTAACTTTCTTTGGTTGCTTGAAAGTTTTTGATAACATGATAGTATCATGATTAGGGTTAAAGATAAAATTGTTATTCATCATCATATGAATAACAGAGGAAAGTATGGGAATGCATAGAATGATAAAATTATTATTCATCATCATATGATAAATTTACATAGACATTATTATATGACACATTTACACAGATAGTTAAAGATTAATAATTATGTTTATTAATTATATCACAGAAAAGAATTGCTTTTCAATTTACAAATAGAAGTAAAAGAAATTTATACATTAAGGAATGTTAGAAGCTGGAGATACTCGCAGCAGTATAATAAAAGGAGAAAGAGATAAATGAACAAATATTACAGAGGGGTTTAAGACTAATTAGATCCATCATCATCTTCGCCAGATTTTTCTTCTTCTTCACCTTTACCATTAGCTTCATCCTCGTTAGATTCCTCAGATTCGTTATCAGAGATAACAAGGTTTGGAGTATTCGTTGGAATTTATTCTGCGAGATCAGGATAGGTAGAATGAGGAATGTTATGATCATTTCATACCATTTTAATGGAGTTGTTAAGAACACCAATAAGGGCATTACTAAAATTCGCAGCAGTAATCTTCAATTGATCTTTCAACCTTGAATATTTTTCATTGCGAGCAGCAAGAGCATTTGCGAGTTGATTCTTATCAGATTCAAGTTCTCCAATTCTTTCAGTATATCTCTTCTCAACTCCTGCGAATATATAACAACAAATTGAAAATTCTGCAAAGATAAGAAGATTAATGACAAGAAATTAATGAGGAAGAACAATTAGCAACCTTCTCTTTCATAAATCATGTCCTTAATTAAGGCCGCCTGTTCAAAATGAATACTAACATCTACACCTAAGTTAGATCTGGCATTATCAAGAATCTTTGCAGCCCAAGCAAATCCATCATCATCATTAATAAGAAGACGGGAACGGATTTGGTTTTCTCTTTCAACAAGATCATCTCTCTCGCGGATAAGTTTATCTTTTTTAATTTGGACTTCAAGAAGGTTTTTATGAAAATCCGCTAAGGTTTGTGCTCCTTGTTTAGAGATACAATCCCTTTCATCTATAAGATCACTTTTTTGGGCTCTTAGAATCTTGATTTCTTCTTTAGAATTAAGATATTTACGCTTGGATGCATTAGCCGCTTTCAAACTAGATCTGTGATCAATCGCTAAAAGATGAAATTTGGATATAAGATCATCTACATAAAGGGAGTTAATCTGTTCATTTGAATAACTACCTAAGGATTCATTAAGGCGATTGAGAAGAGTATCATCATCTATTGGGTTTGGAAAAGAACGAAGGAATACAACTTCGTCAGAAAGGCCATAAACATCTGCGAAGAAGAATAATAAGAAAAAAATGCAAAGGAATACAAGGATAAAAAGAAAGGGAAAGATTTCTTACCATAAAGATGATCATTCGCAGCTTTGAGGCTTGCAACCTTTTCTTGTGAGAAAGTTAGATCAGTTTCCAACTGCTTGATTTTATATTGAAGGTCAGTTGACCCAGATTCTAATTTCCCACGAAGACTAGCGGACTCAGATTCCAAATCCACATTCTTCTTGCGAAGAATGGAATTCTTTTTGCGAAAAGATGCATACCTCCTCTCCAAGTCTAAGGCAACATCAAAGGAAGCTCTTCCAGTCTGCGAGAGAACAATGTAAATTAAAGCTGGCGAGGATATGAAAACATAAATATAGTAAAGAAATGAAAACTTACCAGAATACCAAGAGAATTTAAGAGACAGGGAGATATTGATCTTGAGATTCCTTGGAAGGAATCATTATCAACCAGTATCGGAGCATTACAGACTTTAGCAAGAGCCTGGGATACCCTATTAAGTGCTTCATCTCCATAATAATTTGCGATACCATATGTGATATCGCCGAAGATCTTGGACAGTTGAGTCATGGAGGAATCAGATTGAGAAGACTTCATCGCAGAAGGGACATCAGCATTAAAATTATTATTATTATTGTCATCATCAGAATTATCAATCGAGTTTTCTGTATTAGGCTGAAGAGTTAAAGAACAATAAGATTGGGTTTTTCTTTTCTTCAAATGAGGAGCACTAGATTTTTCTCCGCGAGGAGCAGTAGACTTCTCTTTGAGAGGAATAGTACATTCCTCCTTGCGAGAAACATCTTTGTCTTTCCCTTTAGTCTTCACAATCTTCACAAGTTCTATTTCTTCAATAACCTGCGAACACAAATAAAGGTAAGAAATAAAGACAACAATATATTGTTAAGAATCATAAAGGAATATTTCTTACTTCATCTGTGAGAGATTTTAGGGCTAAAAGGGTGCTGGGTTTCCCAAATTTCTGGTAATGAAGTTTCAGCTTGTCAATCTGGAAAAATTTGAAGTAGTTAGCGAGAGTATGAAGGCATGAGGAAGATGATAATGATAATTAGACAGTGTAAAAATAATGGAAAAATAGGGTACCTACCTCTTTATCCTTTCTAGACCAGTTGAAGACCCATTGTTGATATTCTGTGAATCTCGCAGGCAATGCATGAGGACCGGAGATGTAGGTACCCTCTAAACATAATGGAAAAATGAACCATTTTTCATCATTGGAATGGCGATGGCATTGATTATTACCCGTATGCCAATCAATATCTGACATAAGAACTTCATCTTCAGCGATGTTATCTTTCTTTTGCAAGCGGACGCCCCAGCGAGTGCTATCCTTTTTACAAGTGACTATATCATAATTTGCGAAGAAGTTATCCACAATATACTTTGCAGGAACAATTGGGACATATTTATATTTCGGATTCTTTGGAGCGTCAGGGTAGCGCTATTCTTTATCAGCACCACGAGTAGCATACTCAAGCATTAGGCGAATACAATAACCACTCAATTGATATACCACCCGCGAGAACTTCGCGTGAGAGAGAATTTCATAGAATAAAGGAATTTCAGGATCATAGAGAGGAACGGGAAGACCAGCCTCAAGCTGGCCTAGCGAGATTATGATTTTCTCGTGATTACATGGAAAATCAGAAAATAATGGAACAGAAAGTTCAGCATTAGGGCTCTGTTCAGGAATAGTAGATAAGGTGAAACCTTTATCTTTAAGTTTATTTTGCATCCTTTCAAAGGAAAGAACATTTTTATGACCATCTGCAACCATTTTTAGTATGGGAGTGAAGGTTGAAAGAGTAAAAGATCGAAAGAAAGATTATAACAGTAGCAGATCCGGAATTTAGGGAAGAACAGTAAAATTGCAAAGAGAAGGAAGGAGAAAGTAAAAAGAGGGAAAGAAAAGAATGAAAGAAGTATTTATAGAAGAAGAAAGTTCTCGAAAAAGATGAATGCAATTAATGCAAGAAAGGGATGTAAACGGTCATATCGCAGTGGTTGGAAAGGACGTGTCAAAAATTGAATGGCAGAAGAAGTACGTGAAAATAGTTGGCAAAGGATATAGAAACGTGTCAAATCAGAAGGGTGAACAATTACGACATTATGAAAGATTCAATTCTTATGATCTTTCCTCCTTCGCAGAAAAGACATGAGAAGAGGCAAGATGTAGGACCAAAATATCGCCATGATATTACTCTTGCGATATTATAAACACATATGCGAGCATTACCACGAGTTCTCCAACAACACTTCGCAAGTGTCACAGAATAATTAAAAGAATGATGTAGTAGTTGACGAATGAATAAAAATGGGAAGAGCGTGATTGTTCTGCGATGGTTACGGCACCTGCGAGCATTAGCATTATAACTACCGCGAGAGCACCGTGAGCCAGATACAAAATTAAAGGAAAGCTTAGTTGTCATCCACTATGTAACTACCCTATATAAAGAGACCTAGTAGATTCAGAAAAGGATGATGTATTTTTAGAGTGTTGAGAAAGTCTTGAGGAGATATAAAATTCAAGAGAGTGGTTGTATTCTTGATCTTCTTCCATTACTTGTAAATATTTCTGAGAATCAAATAATAAAGTGATGTTTTAATCATCAAATATGTGTTAATCACTGTAAGATCTTATCAAGGGTGTAGTGTAGGATTTCTTGCAACTACACACCTTACCAGAATCCACAATTATACACACATATTTGAAGATTAAGAATAACACTTTATTGATTAATTCTCATAAATGTTACAAGAAATGGAAGAAATCCAGAATAAAACCGCTCACAAGAATTTTATCTCTCCTCAAAACTCTCTCCTGACTCCAAAATTGATCACTCTCCTCTGAATCTATTGATTCTCTTTATATAGGGTAGTTACATAGTGGATGATAGCTAAGTTGTCCTTTATTTTCGGATATGACTCGCGAGATTCTCGCAGTAGCTGTTAATGTTAATTCTCGCTGGTGTCTATGATCCTCGCGGCATCATCACACTTTTCTCATGTTTCAGTTATCGTCATCCGCTACGTCATTCTTTCAATCGTTTTGTGACACTCGCAGTGTGTTATTGAAGAGCTCGCAGAACTGTCGCTGTAAATCTCGCAGGAGTATTGTTGTGTCGATATTCTGATCCTACATCTTGCCTCTTCTCATGTCTTTTCTGCGAAGGAGGAAAGATCATGAGAATTTATTTTTCTTAATTATTCGTATTTTCATCTTATTCCTCCGAAAAGGATCCGTGAATTAAGTATGACCGCCTATACGTGTCGAATATTCCTCGTTTTACTGGTTAATCTTTTATTACCCGGTTACCATTCTTCTGTCTGTAAAAGAGAGAACCTATCAAAGAAATATTTTTTCTTCTTTTACTTCTTCGTCTTCTTCACCTCTTCATTCTCTGTAAAAAAATTCTGCCTGCAACTTTATTCTTCTGCAGATTCACTTGCTGCTGCTTTAATGGAATCACCAAGGTATGTGTTCTTCTGATGTTATTAAACTCGATTTTGCTTATCTGAATCATATTTATTCACCCTGTTTGATCTTTTTTTCTTGATTCTATATAACTCCCATACTATGTTTTCTTTTTAGTGGAACTACATCCAACACCCAGTTTGTCGACCAAAACCATAATCTTCTCGAAGATTCACAACAAAAACTCACTGAAAAAAAAGGAAGCCTGCGAGTCATAAGGTAGGAAGAAACATTTGTTTTCTTAATAATAATATTGTTGCCTCTGTTTCTTATCTATATTATTACTCGCAGGGTGATGAAAATGCTGTTAAACCTCGCAAAAAATATCGCAAAGCCAAGGATCTTGAGATTGATATTACTATTCCCAAAATTTCATCTTCAAAATATGTTTCTACTACTTCGCAGACGGAACCTCCATCCTCTATTTGTGAGAATATCATTATCAATACCCTCAATCCATTAATCCTCCAATGAATGAGACTCATAAAACTGTTATGAACAAAGATTCTTCCTCTCCTATTTTACTTCCGGTTGTTACTTTTCCAGACGGTCCACCTTCTGGTGAAGCAACTATCGCGAATGACTCAAATCTCCAACTCGCCATCATTACCACTTCATCCTCTGCACCTCTTTCCTCATCTAAATAAGCATCAGTAGGGGTTGATACTGCTTTTAAAGTTTTGTCTGATATTTTAATATGATGTCTGCGAGACTTTAATCAAATATTTTGGTTCTGATCGAACTGCTCCACGAGCATCTTTAGAAAATGAAATTGAAGCTCTAAAGAGAAGTCTCCAAGGCAAAACTTAAGAATGTGATATTATTGATCACAAGCTTCGCAACTCTTTACTAGATTGCGAAAATCTTCGTGATAAAAACAAGGAGTTAAAAGGTATAGTTCTTTTGCCTCTGCCTATGATTTTTCTATTCTAGTAGATTTTCATCTTTTCTGTACTCAACTCCCATTTAAATATTTGGTTTTCCAATTTACCTTTAAATCAAAAACGATTAATGAAGATATTTCAATTTGAGTTTGTTGCTGAAGAAGCCCGTGTTGAGAGAGATTCTTGGATGGGTCAATATAATAGATTAGATAATATTTACACATACTCGATCGATCAAATAGATAATCTTACCAATGAGAACGAGGCAAAATCTATTAAGTAGTGAAGTTACTCGCCTCTCATATTTGTTAACCCAAGCTAACTTGGCGATGGAATATTTATCAGATGAAAATAAAACTTTGTCTCAGGAGAAACATAGATTTTTAAACAAGATGGTGATCTCCTCGCAGCAAATAAATATTCTTCAGAAAGTGTTTAACGACCAAGAACAATCTCTTCGTTCATTAAAAGACAAACTCAAGGAAGTAACTGAATATTCTATGGCTGAGAAAGATAAACTTATCAAAGGCAGGATAACTCTAAGTTTAAAGGCCAATAAACTCCAAGATCAATATTCTCAATTAGAAGAATCTTACACCTTATTAGCAAAAGAAAAAATACTTATCTCCTCTCCAAAGAAGAAATTATAAAATCTCGCATGAAGGGTATAGTTGGAGATAATTTTGATGATGCCATGAACCAATGGGAGAATTTTTTCTTAACACTAATTCAAAACTTAACTTCTCAAAAATAAGGTAGTCATTTTGACTGCCTTAATTGTTAATTTCTCTATTTGATTTCTCTGTTATACTTCTTGTGAGATTTTCATCTGAATATTTTCTTGTCAACTTATGTTTCTCGCAGAATCTGAAAAAATCCTTCATTCTACCATTTCTGATCTGACTGAAAAACTGTTTAAAGTTCGCAAAGAAAATGGAGTGCTCGCCGCCCATCTTGTTCAATCTCGTGATCGTGCAGAGAGGAGATATGACTACCTTGAATACTTCAAAAATATGGATATTAGAAATCGTGATAGAGGTTTCCTTCGCAAGGTTCATCTTAGTGCTGAAGTTCTTGTGAATGACATTCTGATATCCAAGTCTCTCCCTCCTGTATCCATTGAGCCTCTAGAAGTAAATGATGATGAAATTCCTCTTACCATTATTAATGATCTAAACTATGCAAGTGGTGAAGAATATGTCTCTCAAGAAGACCCAACAGAAGAAGAAAAAATTCCTTCTAGAGAAGTAGATACTGGCGGTGAAGTAATTACTGGTAAAACGTTAGATGAAGAAGAAACTCGAGCTAATCGTGACGCGAAGAATATTGGCAAGGAGAATGAAGCTGGCGAGACTAATGGCGAGACCAATGTTGAAGCTTGAGTTTTGTTTTTGTTTTCTTTTTCTTTTTCTTTCTTGCGAGCAATGTATCTTTATGCAACTTTGGAATTCAATTTTATTTCTATTATTTTGAATATTCTCAAGGAAAATAATAATATTTTATTTATCAACTCCCATACTTTCCCCTCATTATCTTTCTTGTAATGAACAAGTGTTTCCCGCATTTTCTTCTTACGAACTATGTTGCGAATAGTACTTGCGAAATTATGGATAGTACTACGATATTATGAATACTACTGCGAAATTATAAATAATCATGTTGTGTGATTCTGAATAATATTTTTGAGAAATTCTGAAGGATACATGTTTCTCATCATCTCTCCTGCGATGAACAAATCTTTCATGTATTCTTAAAAGAAAATAGTTAACGTTTGGGATTATTCTGTTGGTCTTATTTTGCCTTCCTAGTTAAAGGTCTTATTTTGCCAATTTTTTGTGTCTGCGAAAAAATCGCAGGACGTCTTTACATTTGCATGTAAAAACCCGTTGATCTTGCCTTATCTGCATTTTGTCAATTTCTCTGCGACAATATGACAAGTCTAAGCTCCCTTGCGAGAACAAATCCTTATGACATTGCCGTCTTGCGATGAAATCGCAGGATGTCTTTACACTTTCATGTAAAAACCCATTGATCTCATCTTAACTTTTTCTCATGGCTTGTTGCCTTTGTATAATATTTGTCACGCGAAAATATAACAGGCCTAAATGTTCTTGCGATCATAAAGCCCCATGACATTGCCATCTTTAGACACTTATCAGCTCCCTAATGGAGGGTGCAGCCCTTATCTTCCCCCTGGTTGCCCCTTCAAGGAGGGCACATCGGCCATACAAGACTAGCTCCTCCCATCCGGTCTTAAAAACAACCAGTTGTTTTTGCAGCCTCTTATCCTTTATGCCTATATGGCTTATAGTTACGAGGTTGCACCCTAAGTGGGGTTTTCTTCGGGCCGAATGCATTATAGTCAAGAGTTTCCAATAATGTCCAGGGTAGTTTCGTACGCCCCGGGCACTCTTGGCTCAACCATGTACCTCGGCTCCTTGATCATACTCTGCATTCCTTAGGAGAGACCCTCGGTCTTCTAACCAGGGTATAACCTTATATAGTTGGAAATCCAAGGTATCTCTCCTGGATGGGTTTTCAATAACCCCAATCTTCGTGACTCAGGTTCCAGCAGCGGTATAACTTTATCCCTGAGCCACGCAAAGAGATACCCCCTTATATGACGTACTTTAGGGCTTACATTTTCCTCTTGCGGAATTTTATCCGCGAACTAGGGTGTACGCCATAAAGGTTCGTCCCGTTCTTATATATCTTTTGCGATCATCTCCAGTTCTTAAATATTTCTTATGTTCTCGCAAATATTCTCGCAACTCTTATATATTTCTTATGTTCTTAAAATTTCTTTTATTCATTCTTTTCTGTTTCATCATATCCAACTTTTCTCAGAATTTGTTACTGGTAATATCTTTTTAGATACAGTTTGTTCCATGGTTTACCAAGTCTCTGACCAATATCTTTACCCTCTGGATCCATCAGTTTATATGCCCTTGTTCCAACTATCTCTTTAATGATATAAGGTCCATTCCATTTTCTCGCCAATTTACCACCATTTTCTCGTTGATAACCTGGTGTTTCTCGCAGCACTAAATTACCTGGTTGAAATTCATGTTTTTTAACTCGTTTGTTATACTCGCGAGCCAATCTTCGCTGATAATTTTCCGTATGTTGTAAAGATTTTTCTCTCTTCTCTTCTAATTCATCAAGTTCATTTAGAATCATTCCATCACTAAGATTCTTCTCCCAAGTCTCTCTTTTTGTTGTAGGAATAGAAACTTCTGTTGGTAGTACTGCTTCTACACCATATGTTAAACAAAAAGGTGACATCCCAATTGCCTCTCTCCTGGTTGTGTTGTAAGCCCAAACTGCATTATGTACCTGTTCACACCATGCTCTATTATATCCTTCTAGTTTCTTCTTTAATATATCTGTTATTGTCTTATTTGTTGCCTCATCTTGCCCGTTAGCTTGTAGATATAAAGGAGTAGATTTCCCGCATTTTATTTTAAACGCATTGAGTAATATCTCTATGTTTTGCCCTTCAAATTGTTTCCCATTATCAAAAACCAACTGTGCTGGAATTCCAAATCTGCAAATTATATTTTCAAAGATGAATGTAAATATGTCTTTATCACGAATATGATGTACTGATTATACTTATGCCCACTTTGTGAAGTAATTTGTCGCGACAATTAAGTATCTCTTTTGCCCTGAACCTGGTAAAAATGGTCCCACAATATCTAAGCCCCATTTTCCAAAAGGCCATACACTTCTTGAAGATGACAATGGTGCCCCTGGTGCGTGTATCTTCTTTCCGTGTCGCTGACAATCCTCGCAACGTCTTGATAGCTGTTTTGCGTCTTCCTGCATATACGGCCAATAATAGCCTTGAATTTTTGCTCTGTAAGACAAAAATCTTCCCCCGCTGTGATTACCAGCATCTCCACTATGCAACATTTTTAACACTTTTTATCTTTCCTCCCGTGTCAAACATCTAAGTGATGGTCCAGTAAAAGATTTTCGGTACAATATCCCATCCCTTAATTCATAATTTGTTGCACGGATTTTTAATTTGTGTGCCTCTAATCTATTTCTTGGTGTTTCACCTCTCGCCAAGTATGCATAAAGTTCTGTTCTCCAATCTGCGATATTTTCTCTTGGTTCCTCTTCTGCGATATTTTGTGTATCTTCTACTATCATGACATTTGCTTCTTCTGCTTCTTCTTTGTTGACTAAAGGTGACATAAGTGTTTGAATCCTTATGCATCGCGCAGCTGGGTTTGTCATCATGCTGGATATAAAGGAAAAAGCATCTGCGAGTCTGTTATCTTTTCTCGATATATGCCGCCATTTAATCTTTGGAATTCTCGCAGACAATTACTCAACAATCTTCTTGTATTTCTTCAAAGATGGTTCATTTGTGGTGTATTCTCCTTTTATTTGGCGAATAACTAATTGTGAGTCACTAGTAATTCTAGCATTCTCCAACTTCATCTCTATGGCGAATTTTAGTGCATGCACCACAGCTTCATACTCCGTTTCATTATTAGTGGATGTGAATCTAAACGAAATGAAAAAGCTATTTTTTCTCCTTCTGGCGAGATAAAGACAACTCCAATTCCATTACCTTCCCTATTTGATGATCCATCCACCAATATTTCCCACATGTTGGGTTCTTTTGATAGATATTTTGGGTCTCCATGTTCTTCTTCTATGTCCATCATTTCTTCTACAGCTTCATCATCTTCTAGAGGAAATTATGCTAAAAAATCTGCTACAACTTGTGATTTTGGTGAGGATAAGATTTCATATTTGATTTCAAAGTGTCCTATTTGCGCATTTCATTTTTCAACCCTGCCTGATCTCTTTGAGTTCTTCATTACTGATTCAATGGGCACCTTTGTTAACACCTTTACCTTATGTGCTTGAAAATAAATGCGAAGTTTGAATGTTGCATAAACCAGTGCTAAAATTAGCTTCTCTATCTTTGAGTAATTTTTCTTTGCAGTATTAAATGTTTTGCTTATGTAATAAATTGGTTTTTCTATTCCTGCATCAACTCGCAGTAACACTAAACTTAATGCATGCGAGGTTTTCGCAAGGTAAATCAATAATTTTTCTCTTGGCTCTGCATTCTGTAAAATAGATATGTTCATTAGATATTCTTTAATTCCTTGAAAAGCCTTCTCACATTCATCTGTCCACTTGAACTTTGTACCCTTCTTGAGTATATTGAAGAAATATTTGCATTTATCTGAAGATCGCGAGATAAATCTTCCTAGCGAGGCTAAGAGCCCATTCAACTTTTGCACGTCCTTTACTGTTGCTGGTGTTGGCATGTCACGAATTGCTTGTACTTTCTATGGATCAACTTGTATTCCTTCTTTTGATACAATATATCCTAAAAATATCCCTGACGCTACTCCAAAAATGCATTTCTCGGGATTCACCTTGATGTTAAAGAGTCGCATTTGATCGAAAATCTCCTTTAAATCTTGCACATGGTTTTTAGCTTCTTAACTTTTGATTAACATATCATCTACATACACCTCTAATGTTTTGTGGATCCACCTTGAGAACACCTTCTCCATTATTCTTTCATATGTTGCGCCAGCATTGCGTAATCCAAAGGGCATTTTTGTGTAACAGTATAACCCTCTTGGTGCAAAAAATGTGGTGTGCTCTTGATCTTCTTCTGCGAGAGGAATTTGGTTATAACCTTTATACCCTTCTAATGAAGATATTCTATCATTTCCCGCTGCTAATTCAACCATTTGAGGAATATCTGGTAATGGAAAACTATCTTTAGGACAATCTTTGTTTAAGTCAGTAAAGTCTATACAAATTCTTATTCCCTTGTTTTTCTTTGGGACCACCACCATATTTGAAATCCACTTCGGGTATTTTTCTTTCCTTATAATTCCTGCATAAAGCATTTTATGCAACTCATCTTCTATCTTGGAGTAATAAGTTGTTGCAATTTTTCTTATCCTTTGTTTGAATGGTCTCACCTCTTTGTTAATTTCTAACTTATGACACGCAATTGATGAATCTATTCCAGGAATCTCATCCATGATCCATGCGAAGATGTCCTTATATTCTCGCAGGAGATTTATAGTTCGCTCTTCTTCATCTGCATCCATTTTAGTTCAAATTTTCAGTATCTTAGGTTCTTCTTCACTTCCAATATTTATTTCCTTTGTTGGTTCTGTTGCGGTATAGCTGGCTTCAAGTTCTCCCATTGGTGTTGTGGTTTTCACAACTCTCGCAGGTTTATCTACTTCTTGTGAAATCTCGCTGGGTATTCCTTTTCCTTTTTTCGCTTTTATCGTGTAAACTTTAAATTCTTCTTCTTTCTTTGCCAATTTTCTGCGAGCTTTTCGCAGCTTTAGACGTCCTTCATAATTTCTTACTTTAATTTGATAACACAACTTCGTAAGATTTGTGTCTCCTCTAATTTCTCCAATTCCACTGGGCATAGGAAATTTTATGCATTGATGCAATGTTGATGCTACATCCTTGATTGCATGTATCCATGGTCTTCCCAATATCATGTTATACGGCGATTCCACGTCTACCACACATAATGTTACTTGTGTTTCAATCTCTCATAGCGGAATTCGTACCACTATTTCCCCTTTAGGTTTTGTTAAAGATTTTCCAAAGCCATGAATATGATATGTTGAACAAGACATTTCTTCATCCTTGTATCCCATTTTCTTAAATGCATGATAAAATATTATATCCACAGAACTTCCTGCGTCCACCAAAGTTCTATTCACGGCCCATTCTTCCGCAAATTTTATTGATTTTCCCCTTTTCATTGGTACAGTGGATACCGTGATTACCAAAGGAGATGTGTGATTTAAATTTTCTTCTGGTATTTTTGTTACAGTAAATGTGATTTTATGCTTTTCCCAATCCTTCAGAGGTGATACTTTCTCCACCGTCATAATTTTATTTCCTTCAGAATCTCATTTATGTATCCTTCCCCTAATGTTTTCATGGAATTTGTGGATCATTTCTCTCGTTATCACACTACACTCCAGTTTCCTACAATTCTCTTTGTTTCTAATCATTTTTCCTTCAACTATTTCACCAATTTGTTCAATCGCCTTCTCAATCTTGAATAATTCTTATTTTCAATCTCACCTCTTCTATGATTTTCATACATTCAGTCCCTGTTTCGGGCGCCAAAATGTAGTTGCAGGAAAACCTACACTACACCCCTTACCAGAATCCACAATTATACACACATATTTGAAGATTAAGAATAAAATATTTATTGATTAATTCTCAAAAATGTTACAAGAAATGGAAGAAATCCGTAATAAAACCGCTCACGAGAATTTTCCCTCTCCTCAAAACTCTTTCCTGACTCCAAAATTGATCTCTCTCCTCTGAATCTATTGATTCTCTTTATATAGGGTAGTTACGTAGTGGATGATAGCTAAGCTGTCCTTTATTTTCGGCTCTGACTCGCGAGACTCTCGCAGTAGCTGTTAATGTTAATTCTCGCAGGTGTCTGTGATCCTCGCGGCATCATCACACTTTTCTTATGTTTCAGTTGTCATCATCCGCTACATCATTATTTCAATCTTTTTGTGACACTCGCAGTGTGTTATTGAAGAGCTCGCAAAACTGTCGCTGTAAATCTCGCAGGAGTATTGTTGTGGCGATATTATGATCCTAAAGAAAACATAACATGAGAAGATGTATATATATGAGACTCTAGTGGTTATACTTGGTCATATCATTATGATCAAAGTGTCAAGGAATTTATTGAATTACGAAGTATAAACGCTTACCTTTTGGATCTTCATAAATACGACATCAACATAATATTTGTATTTAATTACTTGATTATGTATAAGATATTGGTGTGATTTCATCCTAGAAAACTATATATTATTACATTGTTTTAAGGAAGTAGATGTATGAACTTGTTTCATTATCGAAAGAGGAATCATGATTGTTCCGGTTCTTTATTAAGTATCTTTTGGATAACCAATGCGAGACGACAAGGTAGAACCTATCTTAACTTATGTTGAGAATTAAGGTATAACCGGTTATATCTTATACTGTGTAACATGTTGTAATCAGTCACAAGATACTTTGTGAAGCATGGTCTAACTGATCACAAGCTATATTAGGAAGTTAGTTGTAATCGGTAACACGCTGCTTTTGGAAGCAAGGTGTAACCAATCACAAGATAATTTTGGAATTTAGTTATAATCGGTCACAAGATTCTTTGGGAACCAAGGTATAACCGATCACAAGCCAACTTGGGAAGGAAGGTGTAACCAATCACAAGCTACCTCTGGGAAGCATGGTGTAACCGGTCACAATCTAGTTTAGGAAGCATGGTATAACCGGTCATAACTTATATTATGAGTCATGGTAGAACCTATCCCAAGGAGCAATATCGAGTTTCCAATATTCACATATGTCTTCATTTTTTGTGTAAAGCTTAAAATGAGGGTTTGAAAATGCGGGGGGTCAAACAACCACACCTAATAATTCGTTTGGAAATCTTAGAGGACTTACTCCAATATACTTTCTAGAGAATCAACTAGATAGTCAGACTCAATCCAGAGTAAAGTATATCAAAGAGTGTAGATATCTTTGTTTCACAATGTAATCAGCAAATTAAACAGATAGAAATCCGTGAACCTGATTATTATGTGAAAAAACTGGAACGGTACTAAATACCAATGTTCAAGTGTCAATCAATATAAATCAACAACCAAATGTTGGATATTCTAATTGATTGATCTTAATGCACAACTTGTGATAAATCAACAACCAGGAAAAACCCCGGGGCCTAGTCCATATTGAACACCACACTGTATTAAGCCACTAAAGACACTAGCCTACTACCAATTAACTTCGAACTGGACTATAGTTGAACCCTAATCAATCTCACACTGATTCAAGGTATAGTTGTGTTCTTTACGTCTCTGATCCCAGCATGATACTACGTGTTAGAGCACTTCTAGGTCGAACTTGCATGCGTTTCTATCTCAAGCATCTTTGTCAATGTTAGTGATCAAAACTATAAGTCTTGATTTTTAGTCTATTATAGCTAATGTCTCGGACTAGGATATAAAGTGTAGTTGAGCTCAAGAACTCCATGGTGATCATCATACAAGACGAAGGACTACTCAAGGAACTGGTGGATCTTCATCAACTAAAAGGTATATAGAGACTTGAACTTATATATCACTCAAAAGTTTATCTACTCTATCTCCTATCTTGAGACAAAAGTCGTTTTACTATATAGACTTTGATTATACATATTTTCTATTTCGAGCCGAGTTTATCTTGCCTATTTATTTCTCGATATATGTGTTGGTAAGCTTTTTCTTTGGCCAAGTTTATCGTTACCTAGTGACGAAAGTCATGATATGTTTCAATCACTTTGAAAATGGCTTTGACGAAAAATGGTTTGTGAATAACAACTATACAACATCCTCTAAGAATATTTCAATGATTGAAATGAGAGTTTAGATTATATAACCATTGTTGGATATAAGCATTGTGTGATAACACATTTATGTATAAGTCCTTATTCCTTGAACCAAAGTATGCGTACTTTGTTGATCAGGAAAATCGGAACAAGAGCTGTGTGCTCAGTCCGCAAACCCAGTCCGCGAACTGGCGGAAGTTCTTGTTCCAAGAATATCTGCTGGAGTTTTTGAACTCCTTCCGAGAACTTAAGTCCACGTACTCAATCCTCGTACTTAGGTTGGTTATATCTAAAAATTATTGTTCGTAAACTTATACTTACATTATATAAGGAATGCAAGTTTGCAAACCATGGCTATAAATTTTATGAATCGATTCGAGTGAATAAAATCATTTTTGCTTCGATTGTGTCTTGTATACTTCTATAAGATCTAAGCAATTGAACAACTCTCTAACTAGTTCATTTGAGTCATTTGAACTAGTTATGGTGAAGAAGAATATGGTTGATATGAAAGTGCTCATATGGCTAACCATTTGGTTAATTATTGTTGAACCAACAAATGTAAATGTTTCGGTATGGTTGCACAAACCTAAAATCGTGCATTTCATTTGTGTGTAACAAGATAAGTTTTCGATCTAACGGTTGAAAGATATTAGCTTGAATCTAATCAGGTTTTCATCTAATGGTGAATATTGAATGCTTTGTTACTAAGCTAACATTGATTGCAAACCATGATTTGAAAGACTATATAAGGGAGAACTTTAGCAACTGGGAAACCTAATCCACACACCTCTTGTGTGATATTAGTTGTATTAGCTAGAGTCGATTCTCCTTTAACCTTAGGTTTCTTCTCGAGACCCCGTAGGTTAACGACTTAAAGGCTTCATTGGGATTGTGAAGCTAGACCGATACTACTTTCCCGTAGTTGTGTGATATGATCTTGTTGATTCTATTGTGTTGAGTACAATCGTAATGATTGGCTTGAAATTAATATCTCCGATAGGAAAGATATTAAAGTAATCACAAAGATCTTCGTTTCATCGTTTGTGATTCCACAATATCTTCTTTCGCCGCGTCGATTAAGATTATTGTGAGGTGATTGATAATACTGAGTTGTTATTTAGGATTATAAGTCTGATTTATAAATTGGTTTCTGTTAACCTTGATTTATCAAAAGACGAAACAAAAACTTGTAGGTATTTCTGTGGGAGACAGATTTATCTATTATTATAGACTTTTCTGTATGATACAGATTTGTTTATTAAAGTCTTCGACTTTGGGTCGTAGCAAATCTTAGTTATGGGTGAGATCAGCTAAGGGAATCAAGTGCGTAGTATCCTGCTGGGATCATAGATGTAAGGAAAGAAACTGTACCTTGGATCAGTGTGAGATTCATTGGGGTTTAACTACAGTCCAGACCGAAGTTAGTTTGTAGTAGGCTAGTGTCTATAGCAGCTTAATACAATGTGTGTTTAATCTGGACTATGTCCCGGGGTTTTTCAGCATTTGTTGTTTCCTCGTTAATAAAATTCTGGTGTCTGTGTTATTTATTTTCCGCATTATATTTTGTTATATAATTAAAATATCACAAGTTGTGCGTTAAGATCAATCAACTAGAATATACAACCTTTGGTTGTTTGTTTACATTGATTGACACTTGAACATTGGTCTTTGGTACCGTTCAAGTTATTTCACATATAATTAGGCTCACAGATTTCTATTTATTCGATTTGCTGATTAAATTGTGAAATAGAGATATTAGAACTCTTTGATATACTTTATTAAGATTGAGTTTAGTTGATTCTCTTGAAATTATATTGGAGTTTGTCCATAAAGATTGCTAATCGAAATATAGGGTGTGGTTGTTAGACCCCCGCTTTTTCAATCACGTTTAAGAACTTACAAGTGATTTTCAATCATGGGTATTTGTTAATGTGATCTGGCAATAGGACTCTATGGACAGAGCAAAGGTGTTTATCTCTATTAACATGTGTCCAATTGCACTAGGTCTAACGATGCGTGGGATATCTTGGAAACCACATTCAGAGGTAATACTAGTAAAAAGGAAGCTAGGATTCTAATTACTTATGGTGGAAAGTTTTAATCACAAAGCAAATTGTTAATGCATTTTTTTTTCTTCCTGAAAAGGACATTGTGATAAAAATTCGTGATTTTCAATCATGAGGTAAATAACCTTGATAATATGTTGGTAAACTTAAGATCTTTAATGAACATTCATCCAAATCTGATGCTCCACCGAAAGACACAAAATTACTTGACAAAAGTAAAAATGTCTATATATCTAAAGATGATCACTTTGAGAATGATTCATAGATGAAGATCTTGACAAATTCCATAGATAAGCTTGAAGATAAGCACGGTTCTCCATAGATAAGCTTAAAGCATCAGTCAAACCTCATAATCGTATTCCTCCAAAAAATAAGGATATTGATGAAATTGATGACGAGGATATGCCACAGTTCTTTAAGTGTAAATGGTTTGGTCATTTTTCAAATGAGTGTCCAAATCGGAAGAAATACACTCGGAACAAAGGTCTTGCTGCAACTCTTGATGAAATGTCTGACATTTATGATTCTAATGAAAACGAAAAATCAAGTGTTGCACTTTTTGGTGAAAATATCGATTTTGATAATTGTAGCAATACATACATCAATCTTGATATTCTTTCAGAAGAAAACTCAACCAATCTGTAAGAAAAAATTGACCCTTTCTTTGGAAACTCTATATGTAATATTTTAGGTTCCACTATGTGTCTTGATGCTTGCACATCTCAGATGCCTGAACTTTATCTAAGATTGACGTAGTCATACTGTTCTCTAAAGGGTCATGAACTATCAAAGTGATACAAGTACAAACACAAATTGAGGCATGTCAACAAACTTCAACGAAGAGCAAATCGATTAGCAAGTAAGCTTAAACTTGCTCAGAAGACCGCTGAGGTATGTAAGATTTTATCTTCATCTAAGAAGTTAGTTTCCAAGGATAAAACAAGACCATTAGAAAAGAAAATATGGTCAAATCGTTTTGATAGACAGAGGTCTATGGATTCCTCACAAGAGGAACATGGTGGACAAATTGTTGTTCACCACAACGCAACTTGATTTTATTGTTTTGAAAATCTTGTCTCATGTGCCTAATCAAAGGAGACAAGATTATGTACCTCTCAGGCTTTAAGAAAAGCTTGTTTTCTTGTTTTCTTAGTTTTGTGTTTGGGATTTCCCTGTCTATCAATAAAGAAGGGTTATTCTCGACAATTCTACTCTCTTTAAGGTTCAGAATTATGCATGCACGAACCTATTAAAGGTTAACCCTACATTCCTTTTTCCTTCCTGGTAAATTTTTTTTTATCTTAAGACCGCTTGTTGAGACTGTGATTTCCTCTCACAAACCCATACGTTATGGATACTCCAAGTGTCATGTCTTCTGATGGAAAAGATGTTAATATGATTGTCAATCCATCAATCATGAAGGAAAATGAGAAATCTCCATTAGCTCCGACATTGAAAAGAAAAAGAAGGAATGTGAGGAAACCTTGAGCCATTCCTTCAATTTTTCAGAAGATTTCTGATGTTTTTGAAGTTTTAAAGGAGATGCAAAAGGAGATTCAACAAATAAAAGATTTTTTATTTAAGACTCATGAGATTCAGAAGGCCCTAGTTCGACATCAGTTAAGAAGGTTTATTGATATTAACTCCTATCTTCATGAACCTTATGTCCCAATGGCTGTTAATGACAAGGAGTTCGGGGACGATAAAGAATTCTTCAAAGGTATTAACGTCTAGTAAATCTTCTATTTTCGTGTTTTGTTTAGAAGAATAACTAGAATTTGGAATAGTCATTATTGTGATTACACATAGCTATATACAACGTTGTCATCTTCATGTTTTTAGGTTTATTGGTTTAAATTCTAAAACTGTTTGGTAGATGATTTTTGCAGTATTAATCTTTATGATTTTATATATTGCAATGTGTTATGGGATATGTGTATTTGCGTCCGTGAACTATGATTGTCCCATACCTTTTCAAAAGTTAAGTCTTTCATATGTCGATATGCATGTATTGATAAAAGAATGAATGAACTTTTGATAATACAAAAGTTAAGCCTATTATGTCAATTATTGATGGAAGATAGGTTAAAATCTTTTGTTTGCAAGGATTATGTCTATTGTGTGTCATTATGCAAATAGTGATGGAAAATATAATGAATCCTTGTATATTTCGCAGTATTGATCTTCCCTGGTCCATATTTTTTATGTTTATATATTGTGTTGCTCTGTAAGGTTTATTGTGTTTGAGAATAAACAATTAAGTTGATGATTATTTTATGATTAACTTAGTTGTTGCTCCGTAAGGATCCATATGATTGAGCATGACCAATTGAATTGATCATACTCGTGTGGTTAATTTAGTTATTGCTCTGTAAGTTCTCTTATGTCGAGCATTAACAATTAAATTTATCACTTTTTGTGGTTAATTTGGTTGAAGATTTCCGATTAAGTTAATCATGGGTTTTCTTGTGGTTAATTTAATTGAGTATTTCGGATTCGTATGTTATTTGATATGTCCAAAGAAATCCTTCTTATCTTTTGAAATTAAGGTCGCTCTTGTTGTTCTTTCGGGAATGACATATTATGGGGGAGAGTTCTTAATTGAACTTGTGCTTAATTGTCAAATCTTTGTGGGGAGTGCAGCTGTGGAATATTATAGAGGTTATCTTGTATCTTTATAAACTCCTTGATGAATTCATTTAGCTTCGGCTATATGACTGCATCTAAACAAGTTGATATGTGCTTTCTTTTAGTCATGAAATGTCTCTTTTGGAAATTTCATTAGGATCATGTTTTCGTACCTTTGCCAATTTTATTGACAAAAAGGAGGAGAATTAATATGTAGTTCACACTACAAATACATATGGTTTTTGGATCATTATGTAAGGGGGAGTGGTTTTCGTGTGAAATGGAGTATTGACTAAGGGGGAGTGATACATATCACCATAGTATTGTTGTCGAAGTTGTGATATAATTGAACTTTGACGTTGTATAATAATATTGTGACACTATATAACAGTGATTGAGAATTCTTGTTTTCTCATTGTTATAGCTAAGGATTTTCAACAACGATGATGCTGAACTTACAACCTTTGGGATCATTGGGGTACTTGGAAGTGACGAATATTTCGAGTAATATAGAAGATTAGACATGTGGAATATGAGCTACAAAAGTTTGTTTACTTATTTTTGTATTTCATAAGTATTGATAGTTTTTTCACTAAAATTGACAAAGGGGGAGATTTTTAGAGCACTGCTCGGTCGAACTCGCATGCGTTGCTATCTCAAGCATTTTGTCAATGTTAATGATCAAAACTATAAGTCTTTATTTCTAGTCTATTATAGATAATGTCTCAGACTAGGATAAAAAGTGTAGTTAAGCTCAAGAACTCCATGGCGATCATCATACAAGATGAAGGACTACTCAAGGAACCGGTAGATCTTCATCGACTAAAAGGTATGTGGAGACTTGAACTTATCTATCACTCAAAAGTATATCTACTCTATCTCCTATCTTGAGACAAAAGTCGTTTTACAATATAGATTTTAATTATACACATTTTCTATTTCGAGCCGAGTTTATCTCGCCTATCTATTTATCGAAATATGTGTTGGTAAGCTTTTGCTTTGGCCAAGTTCATCTTTACCTAGTGAAGAAAGTCATGATATGTTTCAATCACTTTGAAAATGGCTTTGACGAAAAATGGTTTGTGAATAACAACTATACAACGTCCTCTAAGAATGTTTCAATGATTGAAATGAGAGTTTATATTATATAACAATTGTTGGATATAAGCATTGTATGGTAACACATATATGTATAAGTCCTTATTCCTTGAACCAGAGTATGCATACTTTGTTGATCAGGAAAACCGGAACAAGAGTTGTGAGCTCAGTCCACGAACCGATGGAAATTCTTGTTCCGAGAATATCTACTGGAGTTTGTGAACTCCTTCCGGGAACTTAAGTCCGCATACTCAGTCTGCGTACTTAGGTTGGTTATATCTAAAAACGATTGTTCGTGAACTTATACTTATATTATCTAAGGAATGCAAGTTTGCAAACCGTGGCTATAAAATTCATGAATCGATTCGAGTGAATCAAATCGTTTTTGCTTCGATTATGTCTTGTATACTTCTATAAGATCTAATCAATTGAACTACTCTCTAACTAGTTCATTTGAGTCATTTGAACTAGTTATGGTGAAGAAGAACATGGTTGATATGAAAGTTCTCATATGGCTAACCATTTGGTTAACTATTGTTGAACCAACAAATGTACATGTTTGGGTACGGTTATACAAACCTAAAATCGTGCATTTCATTTTTGTGTAACAAGATAAGTTTTCGATCTAACGGTTGAAAGATATTAGCTTGAATCTGATCAAGTTTTCATCTAACAGTGAATATTGAATGCTCTGTTACTAAGCTAATATTGATTGCAAACCCTGATTTAAAAGACTATGTAAGGGAGAACTCTAGCAACTGGGAAACCAAATCCCCACACCTCCTGTGTGATACTAGTTGTATTAGCTAGAGTCGATTCTCCTTTAACCTTAGGTTTTTTCTCGAGATCCCGTAGGTTAACGACTTAAAGACTTCATTGGTATTGTGAATCCATACCGATACTACTTTCTCGTAGTTGTGTGATCTGATCTTACTGATTTTATCGTGTTGAGTATAATCGTAATGATTGGCTTGAGATTAATATCTCCAATAGCCAAGATATAAAAGTAATCACAAACATCTTCGTCTCATCATTTGTGATTCCACAATATCTTATTTCTATGCGTCGATCAAATTATTGTGAGGTGATTGATGATACTAAACTGTTCTTCGGGAATATAAGTCTGGTTTATCAATTGGTTCATGTTCACCTTGATTAATAAAAATACGGAACAAAAACTTGTAGGTATTTCTGTGGGAGACAGATTTATCTATTATCATATACTTTTCTGTGTGATACAGATTTGTTTATTAAAGTCTTCGACTTTGGGTCGTAGAAAATCTTAGTTGTGGGTGAGATCAGATAAGGGAATCAAGTGCGTAGTATCCTGATAGGATCATAGACATAAGGAGCGCAATTGTACCTTGGGTTTGTGTGAGATTGATTGGGGTTCAACTACAGTCCAGACCGAAGTTAGTTTGTAGTATGCTAGTGTATGTAGCGGCTTAATACAGTGTGTGTTCAATTTGGACTAGGTCACGGGGTTTTTCTGCATTTGCGGTTTCCTCATCAACAAAATTCTGATGTCTGTGTTTTTTTTTCCGCATTATATTTTGTTATATAATTGAAATATCACAGGTTGTGTGTTAAGATAAATCAATTAGAATATCCGACCTTTGGTTGTTGATTTACATTGATCGATACTTGAACATTGTTCTTTGGTACCGTTCAAGTTATTTCACATAATAATCAGACTCACGGATTTCTATCCGTTCGATTTGCTAATTAAATTGTGAAATAGATATATTAGAACTCTTTGATATACTTTATTAATATTGATTCTAGTTGATTCTCTTGAAAGTATATTGGAGTTAGTCCATACAGATTGTTAATCAAAATATTGGGTGTGGTTGTTAGACCCACGCTTTTTCACTACGTACTTGATTCCCTTAGATGATCTCACCACAACTAAGAGTTGCTACGACCATGTAGTCGCAGGAAATCCCACAACACACCCCATATTATATTATGATAACAATTTCTAGATCTAAATCTATTTCATAACCAAAATAAAGATTAAAGTGTTAAAATTATAAAATAAGACACAAGATTTACGTGGTTCGATCAATGTGATCTACATCCACGGGGTTAGGGTTCTTCACTATGATTATTGAAATTACATTTGGGTTACATTGAGACTCCATTAATGAGTATTTGGAGCTCTAGATTTAGTTTTAGGGGAAGAAGATGATAAAGAAAATAAAGTCTCTCTCTCTGTGTTTCAAAAATATTTATCCCCTTATTTTCTCTCTCCTGCTCTCCTATTTATATAGGTGTTTATATAGTGGATGACAGCTCATATTCCCCCTATTTTTAGGATACCTTTCTACGTTCTCTCAGGTTCTGCTACATTCTCGCAATATCTTCCACATTCTCACAGGCTCTTGATAATTTCGCAGGCTCTTACTATATTCTCGCTGGGTAAGGAAATGGATGAATCTCGCACGCTAAGAAAATGTTGTTGCGAGATTTTTCTCCAAGAATTTGCCTCTTTTTTCTTGAATATTTCTTGAAGAGCGATCTTTAAGAAAAATACGTTTTTGTAGTTGTCTTTGATCTTTGTTGACGAAGGAACGAGCGAAAGAATACTGGAATTGAAAAGTACGTACTTGCCTCTATTCTTTTGTGAAGTTTCGGATCTTTGCAAAGTAAATAAGAAGTATCATCTCTTGAAGTATGCGAAGTATGAGTATCCTTGAAAAAGTATAAGAAGTACTTAATCCTTGAAATATAAGAAGTATCTATCCTTGAATGAGAGTAGTAAGTATTGCCTCTATTTATGCGAAATTATTACTCCATTTTTGGTAAGGATTCTTGTTATTCATCAGTGAACGTCCACTTTGGAAATGATTCTTGTCGAGAAGATAAAGAACATAAAATGTTTTCTTGGTAATCCATAGTTGCCTCTGTTCTTTATCTATGAGGGTAGAATCCTTGAGAAAATGTTGAATAAGCGAGTTGTTTCTTCATTCTTATCTTGCCTCTGTCTCATGTTTTGTGCTCATGCAATAGTATAATCTCTTCAATTTGCTTATAATTGTGAGAGATAATTGAGCGAAATAATCACATCCTGCAAAATAATCACATTCTGCGAAATTCTGCGATATTATTCCGTAAAGTTTTGTAAAGTACTTGTGCGAATATAATGCTTATGTGATGATTATGTTATGAAATGTATATGCCATGAAATGCTTATGCGATGCTTGTATGATGAGAATGCTTATCTATTGCAATGTATAGCTAATGTTTGTGTTATTTAGCTCATTTTGCACGCTAAAATTGATGTAGCTTTAAATTGCCTCTGTTCTCCATTTCTCTGGCTTTGTCTCTAGTATATGCATTTCTCTTTGCGTATTTATTGTTCTCGCAAGTTCATTTGTTGGTGCCTCATTTTTCTTGCTTTTATTCTTTGTCCATCTTTAGCTCATTGTATCTCATTGTTTTATTGTCTCCACTGTTTATTCCTGCACTATTAGTACCGCATAATATAATTAAAATATCAAAGGTGCATCATTTTCATTATCTCAATTTCATTTCTTTATACATGTTCGCAAGCTTGTTTGCTTACATATAATCATCTTCGCAAGTTTATTTGCGTACTCTCTTATGTGGTCTTATTTTGCCTTCCTAGTTAAAGGTCTTATTTCTCCACGTTTCTTTTTTCTTTGCGACAAAATCGTAGGACGTCTTTACACTTTCATGTATTGACCTATTGATTTTGTCTTATAATTTTTTCTAGTATTATTGCCTCTGCAGGATATTTATCATGCGATAATATGATAGGCCTAAATATTCTTGCGAACGTAAATCCCCATGACATTGCCGTCTTGCGAAGAAATCGCATGACGTCCGTACACTTGCATGCATAAACCCATTGATCTAGTCTTATCTTTTCTCTAGTATTTTTACCTCTTCAGGACTGTTGCACAAATACAACAAGCCTAAATATTCTTGTGAACATAAAGCCTCATGACATTTGCGTATTTTTTGACAATGTCAGCTCCCTAATGGAGGATGCCGCCCTTATCTTCCCCATGGTTGCCCCTTCAAGGAGACATACTTCTGCCATACAAGAATAGTTCCTCCCATCTAGTCTTGACAACAACCAGTTGTTTTCGCAGCCTCTTATCCCTTTTGCCTATATGGCTTATGGTTACGAGACTGCACCCTAAGTGGGGTTTTCTTAGGACCGAGTGCATCATAGTCAAGACTTGCTAAGAATGGCCAGGGTAGTTTCATACACCCCGGGCACTCTTGGATCAACCGTGTACCTCGACGCCTTGATCATACTCTGCGCTCCTTAGGAGATTCCTTATTACCTTAGTCGCCCAACTTAAGTCGTATGCTTAAGTTGAGAATCCAAGGTGCCTCTCCTGGATGGGCTTTCATTGACCCCAAATCTCCATGACTCAGGTTCCAGCAGCGGTATAACCTTATCCCTGAGCCATGCAATAGATACCCCCTTCTATGGCGCACTTTAGGTATTACATTTGCCTCTTGCGAAATTTCATTCGCGAACTAGGGTATACGTCATAAAGGTTCGTCCCATTCTAAATCTTAGATTTTTAAGGATCTTAGATTATCTCTTGCAAAATTTTCTCATTTCTTTAATCTCTCATTCATTCTTTCATTTCTGTCATTTCTTTCATTCATTTTTTCATTCTCATAATATAATATCATATCATTTGAAGCAAAGTAAATATTCAAGAGAAATTCTAATACATTGTAATTCTGAAATCTTTGTAATTCTGCGATTGTATCGCGTTTTGTAAATCAAATCAAAAATATTTTATTTTCTGTAAAAGAAATATTCTAGAGAAATATATAAATTGATTTTTCTCAGTTTTTCGTAATTTTAAAATCTTTGCAATCTTGAAATCTTTGTTATCGTGCGATTGAATCTCTTTTTGTAAATCAAATAAAAAATCTTTTATATATTTTCTATAAATGAAATGTTCTATGAAAGGGTACTTAGCTCTTATGCGAGTTTCCTGAATTTTGCGCATCAAAAAGAAATGTGAGAAGTGAGACTTGAACCCTTGACCTGCTTCTTGCATATTCTCGCTCCATACCAACTGTGCTAACACTCTATTACAAAATTAATTTGCGAAATAATCGTCAACTTTCTCCTTTCCGAAATAATCAAAGTACGTGTGAAATTTTGCGTAATCAAAAATAAATATGCAAGAAGCAAGAATTGATCATGCGACCTCTGCTTGCATAAACACCTCCTGACCAATTGTGCAAGCTTCTGGAAATTGAACCTGCGCCCTCAAGCTCATTGTCTCCACCTCTGACCAAATTTGCTGACTTCTGTTTGTGAAATGTCCATGCGAAATAATCACCTACTTTCTTCGGTGCGAAATACCCTTACGAAATATTCATGAGAAAAATACACCTTCGTTGGGATTTGAACATCGACCATGAACTCATTAACTTCGCAAATGACCAACTGTGCTGCCTCTTATTTGCAAAATAATGAAACAATATTGCGAAATTATTCATTTTTTCACCCTCTGTAAAAAGAAAAAAAACTACGCTCGCAGGTGAATTCGAACTTGCAACCACAAACTCACATATTGTTCTCTGGACTAACTGTTCAAGAACCTCTCTGTCAAATTAACGCATAAATTTTTTCCTTATTCTTTTATTCTCCAATGAAAATGAGAAGAAAATGAAAAAATATGTGTCTCTGCGAATTCGAACCTGTGACATCAAACTCCTTGTCTTCGCTGGTGACCAATTGTGCTACTCTTATGTTTGCGAAGGGAACACTCGATGCTATACTTTTGATCATATCTTCTCCTGTAGTAAAAATAGTAAAGGAATGCATACGATGGGATTCGAACTCGCGAAGATAAACTCATTAATTTCGCTATTAACCATCTGTTCAAGAATTTCTTTGCGAAATATTCGCATAATATTTGTTACTGTAGTACCAGAATATCGCCACAATTATGTTCACGAGAGATTAACGACACTTCTGCGAGCATTACTGAAAAATCTTCAACAACATTTCACGAACGTCACAAAATAATTCAAAGAATGACGAAATTGACGATTAAAGAGGCATATTAGAAGAGTGTTGTTTCACGAGGATTACAAAAGTTGGCGAATATTAACATTGTAATTACCGCGATGAGATCGCAAAATAGATCCGAAAGAAGGGGAAAACTTAGATGTCACCCACTATGTAATTTCCTATATAAAGGGTTCAAGTAAGTCCAGAAAGGGATGATGTATTTTTTAGAGTTGAGAGAGTCTTGAGGAGAGAGAAAGTTTTAGGAGAGAGAGATATTTTTCAGAGAGACTTTTAGAGAGAGAAAATGTATTTTTATTTATCATCTTCTTCCCCAAAACTAGATTTAGGACTCCATTAATGGAGATTATCAAATGTAAACTTTAACCATCATAGTAGAGAATCATGGATGTAGATCAAATTGATCGAACCATGTAAAAATTCGTGTGTCTATTTACAATTTTTAGAATTTTAAATATCAAATTAGTTTAGATTAACAGATTATTGTCAAGATATTACAAGGGGTGTGTTGTGGGAAATCCTGCAACTACATTTTGGCGCAGACTAAGGGGAGGAATTGAAGAAGACTCAAAGAAATTGGCTATCATTAGAATTAGATCTCACTGGATCTAAAAACTTCATGATCAAATAAAGAAGAGAAGATAAAGATGAAGATATGTTAAATGGCGGATGAAGAAAATATCAGCAAGATGATGTCAACAAATCATCGAAAAGGACAAATTTCCTATCACTTTTCTTATTCTTTGTTTCATTTTTCGGATTTGGGAATTTCAAAACGAAATTTGGAAAATAGATTTTTTGTAAAAAACCTAAATTTTTCTTTTTGTAGAAATTTGATTTATTGAGGAAGACTTGAATCTCAAAATGTTTTTGTTATGAATTTGTAGCAACCAAACATCGTTTTACAAATCTGTTTAATGGAGTTCTAAAAATGTCAAATTTCGAGATTTTCTGTTGATTAGAGATTTACATTTCGTAATAAAGTTATCATTCTTCGCAGGGAGAAATCTAATGACTTTGGATCTGGAAGATTTTGAATTTTAGATTATCAATCTTTGTCTTTCACAAAAATTGTTGTTTAGTTGATATTTAGAATTGAAACGAATTTTGATCATAAATTTACACACAAAAACCTCGATTTTAATCACGATTTTGATCGTTTCATGAAAATATAATTTTGATCGTTTCTGCGAAGTACATATTTACAACTGTTGTTTTCAGAATCCATTTCATGAAAATCCGAATTTTTGCGAGAATACAATCGTTAGACTTCTGTTAATATATTTAATTTATTGACTGAATATGTTTTCTTGAGTTCAGACAGCCAAACAAATTAATTGATTACTCGCAGTGAGATGGTGGCAAAGGAAGGGTGTAATTACGAGCTGCATAGTAATTACGAGCTGCATAGTAATTTCGTCAGTCCATTTCGTGGATATATCTAATTCACGAGCTGCATACTCGTGGTCCTACATCTTAAACTGACGAGAGGAAGTGGTCCTGCTTATGACGTTGTCTACATCTAATTCAAAATGACGAATACTCCCACTATATCGCACAACACACCCTAGTGGAAGTGTAGTGTTGTATTAATTACATCTAATTCAAAATGTAGGACAAATTCAAATCTTCAACTGACAAAGATTTTATTAAAATTTGTGTTAAGATTCTACTGTTGGAGCTGCTACACCCATTTCTTCAGTCCATAGTTGCCTCGAAAAGGACAATGAAGACTGAAAGGGATATTTCAAGAGAACAGAGGGAGTGATGGGAATAAAGAATAACAGAACACATCTGGTGATGACAAAAATTATAAAATATTACTAAAATTATGTTGATGATTGATGTGGACATGAAAAATTAATTGATAATTTCCATTATTTGAGACAAAACACGTTAGTAGGGACCATCCCAATTATTGTGGTTCATAGCACATTAGTAGGGGATCATCTGTTTATACTAGTATGGTGTTGTCCTTTCTCCCGAAGAGGTCCTAAGTGATATTATATGGTGTTGTCCTTTCTCCCGAAGAGGTCCTAAGTGATATTATTGTGGGTCCTGGCAATATACTAGTTTGGTGACGAGAGGGTCGTAGCAACCTAATTCACGAGAATCGCTTTTTCACGAGAGGATCCAGTTAGATTCCTTGGTAGCTTTCTCATGAGAGGGTCTTAGCAATCAAATTCACAAAAGTGTAAAATTAAATAATAGGAATGGGTGGACATCTACTTTCCACGAGAGAATTATTTCATTACTTCGCCAAGTTGGTTAGAGACAGGAATTTGGTATTTCATTACTTCGTCAGATATTTGACTACTTCGCAAGTTAATTTCGCCAGAGAGGGTAAGAAAAATTGG
Source organism: Papaver bracteatum (assembly GCA_023529315.1). Classification (NCBI taxonomy): domain Eukaryota; kingdom Viridiplantae; phylum Streptophyta; class Magnoliopsida; order Ranunculales; family Papaveraceae; genus Papaver; species Papaver bracteatum. Next base: position 36,911 of record JAJJWX010003998.1, read on the forward strand.
TATGATGTGAAAATACACAAGAAGCAGGTCAAGAGTTCATTTCTCATTTCTTCTCATTTCACGAGCAAGTCAAATATTTCGCGAGAGACGGCAGCAACAACAAATCGCCAAAAAGTTAAGTACCACTTCCTTGAATATTTTACTTACAGAAAATGAAAATTTTTATTTATATTATCGCCAGATTTCAAAGAACAATTCTAAGATTTATAATATTTCAAAAAAAAATTGATTCAATTTACCAAAAGCGGTATAATCGCAAGAGTTCTAAAATTTCTAAGATTTCAAAACATTTCAAAGAATTTTGATTTGATTGATCAGGGCGATATATTTGCAAAAATTTATAAATTTCAAAAAAGATTTCCAAAAATTTCTAAGATTTTTTATTTGACTTACCAAAAAAGAGATGCAATCGCCATATTTCTAAAATTTCAAAAAGTTATAAAAAATGAGACCATCGCAAAAATTTTACATATTGCAAAAAATTTCAAGGATTTCAAAGATTTCAAAAGATTATAGAAAATGGAATTCTCGCCAAAATTTTCAAAGATTTCTAAGGTTTCAGAAAACTAAATTATCGCCAAAATTTCTAAGATTTCAAATTTCCAAAATACGCGATACAATCGCAAGATTACAAAGAAGATTTCACAGATTTCTCTAGAATATTTCTTTTATAGAAAGAGATTTTTGGTTTAACAAATGTGATAAAATAGCAAGATTTCAAAGAATATTTCTAAGATTTCAAAAAAAAAATTTTATCAGAACTGCGAGAGTAATCGCGACATTATTCAAGATTATATAAAGAATTGACAGAAATGAAAGAATGAAGAAACGCGAAAATATCGCGGAAAACGCGAATATAATTTCGCAGAGATTTAAAGAATGGGACAAACCTTTATGGCGTGCACTCTAGTTCGCGAATACAATTTCGTAAGAGGCAAATGTAAGACCTACAAGCACGTTATAGAGGGGGTATCTCTTTACATGATTCAGCGATAAGGTTATACCGCTGCTGGAACCTAAATCATGCAGATGTTGGGGTTAAAGAAAACCTATCCGGGAGAGAGATCTTGGATTTCCATCTTTATAAGGTTATACCCTTGTTGGACGACTGAGGATCTCTTCTAAGAAGTGCAGAGTATGACCAAGGCGCCGAGGTACACGGTTTATCCAAGGGTGCCCGGGACGGACGAACCTACCCTGGCCATATTTGGTAAGTTTTGGCTATGATGCACTTGGCCTAAAGAAAACCCCACCTAGGGTGTAGTCTTGTAACTATAAGCCATATAGGCATAAAGGACAAGAGGCTGCGAAAACAACTGGTTGTTGGTAAATCTGGATGGGAGGAGCTAGTCTTGTATGGCCGATGTGCCCTCCTTGAAGGGGCAACCAGGGGGAAGATAAGGGTGGCACCCTCCATTAGGGAGTTGATAAGTGTCTTAATACGGCAATGTCATGGGGATTTATAATCGAAAGATCATTTAGGCCTGTCATATTGTCGCATAAATTATACAGAGGCAAAAAGCCGAAAGAGAAAAATGTTAAGATGAGATCAATGGGTTTTTACATGAAAGTGTAAAGACGTCCTGCGATTTCATCGCAAGACGGCAATGTCATGAGACTTTGATCTCGCGAGAGAACTTAGACTTGTCATATTGTCGCATAACAGGCCAAAAAGCCTCAAGAGAAAAGATAAGGCAAGATCAATGGGTCAATACATGCAAATGTAAAGACGTCCTGCGATTTTTTCGCAGAAAGAAAAATTGGCAAAATAAGACCTTTAACTAGGAAGGCAAAATAAGACCAATAGAATAATCTCAAACATTAATTATTTTCTTGTAAGAATGCAGGAAAGATTTGCTCATCACAAGAGAGAAAGCAAGTACTATTTAGAATCTCTCAGAAATACTATTCAGAGTTTCTCAGAAGTATTATTCAGAATCTATCAAGAGGAATGTCTACAATCTCGTAGCATAATTCACAATCTCGCCACTATTCATCGCCACTATTCACATCATTATTTCAGAATCTCGCAGAACATTCAGAAATTCGCAGAAAAATTGATAATTTCGCAGAAAAAATCAACAACTCGCAGAAATTCGCAGAAACATTCATAGATTTTCAGATTAATTCAGCATATTGCAGACTATTCCAGAATTTCGCAGGGGAAATGATTATTTCGCAAAATATGATCATTTTATCAAATAAGGCAGAGGCAATTCGTTCATTTAGCATTTTCTCAGGGATTCTTCCTTCATAGATAAAGAACAGAGGCAATTGTGGATTACCAAGAAAACATTTTATGTTCTTTATCTTCTCGCAAGAATCATTTCCAAAATGGACTAGGATTTTCATCAAAAATCCAGTAATAATTTCACGAGAATAGAGGCAATACTTATAACTTTCATTCAAAATGGATACTTCTTATATTTAGAGGATTGAGTACTTCTTATACTTCTTCAAGGATACTTCATACTTCACGTACTTCAAGGGATGATGCTTTTTATTTACTTCGCAATACTTCAGAACTTCGCAAGAGAATAGAGGCAAGTATATACTTTTCAAGTCCAGTATTCTTTCGCTCGTTCCTTCATCAACAAATATCAAAAACTACTACAACAACAGATTTTTTATTAAAGATTACTTTTCAAGCAATATTCAAGAAAAAAGAGGCAAGATGTAGTACCAGAATATCGCCACAATTATGTTCACGAGAGATTAACGACACTTCTGCGAGCATTACTGAAAAATCTTCAACAACATTTCACGAACGTCACAAAATAATTCAAAGAATGACGAAGTTGATGATTGAAGAGGCATATTAGAAGAGTGTTGTTTCACGGGGATTACAAAAGTTGGCGAATATTAACATTGTAATTACCGCGATGAGATCGCAAAATAGATCCGAAAGAAGGGGAAAACTTAGCTGTCACCCACTATGTAATTTCCTATATAAAGGGTTCAAGTAAGTCCAGAAAGGGATGATGTATTTTTTAGAGTTGAGAGAGTCTTGAGGAGAGAGAAAGTTTTATGAGAGAGAGATATTTTTCAGAGAGACTTTTAGAGAGAGAAAATGTATTTTTATTTATCATCTTCTTCCCCAAAACTAGATTTAGGACTCCATTAATGGAGATTATCAAATGTAAACTTTAACCATCATAGTAGAGAATCATGGATGTAGATCAAATTGATCGAACCATGTAAAAATTCGTGTGTCTATTTACAATTTTTAGAATTTTAAATATCAAATTAGTTTAGATTAAAAGATTATTGTCAAGATATTACAAGGGGTATGTTGTGGGAAATCCTGCAACTACAGTTACTTGTTCTTTTATTTTCCCTTGGAATTTTACCAAAAATGTCGCAATAAGGAAGAATCGATCCTGCGACCTACTGCTTATTCGCTCCGCCTTGAACCATCTGTGCAAATTTTTGTTTGTGATAGAAATTGCAGTGTCTTCCTCTTATCCTCTCTTCGTCCTTCTTTAATTTCTTTCACATTTGCTTCTATTTCCTGTAGTTATTGGATTTCTGCGAACTTCAACATCATTTGTCTTCTGAAGATGAATTTCTTCCACTGAAATTTCATTTTTTTTCTTGTGAATTTTGGTTTCTTCTTCTGAATTTTGTAGATCTAGCAAGATTTGTTGCCTCTAATGTTGAAAGAAGAAGGAAATTTCATTTTCTTTGAACTGTTGATGATGTTTGTTTCCTGAAAGTGTAAGTTCTTCCCAAAACTTTCAATTTTGCTCCTGAAACTTTAAGATCTAAACTAACTCCAACAGTAGCTATTTTGTTAAATTTTCTTGAACCAACAAGTTACGGGAAGGATAAATCCTTTACTCTTCCTGTTTCTAGCGCCAAAAATGTAGTTGCAGGAAATCCCACAACACACCCCATATCATATAATGATAACAATTTCTAGATCTAAATATATTTCATAACCAAAATAAAGATTAAAGTGCTAAAATTATAAAATAACACACAAGATTTACATGGTTCGATCAATGTGATCTACATCCATGGGGTTAGGGTTCTTCACTATGATTATTGAAATTATATTTGGGTTACATTGAGACTCCATTAATGAGTATTTGGAGCTCTAGATTTAGTTATAGGGGAAGAAGATGATAAAGAAAATAAAGTCTCTCTCTCTCTGTTACAAAAATATTTATCCCCCCATTTTTTCTCTCCTGCTCTCCTCTTTATATAGGTGTTTTCATAGTGGATGACAACTCATATTCTCCCTATTTTAGGATCCCTTGCTACGTTCTCTCAGGTTCTGCTAAATTCTCGCAGGCTCTTGATAATTTCGTAGGCTCTTGCTATATTCTCGTTGGCTAAGGAAATGGACGAATCTCGCACGCTAAGAAAATGTTGTTGCGAGATTCTGCTCCTACAGACCCAAATTCAAAGACTTGATAGACAAATCTGTCTCACACAGAAAAGTCTATAGGATTGAATAAATCTGTCTCCCTCATAAATACCCAAGAGTTTTTGTTCTGTCTTTTGATAAATCAAGGTGAACAAGAACCAATTGATAAACCAGACTTATATTCCCAAAGAACAGCCTAGTATTATCAATCACCTCACAATAAACTTAATCGACTAGCGAAACAAGTTATTGTGGAATCACAAACGATGAGACGAATTTTGTTTGTGATTACTTTTCTATCTTGCCTATCGGAGATATAAAATCTCTAGCCAATTATTTAAATTTCACTCAACACGATAGAAACAACAAGATCAGATCACGCAACTACAAAGATAATAGTTGGGTCTGGCTTAACAATCCCAATGAAATCTTCAAGTCGTTAACCTACAGGGTCTCTAGAAGAAACCTAAGGTTAAAGGAGAATCGACTCTAGTTATGCAACTAGTAACACACAGGAGGTTTGGGGATTAGGTTTCCCAGTTGCTAGAGTTCTCCTTTATATAGTTTTCAAATAAGTGTTTGCAATCTAAGTTACCTTGGTTACAAAGCATTCTATAATCACCATTAGATGAAAAACCTAATCCAACCAAGATAATATCTTTCAACCGTTAGATCGAACTTAGCTTGTTACACACAAATGAAATGTACCCACATTTAGGTTTATGTAAATGTACCTAAACGTGTACACCATGTTGGATCATAAATAGTTAACCGAGGTTAGCCATATGATTACTCTCATATCAACCTTATTCATCTTAACCATAACTAGTTCAAATGACTCAAATGAAACTAGTTAAGAGTTTTTCAATTGTTTAGAAATCACAATTGAAATCAAATCGGTTTGATTCACTTGAATCAATCATGAACATTATAGCCACGGTTTGCAAATATTGCATTCTTTATGATTTAAATGTTTAAGTCCATGAACTGAACAACTTGACAAAGTAACCAGCTTAAGTATGCGTACAGGTATGCATACTTAAGAAACCGGTTTTGAATTTGTAAAGTTTCCAAAATCAGCAGAAATTTTCGGTTCTAAAACTTCCGCCAATATGCATATGGGTACGCATACTAAAGGTGACTAGTTAAGAGTTTTGCCAAAACCAAACTCAGCAAAAATTCTCGATTCGAGAACTTCTGGCAGATGCGTACGGGTATGCATACTTAACATGTCTCCTTCACCAATTTCGTATACACACATATGCATACTCTTGGCTCCCGGTTTATGGATTTATACACTAATATGCGAACACACTATATATGCTTATATCCAAAGACCGTTACATCATCAGCTCTTTATTTCAATCATTGAAACATTCTTCTATAATGACAATAGCCTTTTTCACACACTTTTAACATCAAAGCAATTTTCAAGATATTGAAATAATAATTATTGAAACCTTCCAAGTCTTACACCAAATGATTGTAGCTCACAAACCATGTAAGATGTTACTTGGAAATTTTCTCATGATATAAGATGAACTTGGTCGAAACGAAAGCTTACCAACACATATTTCGAGAAATATGTAAGCGAGATATACTCGGCTCGAAATCTCAAATGTGTATAGAGAAAACTATATCGTAACACGACTTGTGTCTCAATATAGGAGATAGTAAAAATATACTTTCCAAACGATAGGTAAGTTCAAGTCTCCACATACCTTTTGTCGAAGAAGTTCCACAAGCTCCCCTTAGTAGTTCTTCGTCTTCAAGAGATGAACGTCGAGATATTTAATCTCAACTACACTATCTATGTCCTAGTCCGAGACATCTACAAATAGGCTAGAAATCAATACTTATAGTTTTGATCACTAACATTGACAAACATGCTTGAGATAGCAACGCATGCGAGTTCGACCGAGCAATGCTCTAACAAGCTCCCCCTTTGTCAATTTTAGTGACAAAACTATCAATACACATGGATTACCTAAAAGATAAAAAAAATGTAGCTTCTTATCCACATGCTTGATCTCCTTGGAATCTTCAACGCGACTCGAGATCTTCGTCACTTCCAAGTACTCCATGATCCTAAAGGTTGTAAGTTCAGCATCACGGTTGTTAAAGATCCGTAGTTATAACAATGAGAAAACAAAATGCTCTCAATCATTGTTATACAATGTCATAGTATTATTACATAGCATCAAAGTTCAATTGTATCACCACTTTGACAATAACACTATGGTGATATGCATCATCCCCCCCTAGTCAATACATATATCAACATGAAAACCACTCTCCCTTACATAATGATACGTAAACCATATGTATTTGTAGTGTGAACTACACATTAATTCTCCCCCCTTTGGTTAAAAAATTTGGCAAAGGTACGAAAATTAGTGAGATCCTAATGAAATTTCCACGGAGATATGTCATGACCAAAAGTTGAAATGGAAAACCAACAAATTTAGATGCAATCATAAAGCCAAAGCTAAATGCATTCAACAGGGAGTTAATAAAGATACAAGATAACCCCTAAAAATTCCACAACCGCACTCCCCACAAATATTAGGAAATTAAGCACAAGTTCAAAAGAACTCTCCCCCATAAAATGTCACCCTTGAAGGAACAACAAAGGCGACCATACTTTCACAAGAAAGGAAGGATTTCTTTGGACAACCAAAACACATGAAAACATGAATTTGTATCCAAAAAATTCAATTGAAATAACCACAAGAGAACCCATGGTTAGTTCAATCGAATAAATACAACCAAATTAATCACAAGAGAACTTACGATTAATTCAATTGACATACACAACTAAGTTAACCACAAAAAGCGACCAATTTATTTGGTCATGCTCAACATAAGAGATACTTACGGAGTAACAACTAAAATAACCAAAAGAGAATGATTAATTTAGTTGATCATGTTCGACATAGGGAACCTTACGGAGCAACAACTAAGTTAAACATAAGAGAATGATCAACTCAGTCGATTGTTCTCAACATAAGAAACCTTATGGAACAACACAGTATATGCACGAAAAACTGGATCGGAGGTCGACCAAGTACTGCGGAATGACAAGGATTCATTATATTTTCCATTACTATTTGTACAATGACATATAATAGACTTAATCCTTGTACAAAAAAAATCATCCTATCTTCCATCAATTATTTGCATAATGACATAATAGGTTCAATTTTTGAATGTCAAAAAGTTCATCGATGTTTTATCAATACATGCATATCGACATATGAAGGAGATAACTTTTGAAAAAGTATGGGACAATCATAGTTTACGGATGCAAACACACATATCCCATAACAAATTGCAATATATAAAACCAATAAAGATTAATACTTCAAAAATAATATTTTCCCTTTGAAGGTAGAATCAATATTTTTCGCATGGATTTACACCAAGAGTGGTTACCAAAGGCATATAAAAAGATTTTCTTAACAAATATGAACATACAAAGTCATTAAATACCATGCATCATAGTTCACATAAGATGATTGTGAGCATTCAAGAATCTCATAGCAATGCGTACTACTGCCTATTCTTGAACTTCCTTCTTTGTGATTCACCAATATCATTCTTGTAAAAGCTACAATGAGCTTATAATAGAATTACTCCAAGAATTCAAGTGCCCAAGTCCAACAGAAGTAGAACAAGTGCGACAAAACAAAGCAAATTACTCAAAAACAAGATATGGGACAAAGACCAATCTCAACTCATTCAAATTTAGGAATTATCATAACCATTTTTAATAGAATTCAAATAGGAAGAGAATGCAAAAATAATGAGGTCATTTTGAGTTCGGACGAAGAGGTTACGGCCAAAACAAATTTACCGAATATCGACGTCAAGTATGCACACGGGTTTGCAAACGAATCTTCGTATCCTAGTGCATTATGCAAATGGGTATGCGTACTTAAACCCCTGGATTTTGATTTTAAATGATGTTATGCATACCTAGTATGTGTACCATGTAGTCCAAACATCCCGAACTAATATTTTTAAACATAAACATTTAAGAAACTTAAACACAGATCAAGTTAGGTAGAAATAAACGATAAGAAAGGTACGTGGATCATTATATGTTATCTAAGCAAATAAAAAAACAAATCTTTCTCAAGTTTATAGACATACCTTTTTAGAAGAATCCAGTTGAATTCTACAGCCTTACCGAACATAATCTGTGCGCCCTAATTTTTGTGCTTCCCTCACCGTATACATAACAGGGCATCCCTTTGTAAGGATGCACTTACAACACACTCAAGTTGTTTCGAGGTGAACAATGTCTTGCTCACCACAAGTGACTTTTGGATTATCATGAAAGAGATCGCTTTTTAAACTTTTCACATCCAAAGAACTCTTTAAGTTCCAACATCATGGATACTGCCTTCTCCATAGTCATGGAATTTTCTAGGAGATCATTCCTTTTCACACTCAAAGCGTCATTGAATTTCTTTGGAACTCACTTATGTGTTCGTATAGAAACAACCAGAACATTCTTCCCGTTACTCTCTTCGAGATTTCTCGATTTTTTTTTGGATTGACTATTCTTTTGCAAGTTAGTCTTTCTCCAATTAGGAGCATCGGATCTTGTCATCGTCTTTATGAAGTTATCATTTTGATAACCATTACGATTGTGAAAGGACTTCGTATGATGTTTATAAGAAAATCTAGGTTTATCACAGCAATGATTCCTTTGCCTAAAGGTTGGACAGTTACAACATGTAACATTAAGAGTAATAGTCTTAACGTATGATCTTGCTTTCACAACTTCTTGTGATGCCCAAACAAGAACGTCATGAAGTTTCCCATTCCTTATACGGAAACGACATCTCTTTTCCAGGTGACCTTTGTTTCCTCAATAGTTGTAGTTGCATGATTTCCCACACTACACCCTTGTCAAGAATCTATGAAAATTAAGTCATAATCGAGAATGAACAACAACAATTCTATTAATTCACTTTCAGGAAGATTTACAAGAAATATCAAAACTCAGAAGTACAACTTTCCTTCTGGAATTTCTCTCTCCTCAAAATTCTCTCAGCTCTCAAAAGTACATCATCCTTTTATGGATTTAGTTGAACCCTTTATATAGGAAAATACATAGTGGAAGACAACTAAGATTTCCCCTTAATTCGGATCTACTCTGCGATCTCATCGCCATAACTTTAGTCTTCACCATCGCCAACTTTGTAACCATCATGAAGCAGACTTATTCTTCTCATATATCTTCAGTCGTTAACCGTTATATCACTCTTTTGTGACACTCGCCAAATATCGTTGAAGAATCTTGCGACGTTCTCGTCAAAGTGTTGTTAATAATTGTAGAAATATTTGGGTTTCTCGCAGAAGTGTCGTTTCCATCGCGAGAATATCGTTGTAGCGATATTCTAGTCCTACATCTTGCCTCTTCTCATGTCTTTTCTGCGAAGAAGATAAGATATGAGAATCTAAAATGCCATATTTGCTTATCTTTTCAGATTTTTCCGTCCTTCGCCAGCTGTCTTCACGAATCTTTTCTTCTAATAAATTTTTGACACGTCTCCTCTAACCGATGCAATCTGACATGTCTTTTCTTTGCATTAATTACTTTCTTCTTCTTCGAGAAATTTTTTCTTCTATAAATACTCTTCTCATTCTTATCTTTTTCTCTTTTACTTTCTTCTTCATTCTTCTTCTCTGCAACTTTACTGTTCTTCCGTAAATTGCGCATTTATTATTCTCGCGATTTCTTTCTTTTCTTTCAATTTCCTCCTTCATTCCCATACTACAAATATGGTGGCAGCTGGTGCTAAAAATTTGACTGCGTTTAGCGAGATGAAAGAAAATCTCAAAAACAAAGGTTTTACTTTGTCAACAATTCCAGGTCAAGATTCTAAATCTGAACTTTCTGTCAAGTTATTTTCTAAACATCAACTTTCTCGCAACAAAATTATAGTATCGCTAGGTCAACTTGAAGCTAGCCTTCCCGTTCCACTTTATGACCCAGAACGTCCCTTGTTTTATCAAATAATTTCTCATGAGAAATTTTCACGAGCAGTGTATCAGCTAGGTGGAGATTGTATTAGATTATTACTTGAATATGACTCTCGCGGTGCTAATAAAGGTTCTCTTTATCCTGATGATGCGAAAAATCCTGAATTCAAAGATGTTCCCATCATTCCTGCGATGTATACTGTGGAAAATTTCTTCATCAATTATGACATAATTCCCATGAAAAGAGATCGCACTCGCTGGGGATTCCGCTTACAGAAGAAAGATAAAATCGCTGAAGATAAAATTGTCATGTTAGATATTGATTTTCATACAAAGACTAATCAAGGCCCTCGCCATTCTAGTGATGACAAATGGTTTATTTTTCCATTATTTCTTGAAGGAGATTATATCTCTGGTTCTCTCGCATTGTCCGTGAATCTTCAAGAGTATCATCCATGGGTCTTTAGTTGGCCTGAAAAATCTAAAGAAGTATATATCCTCTCAACTTTTGCATTATTATTATTCACTATCTTCTTCATATTTTCATATTTTCGCTAACTATTTTGATTTTTCACAGATTGATAGAATGAAACTCAGCTATCGAACTCACAAGAAACCTTGCACTTTCTTGGCTCTGAAATATTTCATGGATGAAGTAAGAAATATTCTTTTATAGATTTTAACAATATATTGTTGCCCCTATTTCTTATCTTTATCCGTGCTCGCAGGTGATTGAAGAGCTTGAACCATTAGAACCAAAACCCAAGGGAAAATCTTCCACTGATCGCAAAGGAAAATCTGTTGCCTCTGCTAAAGAAAAGCCTATTGCCCCTCGTGATGATAAATCTGGCGATCCTCCTTCAAATAAAAGAAAAAATCAACATTCTTCTTCTTCAACTCCTCAACCTATTTCTGATGACCTAAATGTTGATGTAGATAAATATAATGAGGATAATTTTAATGTTGATAATGGTGCCCCTTCCATGGTGAATTCTTCTCCTTCTGAGTCTTCCATGGCTCATCTATATAAAAATTTTAGCGATACTGAACATGGTATCCCAAATGAGTATGGAGACGAAGCTATTACTAAAATATCTCAATCTCTCGCCAACATTTGCGATGCTCCTATCTTAGTTGATAATGCTTCTCTTTGCGGAGTTTCAAGATCGCTAACTCCCAGTCTCTTGAATTCTCTTGGCATTCTGGTATGTTTCCTCTTGTTTATTCTAATTTCGTATTTGTTTCTTCGCTAAATCACTTCGCCAAATCTTAATTTACATAATTCTCTCGCAGGTTGGAAGAGCTTCTTTTGCTATTGCTTCAGATTTGGACACTAGACGTGTTATTCAAGAAGAAAAAGCTAATAAACTTCGTCAGGAGAAAGAAAAATTGGAGGCACAAGTTGCTGATCTTCGCAAAAAAAATAAGCAATTGGAAACTGATGCCTCAACTGACAAGCAAAAATTCGCTGATCTTGAAAAAGCTCATCAAAAATTATATGGTATAATCTATTTTCTTTCTTAATTCTTCTCACCCCATTATAGCTTATTCAAGAAACCATTTTGCAGATATTTATGGTCTTACTGATGAGGCAACACTCCTCAAATATTTTCCCGAACCTATAGATGATAATGTTCTTCTTTCTAGCCTTAATAGTTCTCTAAGTAACTTCTCAGATGATCAGATTAGATCTCTATCCTTTGAGGAACTTAAATCCAAGTTTAACCTCTTGAAAATAAAGCACAGATCCAATTTAAACTTAACCAATCGGTTCAAACGTCTTTGCATTGACTCCAAAGAAGAAATAAGTAGATTAAGGAAAATAAATAGTGATCTTATTGACGAGAAGGATCTTGCTGTTAAAAATGGTACCAAGGCTCTAGCAAATTTCCATAAAACTCTTTTTGATACTCAAGTAGAAAGAGATAGACTTATTCGCGAGAATGAAGATCTTCTTGTGATGGAAACTCAATCTCGCTCACGTCTTCTTATTAATAACGATGATGAGTTTTCTTGGGCTGCAAAAGTTCTTGATAACGCCAGAAACAACCTAGGTGTAGATGTTAGTCTCCAAGTTGAAAAAGCTGCTTTAATTAGAGATATGATTTCTGAAAGAGAAGGTTGTTAACTTGTTCAATTCTTTCTAATTTTTCATTTTAATACTCTTCCTGATAAAGCTTCTAATTCGTTATCACGTTCTCGTAGTTGTTGAAGGGAATTGTCGCGAGAGATTTCAAGAACTTGAAGATGAAAAACATCAACTCGCAACCAAACTTATTGTTCGCAATGAGAAGTATTCAAGATTAAAGGACCGTCTCAACATTACTACTGCGAATTTTAACAGATCTCTTGTTATTACTCGCAATAAATTCATTAAGTTGGTTTGTGATGATCATAATATCTCTCATTATGCATATCCTGATCTAGAAGAAGAAATCGTGAGAAATTCCAAGACCTGCTATATCTCTGATAGTGAATCTGAGGATTCTGGCGATGAAGATAGTATTGGTGATGATGAACAAGAAGGAAATTCTGACGAAGAAGAAAAATCTGACAATGACGAAGAGAAAAAATCTGGAGATGAGAATAAGAAATCTGACAATTAAGATGGCGATCAGTCTAATTAGTTTTCTATTCTTTTGTCTTCTTTGTATAATTATTTCCTCTTTTTTATAATTAATTGCGAGTTTCTCCGCCATTATAAACTCCTTTTGCTTCTATCTGTATGAGTTAAAAACAATTCTCTCCTGCAAAGCAATCAACATAATTGTTATCTTTTAATGATCTGTATAAGTATGTTATTTAATATTTTACCAATGCAATTTTATCATATAATAGATGAATAATAATTTCATCATTCTATGCATTCCCATACTTGCCTCTATTATTCATCTGCAATAAGAGAAAATTACATAAAAGATTAAATATTAGTTGAAGTAAAAATATATTATGCCTCAGCACTGGCGTTAAATTATGCCTCAGTACTTGCCAAATCTCATAAATACTGCGAGCAATATCGCAATAATCTGTTGGTCTTATTATGCCTTCCTAGTTAAAGGTCTTATTTTTCCAACTTTTTCATTTCTCTGCGACAAAATCGCAGGACGTCTTTACATTTGCATGTATTGACCCATTGATCTTGTCTTGTCAGTATCTTTTCAATATCTCTGCGACAATATGACAAGTCTAAATTATCTCACAAGAACAAAGCCTCGTGACATTGCCGTCTTGCGATGAAATCGCAGGACGTCTTTACATTTTCATGCAAAAACCCATTGATCTCATCTTAACATTTTCTCTTTAGGATTTTTGTCTTTGTATAATTTTCGTCACGCGACAATATGACAGGCCTAAATGATCTTGCGATCATAAAGCCCCATGACATTGCCGTCTTAAGACACTTATCAGCTCCCTAATGGAGGGTGCCGCCCTTATATCCCCCCTGGTTGCCCCTTCAAGGAGGGAACATCGGCCATACAAGACTAGATCCCCTCATCCGGATTTTCCAACAACCAATTATGTTCGCAGCCTCTTGTCCTTTATGCCTATATGGCTTATAGTTACAATACTGCACCCTAAGTGGGGTTTTCTTCAGGCCAAGTGCATTGTAGCCAAGACTTACCAAGGATGGCAAGAGAGTTTCATACGCTCCGAGCACCCTTGGCTCAACCGTGTACCTCGGCGCCTTGGTCATACTCTGCACTTCTTGGAAGAGATTCTCGGTCATCCAACCAGGGTATAACCTTATATAGTTGGAAATCCAAGATCTCTCTCCCGGATAGGTTTTTTTAACCCCAACATCTGCATGACTCAGGTTCCAGCAGCGGTATAACCTTATCGATGAGTCATGTCAAGAGATACCCCCTCATATGACGCACTATTAGGTCTTACATTTGCCTCTTACGAAATTTTATTCGCGAACTAGGGTGCACGCCATAAAGGTTCGTCCCATTCTTTTAATCTCTGCAAAATTCTATTCGCTACTCTTGCGAGTATTGTATCCCTGATAGAATTTCATTACTTTGAAAATCTTGCGATTCTTTCAAGCAAAATATTCTGTTCAATTACATATTTTTCAAACAAATCATTCATAAAGTTTTCTAAAGTTCATCATTTTACCTCTCTACTTACTATTTTCTGACTCTGCTTTTCTGCTTCGTTTCACTGTTGTTTCTTTTTCTGCGAGCCACTCACCATCAGCTTGCACATCTTCTTTCCGCTCTATTGTATCAACCATTAACCTTTCACATCTCTTTTGTTGTTTAATTTTTCACTTCCAATTGCTATTTTTTTAGCTCTTTCTTCGCAAGACTTCATATCGATTTCATAACATTTCTTGCTTTCTCCCCAATATCCTTTAATAACTCCAACACCTTTAGGATGAGGAAACTTGATACATTGGTGATAAGTAAATGCTACACCCAATATCCCGTGTAACCAAGGTCGTCCTATTAAAGCATTGTAAGGTGATTCAATGTCCACAATACAGAATAAGATTTTTGAAGATATTCCTTTTAACGGTATTTGCATTTCAATTTCCCCCTTTGGTTTGTTAGATGTGCCATTAAAACCATAGATTTTGTATGTTGATGGAATTAGATCTTCGTCTTTTCCGCCCATGGTCTTATAGGTATGATAAAATAATATATCAACTGAGCTTCCTGTGTCTATTAGAACTCTATTGATAGCCCAAGAATCTTCATTTTCAGTATCATTTTCTTCATCTCCTTCTTCTACTTGATTGGGATTTATCTCTAACCTTACTACCAATGGGTTATCATGCTGCTCACTAGGCTCTGGTACTTCTTGTGCAGTGAAAGATATAGTCTATTTCTGCCACTCCTCTAATGGCGAGGCTCTAGCGATATTCAATATCTCTCTTCCATCTGTGTCTCTCGCGAAGACCCTGCTCAGAATATTGTCATGGAAATCCTCTATAGTTCTGTGTGAATGTACTATAGAATTACAAAACAAATTCTTTGCTTTAGCCCCAACTTCTATTATGAATGATTATGCTCCTTTTACAGTATTTACCCTGCGAATTTCTGGTGCTGGAGGTAATCGCTGAGATTGTGGATGTCCTACTAAAAAGTGATTTAATTTTCCTTGTTCGATCATTCTTAAGATTATTCTCTTTACATTTCTGCAATCGTTTACTGAGTGGCCATGAAAATGATGGTAAGGACAGAATTCTTGACTTCGATTGTTTGGATGGGGTTCTTTTCCCATGTTCCACGAAGAGGGTATATTTTCCATTAAAATGATAGCTTCCCAAATCTTTTCTATGCTAGTATTGAGAGCTGGCATCTTAATTTCTTCCCATATTATCCTCTGATTACCTTGTCCTCTAAAATTATTCTGCCTTTGTCCACCATAAGTTTCTTGAGGTTGATTGAGTCTTTGAATCTTATTATTTCCACTGCGATTATAATAATTCTTATCCCTTTCATATTCTTCCTGATCTCGACTGCCCATCGCTACTAATTTTTGTTGGTTATCAATTACTACTTTCTCTTGTTGTGCTTGCGAGGTGCTCGCTACATTATTTATCATTTTAGGGAGCAAACTTCCACTTGTTGCTAGCGAGATGGTGTTCGCGATTGGGTATGATTCCATCTCATTTTGTTTCTCCTCTAAAGCAATGTATTCTTTTTGTAATTCTCGCAACTCTGTCATAGTGATTGTATTTTTGACTCTGAAAATTTGAATGTACAACAGATTATTCGCGAACATTGCATTAATGAAGGATAAGATAAGGTATCTTTCATCCACTCTTCCAGCCATTTCGCTACACATTGATTTTCATCTTATGGTTAAGTGCTTCAGACTCTCGCCAATTCTCTGTTTTATCCCAAACACATCTTCAATACCTAGATGCGATGAATTGTTGCTAATATACGCTCCTAAAAATATAGCTTGTAAATGATCAAAAGATGTAATGGTATTTTTTGGTAATCCCTCAAACCATTTCAACGCTTCGCCAATTAAGCTAGATGCAAAATATTTGCATAGCACAGCATCATGATTCTCCCACTGTAGCATACATCTTACTGTTGATGGTGGATTTTCATTTAAAGGCTAAAATTGTAAAATCCAAAAAATTGTGCGCTAACATCTTGTAAAAGATAATGCCATTAATGAGTGATGGATACTCCTTCACTTTATTAATTCACTTAGGATGGAGCATGTGGCAACAATCCCATTCTGTGAATAAAATACCAGCATTATTAATTAATGCATTATTAATTAATGCGCAATAGCCTTGTATTTCCTGTACTCATTATCAGTGCGGCATGACGACTGAGTGTTGCTCTTAGCGGAGCAACACAAACCTCCAAGCATTATAATGAAACCATGTACGAAATACCCGTACAGGCTGAACTCTCGGTGTGTTATACTAGCCCGATTGAGCCCCTCTCGGTGTGTTATACTAGCCCGATTGAGCATCCATACTGACCATATCAGTCTGGATATGATCACGACCATCCAACTCCACCAGCCTCATTGGATGGCCCAGATCGATTTCATCACCCCCAAGCAGGTATGGAATACCTGCCGAACCAACGCGGAACCCGTATGGTCGGCCTCCCTTGGCCTAGCTTTCCAAAACGTCCAAACCATAGCAGTATGGATGGAAAACCCTAAATTAGGGTTTGCGGCACATTACATGTGTCGCAAAATAGACTCAACCATCCATCTTCGCAGGTATAGATGGAGGGTGCAGATGTAGATTCAAAGGGCACGGAGTATGTCAATACAATCACCGCAGGCCCGCCTACATACCTGACCAATCGGTCAGGACCAACCATGGTTGGTCATTCCAAATCGTGCGCCTGAATGGAGCATGACGCACGGATTTGAAATCCAAAATTAGGGTTTTGAATCACGAGCGTCCATCTTCTCCGACACGAACGGAGGGTCCGAGATTAGATCAAAGCAGGTCCGGTCATGTCAACATGACCACCGTGGACCCGTCTATCACCTCACCTAATCGCCCAAGGCATGCCATGCCTGGCTATCCCCAAATCGTCCGCTCCAACATGCGTGGTCGCACCTCCCAAGATGCAAATTAATCTCAACCACTCGATTTCTCCGGACGAATTGGGTGGCTTAGATCGCGTTTTCATGGGACGGTAAGACATAGGCGTGAACACCAGCCTACCACCTACACGTTGGAGCAGTCGACCAAGACCGTCCAAGCTTGGTCGTTTTGGAATGCCCGCCCAAAGTTGGTATGGGATACGGATTTTGAAGCACTAATCTTCTGTTTCAATTCGATCTCGACCACTCAAATCACCGGATGAATTGAGTGGCCCAGATCACGTTTTTGTGGGACGGTAGGTATAAACGCCTAAACCGTCACGCCATCTACACGCATGTGTGATCGTCCAGTCCAGGATAGTTCCCTAAGTCTGGTTTCGGTCAGGGTGAAGAGCATCGATTGCGCACCTCCTTCGAAACCCTAATTCCACCAAGTGTCGCAGATGAGTGTCTTAAAGATCATCTCATCCTTCCAACTTCACCAGCTCGGTTATATAACCCTGGTCAGGAGTTAATTAGTCAGTGCGGAGTCATGGTGATCACCATTCACCACTCTACCACACCATGTGGTCGGTAAAGGAAGGGTTTGCATGCGCAACTTCCAAACCATGTTGGATATACTCAATGCAGTACCTGCATAGTATACACACGATACTTCACAAGTATCAATTTCCTTCATGGGTTTTTCTTTCGGGCTGTTAAATCCTCCCGAACGAGCTTAAAACCAAAATATTCCCGCGTTGGGAGATAGGAAATTCTTTTCCGTATGGAATGGAGGGGCGGATCATCAAAATCCGAGTCCGTACTAGAATTCTACAACAATTCTAGTAAGTAGAGCTAATTAGGGTTTCTGGTGCAACGATCAACGGTTGCCCCTCCTCTCAAGATGCAAAATCTCGACCGTCGAAGGTCACCAAGCTAGCAAGCTTCCCTAGCCTGACTTGCCAAGCCACAACAACATGCAACATGTTTTCCAAAAACATTCGAGACGTCAATCATGTCACAAACTGGGGGATACATACTGGGGTATTGGTCTGGCAGTTTACAGCGTGCAGCGCACAACGCGCCATCACAAGAACGTGTCAGGAAGTCATGGACGGTTAGTGATGATGGGAGAAGTGGCCAAGCCTGGTCGTGTGACACCAACACACTACTCCACTACTCCATCACTCCACTTTCTCCACTTCCCACGAGATACGAAGGTTAGGCTAAAGGACTAGTATAAAAAGGTTCTCCGCCCTATTTTCAACAACAACACAAGTCCAGACAACAGAAGCAAGTGTTGATACAATCGTATTCAAACACCGGAACTGATAGCTTACATCCTGCAAGCCAGTTCATCCTTATGATACAAGTCCTGCATAGCCAACACCTTCACATTCTAAACACCTTCTTCGCTTCCCTCCCTAATATCAACCCCATCTCCTTCACTTTGTGACTGAAACAAGTCTGGAACGGCTATTTCTTGGTTTAGGCCGGACTTGCACAGATTGATCTCTCGAATCTACAAGCACTCACCGCGCAGTGCATTTGTTTTAGGTTTAGATTCATTCCTCATCCACACCCCAAATTACCAAAATTAGCAGGAATAGTTTTCACCCATAAAAAATTGGCGACCACAGGGGGAGGCTGATCTCTCGGTCGTAAAGTCAATTTCTTCAAAATCCGATTCGATTTTCTCAACTTCAAAAAGGGTAGATCTTAGAACCAATTCAATCAACAATTCATTTCAAGATGGTGGGACTCAGGTCTGGATCATTAATCAATTATGATGGAGCTAGTGTGGATAACACTCCCGGTGTCGATGTACCTGTTAGTGGAGCTACCGTGGTCAATGCATCTTGTGGAGCCGTCAATTTTATCACCAACACTAGCGGAGCAGGAGATATTCCAGTAGGTGTAATGCCTCCCATCACCAGATCCAGAGCATCCACGAATCTCGGCATCTCCTCAAGTGTAATGCCTCCGGTAGTCACCAGAGCAGCAACTTCCACTCCTTCATCAAGACGAGGAGCCGAAGGCACGAGAGGAGGACCATCTCCCATTACCAGACTTGATGGAGAAGCGGGAAGTTCTTGCTAAGACTCAAACGGATATGGCCGCAACTCAGAAAGAGGTACTCACTTTTCTTAATACAATTAACTAATTGATTTCCATAAGAGCCGCAACAGCCCCTGGAGCCAACAAGGAACGCATTCAACGCACCAGAGAAGGTACTTCAGCGGTGCATACCTACATGGACCTGATCAAAGAAGCGACATCAGATATGAGCAATTTTGTCATGGTGACTCCTACACTGGGGAATGATCCTCACAACGATCCTCCTCAAGTCAATAGTTTCACTATGAACCAGAGGCCGGTGGATCGGTAAGCGGTTTCTCTTGTGGAAAGTTTATGATAACTTTCACACCTCTCGAAGAATCAACGCGCGGAGACATTTTTCTGCAATCAACCAGAGGAAGGTCACAACCGTGCCCTACATGTCACTGCACGCATCAAGGATTCAGAGTTCAAAATGTCCCTTATCAACACAGGAGCATCTTCAAATGTGATTACTCTCAAGACTCTCAGGACATCCAAGGTTCTCCCAGGCAAGGTCGTACGGAAGCCTACCACAATGACGTATTTCAAGGGAAACCAAACCAGCACATACGGGAGAAGCTCCGCGGAAAGAATCAGACAAGTTCGTTGCATCCCACTCCCCACGTGGGCATCAATTCAGGAAGAAGACCGGCTTGCATTATTGAGGGATAGTACCCACGATGCATCTTTGCTGACGAAGCATTCTTCTCCATCTTGTGAAGCCACGACCCACGTTCACACAAAGATGGAACGAACTTTTGTGGCGAGTCGTAACCAGAAATAGAAAACGGTATACCGACGCTGCCATTATAAATTAGCAGGGGAGAATGTTACCCAGTCTCTCACCCAATGGAATGCTACAACAGCAACAAAACACAATAATAAATGCTAGATGCTCCACAACAGCTGCAAGGTGGCACCAAGTCCACAACTGATGAGATTGAAATCGTTGAGGAATCTCATATGCCTATCTCCATCAGCTCAACCTTATGTACGTATAGACGCATGAAGCTCGTGGAACTTCTCAAAGAGTATCAGGACATATTCGCTTGGAGATATGAAGAAATGCTGGATTAGTCACCCATCATCTACATGTCATACCTGGATCAAAGTTGGTTAAACAGTTACAGTTCAGACACGAGGAAAATGGATAGATCAGGTGCTGCATAGAGACTTGAACAGGTGCTGCTCAAAAAATGATCCTCCTCTACCTAACATCGACATGTTAGTATATGCAACCGACGGACATGGAATATTCTCCTCCATGGAAGGATGTAACGGCTACAACCAGATAAGGATGTACGAGAATAACGCAAGTAAGATAGCTTTTCGAACTCCTCTCTGAAATTTTTATTATACCATACTGCCATTTGGTTTAAAGAATGCCGATGCAACGTATCAACGCTCTATGACGATAATCTTCCACTGGATCCGATACATCAAGGGAGCAGCCTCGAGAAGATAACGATATACATGCGTCATATCGAACAAGATCTGGGTGAGTCACTTTATCAGATAGTGGTACATGTCTATCATGCTATGTTGGAGAATCTGCGTATCCTCTGGAGCTGTTGAACGCTCATCTACAATGACATATGCCCTGATAGAAATAACCAGGCCTGCCGATAATGAAGAGCCTCATAATGTTCGTAGGGGCATATATCTCACCAACATGCGATACAACCTTCAGCCTTCTATAAGAAGTTCCATGAAGCAACAAGAGGAAAACTACCGAGATACAACATCTTACGCATCCTCCATCTCCAACTCCAGTACCACATGCACGACTCCCACAATAATAAAACAACGTCCAATATATTCCTGGATCGACAACAACCACTACGAACAAACCATGTAAACCACGCTTGGGGACTGAGGCTCAGCATGAAGTTCCTTCACCGTCAGTCAAGGACTTCTTCAACATAAGAGAGATGGTCAGTCAAGAAGCATGGAATTCGCATGGGTAAATCGAACTGAAGAGGAATCCACTTCAACGCTCCCTCCAGCAGAAGCTGCTTCAATGGTCTATTCAAGATCCGCCTCAATGCTCTCTCCGGGACCCACGTTCGCTTCAGAATACTGCTTCAACACTCTCTCCAGGATCCACCTCAACGTTCGCACCAGAAGCCACTTTAATATCCTCTCGAGCCGTTTCAACACTCAATCTACATCAATAATCTACGCTCTGTTCAAGTTATCTTTGATGTACTCATTGCTCAATATACGTCTCATCCATCCTTCATGAGAGCCCAGCGGAGCATGAGAACCTTGAAGTCGATAGGAGAAGGGTTATCTTGTGGAACAAATATTTTCATATAGTTGAAGGGGCGCGGTGAACAACTCGTCATCAATGTTCAACATATCTTTGAAGTTGTAAACACCTCCTGACTTGGCACCAACATTATCCCCAGAAGACATCTCAACAGGAGTTAGTTTCTTTATTCCACAATAAAAGACAAGAGTCAGTAGTTGTATAAAAGCGTGTGAGATGTGTAGTCACACATGATAGAACACACATTCACGTTGGAGTACACAAGTCTGGTATTGATCAAGTCACAAGTCCGGTATTGCTCCGGTTTCAAGTCCGGAGTTGATCAAGTCCCAAGTCTGGTATTTCTCCAGTTTCAAGTCCGGAGTTGATCAAGTCACAAGTCCGGTATTTCTCCAGTTTCAAGTCCGGAGATGATCAAGTCGGTATTACTCAAGTTTCAAGTCTGGTATTGATCAAAGTCATAAGGATGGTATTCGAATAAAGTAGGCGCACACAACAGGGCCGTTTTTCATTCGAAACATAGGGTCGACGTTCAGTCAGGCATGCGGCGGGTCCTACTTAATACCAGCCCCATATTGGTCAAAGCAGGAACAACCGGTCTCAAGAAAAGCAGACATGCATCGGTCCCACTTGATCAGGAACAATCATCCCCATATTGGTTGAAGCAGGCACAGTCGGCCCCAAATAAAGCAGGCATGTGGCACGCAGTGGACCTACGTTTAACCGAAGCAGGCACATCAATCCCACGTTTGATCAAGCAGGCACAACAGCCCCACGAACGAAATAGACGTAATAGTTCATCAAAGCAGGCAAGACCGACATCATGCTAGGGGAACGCTCGCCTGGACATCTCTTGAACGTGACATGCTCGAAGGACAGGACGACCCGTCTCTCCTGGTAACATCTAACTTTGTCTCGTTAGTTTTATCTTTAACTGTCACCATCTCATGCCTACCCCACAATAGTGTAACCATTATGTGCTAGGCAGGGGACTTAATGTTGATGGTGTATTTTCATTTAAAGGCTAAAATTTTAAAAGCCAAAAAATTGTGCGCTAACATCTTTTAAAAGATAAAGCCATTAATGAGTGATGGATACTCCTTCACTTTATTAATTCACTTAAGATGGAGCATGTGGCAACAATCCCATTCTGTGAATAAAATACGAAATTCATCCAGTTTGGAGCATATAGCAACAATCCCATATACCCTGTGAATTTCCAGCATTATTAATTAATGCGCAACAGCCTTGTATTTCCTGTACTCATTATCAGTGCGGCATGACGACTGAGTGTTGCTCTTAGCGGAGCAACATGAACCTCCAAGCATTATAATGAAACCATGTACGAAATAACCGTACAGGCTAAACTCTTGGTGTGTTATACTATCCCGATTGATCCCCTCTCAGTGTGTTATACTAGCCCGATTGAGCATCCAGACTGACCGTATCAGTCTGGATATGATCACGACCATCCAACTCCACCAGCCTCATTGGATGGCCCAGATCGATTCCATCACCCCCAAGCAGGTATGGAATACCTGCCGAACCAACGTGGAACCCGCATGGTCGGACTCCCTTGGCCTAGCTTGCCAAAACGTCCAAACCATAGCAGTATGGATGGAAAACCCTAAATTAGGGTTTGCGGCACATTACATGTGTCGCAAAATAGCCTCAACCATCCATCTTCGCAGGTATAGATGGAGGGTGAAGATGTAGATTCAAAGGGCATGGAGTATGTCAATACAATCACCGCAGGCCCGCCTACATACCTGACCAATCGGTCAGGACCAACCATGGTTGGTCATTCCAAATCGTCTTTGAATGGAGCATGACGCACGGCTTTGAAACCCAAAAATTAGGGTTTTGAATCACGAGCGTCCATCTTCTCCGGCACGAACGGAGGGTCCGAGATTAGATCAAAGCAGGTACGGTCATGTCAACATGACCACCGTGGACCCGTCTATCACCTCACCTAATCGGCCAAGGCATGCCATGCCTGGCTATCCCCAAATCGTCCGCTCCAACATGCGTGGTCGCACCTCCCAAGATGCAAATTAATCTCAACCACTCGATTTCTCCGGACGAATTTGGTGGCTTAGATCGCGTTTTCATGGGACGGTAAGACATAGGCGTGAACACCAGCCTACCACCTACACGTTGGAGCAGTCGACCAAGACCGACCAAGCTTGGTCGTTTTGGAACGCCCGCCGAAGTTGGTATGGGATACGGCTTTTGCGGCAATAATCTTTTGTTTCAATTCGATCTCGACCACTCAACTTCGCCGGATGAATTGAGTGGCCCAAATCACGTTTTTGTGGGATGGTAGGTATAAATGTCTAAACCGTCACGCCATCTACACGCAGGTGTGATCGCCCAGTCCAGGATAGTTCCCTAAGTCTGGTTTCGGTCAGGGTGAAGAGCAGTGCTTGCGCACCTCCTTCGAAACCCTAATTCCACCAAGTGTCGCAGATGAGTGTCTTAAAGATCATCTCATCCGTCCAACTTCACCAGATCGGTTATATAACCCTGGTCAGGAGTTAATTAGTCAGTGCGGAGTCATGGTGATCACCATTCACCACTCTACCACACCATGTGGTCGGTAAAGGAAGGGTTTGCATGCGCAACTTCCAAACCATGATGGATATACTCAATGCAGTACCTGCATAGTATACACATGATACTTCACAAGTATCAATTTCCTTCATGGGTTTTGCTTTCGGGCTATTTCCTCCTCCCGAACGAGCTTAAAACCTAAATATTCCCGCGTTGGGAGATAGGAAATTTTTTTCCGTATGGAATGGAGTGGAAGAACATCAAAATCCGAGTCCGTACTAGAATTCGACAACAATTCTAGTAAGGAGCGCTAATTAGGGTTTTTGGTGCAACGATCAACGGTTGCACCTCCTCTCAAGATGCAAAATCTCCACCGTCGAAGGTCACCAAGCTAGAAAGCTTCCCTAGCCTGACTTGACAAGCCACAACAACATGCAACATGTTTTCCAAAAACATTCGAGACGTCAATCATGTCAAAAACTGGGGGATACATACTGGGGTATTGGTCTGGCGGCTTACAGCGCACAACGCGCCATCACAAGAACGTGTCAGGAAGTCAGGGATGGTTAGTAAGGATGGGAGAAGTGGGCAAGCCTGGCCGTGTGACACCAACACACTACTCCACTACTCCATCACTCCACTTCCCACGAGATACGAAGGTTAGGCTAAAGGACTTGTATAAATAGGTTCTCCGCCTTCTCCGCCCTATTTTCAACAACAACACAAGTCCAGACAACAAAAGCAAGTGTTGATACAATCGTATTCAAACACCGGAACTGATAGATTACATCCTGCAATCCAGTTCAGCCTTCTGATACAAGTCATGCATAGCCAACACCTTCACATTCTCAACACCTTCTTCGCTTCCCTCCTTAAGATCAACCCCCATCTCCTTCACTTTGTGACCGAAACAATTCGCCATTTCTTAGTTTAGGCCGGACTTGCACAGATTGATCTCTCGAATCTACAAGCACTCACCGCGCAGTGCATTTGTTTTAGGTTTAGATTCATTCCTCATCCACACCCCAAATTACCAAAATTAGTAGGAATAGTTTTCACCCATATACACTTACATAAGCTTTGACATGTTGAACAGCACAAGTAGTTCCATCAAAAATGCTGGTTAATGCTAGTAAATTGCATTTTGGAGGTATCCCTCTTAATTGTACTTCTTGAGTAAATGGAGTTCTCGTAGCTTCTTTAATTGCTTCATCAAGTTGCCTCCTTCCTCCTTCTCTTCTATTGTTTATCATTCCTCGCATTTCTGCTAATTCTCTCAATATTTGTTCATTCTCATTCGAATTTGGCTCCATTGGCCTTTTTAATGCAGCTTCCCTTCTTCTGCGTTTTTGTCTTTCTTGTCTTGCGAGATTTTATGTGTTGTCTTCTTCATCATCATCTCGTCTTTCTCTGCGATTTTATCTTCCACCATCCTCTTGAAATCGCAGTTGCCTATCTTCTTCTCTGCGAATTTTTTCATTTCTCTTCGTTGTCTCTCTATTCTCCTTTTTATCCTATCATACTTCTCTTGAATATTATCATTGTAGCGATTTTGTGTACGTCTCCTTTCTTAATTTTCATGATTATTTTGTCGCACTGCTTCTTGAAATTCATGTTCCTCTACTTCTTCCCTTAATCTTTCCCTCTCACGATCTAGACGTGCTTGTTCATCATAATGTCTCTCGATTTCTTCTTCAATCATTCTTTGATTTCTCTGAATCTCTCGCCCATGTAATATCCTCCTACCTTCTTCTGAATTTTCTTCTTCAATTTGGTTGTTTCTTCCCTCTCGATTTCTGTTGTCACGCGGATTATTGCGATCACCAATTATCTCTTCTTCCCTATTTTGCACTTCTTCTCGAATATTTTCTCTAACATTTCTTATAGGGGAATTTTTCCTTGTTTCTTCTCTGAATGATCTTGAATTTGATCTAACAGTACTTCTTGATCTCCTTCTTTATAACCTCAAATTCTCCATTCTTAGCTCATGATTTTGTCTTGTTAAATTTGTACGCTCTTCTGCCTCTAATCTCCTTTCTTCTTGTATTCTTTGTCTCAGATCATCTACTATTTCACGTCCTTCATGAATTAATCCTCCAACCATTTCTTGATTTCTTTCTCCCTCCTCCTCATTTCGTAATTGTCGAATTTCTGCTTCTTCTATTGAATCTGACCTCCAAGTGTGCACGCTTACTCTATCATAATCCACATCCCTATCTTGCGTTTGTGCTTGTTGATTCGGCTGTTGAATTAAACTTTCTGCCTCATTTCTTGTTCTATTTCTTCCTGATATTATCCTTAAAGATTCTTCTAATTCACCTGTTCCTTCACCTGCAAGTCTTTTACTTCTCCTCACAGTTGTTGGTGGTTCTGATGTGTTTCTTCTTCTTCTAGCCATTTCTTCAATTCTAACAATTTCTTCAAATTTTCAAGTTGTAATTATAGATTTCTTAGCTTGATTCTCCCTATTTCAGGCGCAAAAATGTAGTTGCAAGATTTCCCACACTACACCCTTGTCAAGAATCTATGAAAATTAAGTCATAATCGAGAATGAACATCAACAATTCTATTAATTCACTTTCAGGAAGATTTACAAGAAATATCAAAACTCAGAAGTACAACTTTCCTTCTGGAATTTCTCTCTCCTCAAAATTCTCTCAGCTCTCAAAAGTACATCATCCTTTTCTGGATTTAGTTGAACCCTTTATATAGGAAAATACATAGTGGAAGACAGCTAAGATTTCCCCTTAATTCGGATCTACTCTGCGATCTCATCGCCATAACTTTAGTCATCACCATCGCCAACTTTGTAACCATCATGAAGCAGACTTATTCTTCTTATATATCTTCAGTCGTTAACCATTATATCACTCTTTTGTGACACTCGCCAAATATCGTTGAAGAATATTGCGACGTTCTCGTCAAAGTGTTGTTAATATTTGTAGAAATGTTTGGGTTTCTCGCAGAAGTGTCGTTTCCATCACGAGAATATCGTTGTAGCGATATTCTGGTCCTACAATAGTAGCAAACATAAGGAATGTTCTTACCTCGATCCGTGTGTACTGACTTTGGAGGTTGATATACATTTCTCTTTCGAACTTTAACTGTCGGTGAAGGTATTTCACTTTTTCCATCAGTGGAAACCTTTTGTTGAGACGAATCACTTGCCTTGGCAAATTTTACCTCTTTGCTAATACTTGGAGTATCTATTTCCCTATAGCCCAATCCTCGTGTATCACGATGATTTTTACTTGCTCCTAGCATAGTGGTTAATTTGCTTGAACTAGTATTGAACTTTTTCAAGTCATATTCCAACATTTTGATTTTATCAAGAGCAGCTGCTAAATCAGCCTCAAGGCGTTTTTGTCGAGCGAGATAAGCATTTTCGTTGTCATCAAAACTTGTTTGTTGAGAGTCAATCCTTACTTCAAATTCTGTAAGTTTCTCTTCCAACAAATAATACTTGTGATAAAGATTATCACATTCAAGTGAATTCATACGTGTTAGAGCACATCTCGGTCAAACTAGCATGTGTTGCTATCTCAAGCATGTTTGTCAATCTTAGTGATCAAAACTATAAAGCCTTGATTTCTAGTCTATTATAGTTAAGGTCTCGGACTAGGATAGAAAGTGTAGTTGAGCTCAAGACTCCATGGCAATCATCATAAAAGACAAAGGACTACTCAAGGAACCAGTGGATCTTCATCAACTAAAAGGTATGTGGAGACTTAAACTTATCTATCACTCAAAAGTATATCTACTCTATCTCATATCTTTGAGACAAAAGTCGTTTTACTATATAGACTAAGAATATGCACATGTGACATTTCGAGATGAGTATATCTCGCTTATCTATTTCTCGAAATGGGTGTTGGTAAAGCTTTCGTTTTAGACAAGTTCATCTTTTCCTAGTGACGAAAGTCATGTTAAGTTTCAATCTTCTTGGAAAATGTTCTGACGAAAAATAGTTTATGAATAACAACTATATAACGCCCTCTAAGCATGTTTCAATGATTGAAATGATAGTTTAGACTATATAACCATTGGGGGATATAAACATTGTTGTGGCAACACATATATGTATAAGTCCTTAGCACTTGAACCCAAGTTTGCAAACTTTGTTGATCAAGTGGAACTGGAATGTGAGCAGCAACTCGGTCCGCGAACTGGCATAGTTCTCGAACCCGAGAATTTCTGCTGGAGTTGTAGCTCATGTGCATCCCGCGAGCCCAGTCCGCGCACTGATGAAAGCTCTCGAACCCGAGAATTTCTGCTGGAGTTTATAACTTCAATCGGTTAGCTTGAGTCCGCGAACTCAAGAGATTATGTATGAAAACATTGTTCGTGAACTTATTCTATATTACTAAGGGATGCTTTTGCAATTCATGGCTTTATAGTTCATGATTAATGATTCGAGTGAATCACATCGTTTTTGATTCAATTGTGTCTCTTATAGTACTTGAGATCTCATAGAAATTGAACAACTATCTAACTAGTTCATTTGAGTCATTTGGACTAGTTATGGTGAAGAAGAACATGGTTTATATGGAAATTATCATTTGGCTAACCTTTTGGTTAACTAACCAACCATTGTACACGTTTGGATATGGTTACACAAACCCAAAATCGTCAAGTACATGTGTGTATGTCAAGCTAAGTTTTCGATCTAACGGTTGAGGAATATTAGCTTGTATCTAATCAGGTTTTCATCTATCGGTGAATATTGAATGCTTTGTTACTAAGCTAACATTGATTGCAAACCCTGATTTGAAAGATTATAAAATGGAGAACTCTTGCTATTTGAAAAACTAATCCCCACACACTTTTCTTGTGTGATACTAGTTTTCTCTAAGCTATAGTCGATCTCCATTAATCCTTGAGTTTTCCCTCTAAACTCGGGTTAACAACTTAAAGACTTCATTGGGATTGTGAAGCTAGACCGATACTACTTTTATCGTAGTTGTGTGATCTGATCTTGTTCTTTCTATCGTACGAGTACAATTGTAATAATTAGCTTGAGATTATATCTCCAATAGGCAAGATAAAAGTAGTCACAAACATATTCATCTCATTGTTTGTGATTCTTCAATAATCTTCTTCGCTGCGTCGATTAATTTTATTGTGAGGTGATTGATAAAACTGAGTTGTTCTTTGGGAATATAAGTCTGGTTTTATCAATTGGTTCATGTTTACCTTGATTTATCAAAAGACGGAACAAAACTCATAGGTTTATTCGTGGGAGACGAATTTATCTATTACATGTAGACTTTTATGTGTGAGACAGATTTGTTTATTAAAGTCTTAGTCTTTGGGTCGTAGCAACTCTTGGTTATGGGTGAGATCAGCTAAGGGAATAAAGTGCGCAGTATCCTACTGTGATCATAGGTGTAGGAGCATAACTGTACCTTGGATCAGTGTGAGATTGTTTTTGGTTCAACTACAGTCCATACCAAAGTTAATTGGTAGTAGGATAGTGTCTGTAGCGGCTTAATACAGTGTATGTTTAATCTGGACTAGGTCTCGGGGTTTTTCTGCATTTGCGGTTTCCTCGTTAACAAAATTACGGTGTCTATGTTATTTCTTTTCCGCATTATATTTTTATATAATTAAAATAATACAGGTTGTGCGTTGTTCAATCGATTAGAATATCCGACTTTATTGGTTATTGATTTAAATCGATTGACACTTGGATATTGGTCTTTGGTACCATCCAAGTTATGTCTCTTTGATTAGACTCGCAAATCATATTTGCTTGAGCAAATCAAATTGAGAGATTGAGATAATAACTCCTTGAGATATTTTCCATTGATTGAGTCTTGTTGATTCTCTAGAAAACAACTCGGAGTTGTCCATACAGATTGCTAATCGAATTATTGGGTGGTATTGTTAGACCCCCGCTTTTTCAATTGGTATCATAGCAGGCAAACATGTTAAAGACCTTACAACTCTGTGTTTGTAACGATCTGACTCTATGGACAATAAAGTCTATTATAACGCTTCACCAGAATTAAAAACCAATCGTAGAAAAAGTTCTGATAAACTGATTATTCTCCAGAAAAGGTTGGATGAACAAATCCAGATCAACTCTGATCTAGCTGCAGAAATTGCAATTCTAAAGGATTTGAAACCCAGTTTAAATCCCTTAATGGATATGAGTCCCAGTTTAAATCCCTTAATGGATATGAGTAACTTCAGTAATTCTTCCATGAAGAATCGTCATAAATCAGCCTGTAAACAACGTCTAAAGGTTGTGAAAACTGATGTAAATCAGAACTACTCTACCAAGCTAAAAGGTGTAGGCTCGTGTTTATTATGTGATTTCTCTAATCACTCTCAACATAATTGTGTGTCATTTCAAAAGATATTAAAAGTTGCAAGTGATCTTTGTGAGAAAACTAAACTACTTCATGCGTCTCTAAAAAGATACACAGAGCTATTAGTAAATTCCAAACAGAAGTATACTAATAGTATGGGTGCATTTTCTTTAAAACCAACTTCACCTTTTCAATGGTTTCTCGATAGTGGATGTAGAAGATACATGACAGGCGATCTCACCTGGTTTGTTTTCTCAGATAACTATGAAGGCGGACCAGTAACATTCAGAGATGGGAGATGTTGCTATATAAGCAAGAAGGGAACGATCAAATTGTCTGGCGTACCTGAAATCCATGATGTAGTTTATGTAAAAGGTATGATTACAAATCTTCTTTCTGTTAGTCAAATTAGTGACAAGGGCCATCGAGTTGTCTTCAATGCAAATGGATGTGACATTGTGGACAAAACCGGAAAAGTTATTTTTCAAGGAACTCGTGGTAAAAATAATTGTTATCTTTTAGATACTCAGTTCAAAAATTGTTGCAATCTGACTAAGGTGGAGTCTACACATCTTTGGCATGAGATTTTTGGTCACATCAATTATCGCCTTCTAACTAAGATCATTAATAAAGAACTTGTTAGAGGTGTTCCCAAAATCAATGCAAAGATTGAAGGTGTATGTGGTGCCTGTCAAAAGGGTAAGCAAACAAAAGTTCACCATAAATCATCTCGAGATATTCTCATTAAAGCTCCACTTGATTTAATTCATATGGATCTCTTCGGACCAATTCAACAACCCACTGTTGCTGGAAAGAAGTATGCTTTAGTTATGGTAGATGACTACACCAGATTCACTTGGGTTGCATTTCTGTCTCACAAAAATGAAACCCTTAGAGAATTTAAGATTATTGTTAAAATAATCCAGAACGAACAAGGCCGCAAACTAAAGAAAATTAGGAGTGACCGAGGTACAGAATTCAAAGACACTAAATTGTTTGAATTTTGCAACGAACTAGGAATTATTCAACAATATTCTCCACACATTAATCCTCAAGCTAATGGAGTTGCAAAAAGAAAGAACAAAAATATTCAGGAAATGGCCAGAGTAATGCTCCATAAAAAAATCTACCTTTAAGATTTTGGGAGAAGTCATTTTTCTGACATGCTATTTGATCAACCGTGTCTATCTACGGTCCAAAACCCTCAACACTCCATATGAGTTATGGTATGGTAGAAAACCCAACTTGAACTATCTTAGAGTGTTTGGTAGTAAGTGTTACATTCTGAAGGATCGTGAATAGAAAGGGAAATTTGATACTAAAAGTGATGAAGGAATATTCATTGGCCATGCTTCTGATAGTCATGGGTTTTGAGTGTTCAAACTCAGAACTCAAGTCATGATGGAATCTTCTAATGTTATCATCGATGATATTAGTGATTTTCATCATGATAATTCTCATGTTGAATTGCCACCTTCTGAGACAATTGAGAAAGTCAAATAAATATCTGAATCAGTTGAAGTTGTCCCAACTGTTACTGATCTTGATATTTCTAGTGATGAGGAGAAGAACTCAGAACAAGTCACTCCTAAAGAACAAGAACATGTCCCTCCATGACATCTCTGGGTTCAAAGGAATCATGATCCAAATAGTATTATTGGAGGAAAGTATTCTACGGCTAGAACAAGAGGACAACTTCAAAATATCTGTAACTTTGGTTGTTATATGTCTCTTGTAGAACCAAGAAATATAGATGAAGCTCTTAGTAATCCCGCTTGGGTGAATGCTATGCATGAAGAGTTAAATCAATTTCAAAGGCAAGTCATATGGGAACTCGTACCTTGTCCCTCCAATGTTAATATTGTTGGTACCAAATGGATATTTAAGAACAAGTCTGATGAATATGGCACAATTATTAGAAATAAAGCCAGACTTTTCGCTCAAGGATATTCACAAATTGAAGGTATCGATTTTGATGAAACCTTTGCACCTGTGGCATGCCTTGAGTCCATTAGACTCTTATTAGCTCATGCTTGTTTCCTCAAGGTTAAACTTTTTCAGATGGATGTAAAATCTGCGTCTCTGAACGGGATTTTAAAGGAAGAAGTTTATGTTGCTCAACCAAAAGGGTTTGAAAACCATGATTTTCCAGATCACGTTCTCAAACTTAAAAAGGCTCTATATGGATTAAAACAAGCACCTAGAGCCTGGTTTGAAAAACTTACCACTTCTCTTATTAGAAAAGGTTTCTCAAGAGGAGGAGCTGATAAGACATTGTTTACCAAATGGAGTGGAAAAAATGTGGTTATTTCTCAAGTGTATGTAGATGACATCATCTATGGATCAACTTCAGAGAAGCTAGCAAAGGACTTCCAAGTCTCACTGGCTAGATAATTTGAAATGACCAATGTTGGTGAATTAAAATTCTTTCTAGGATTGTAAATTGAACAACATAAGGATGGGATTTACTTATCTCAAGAAAAGTATGCAAGGGATCTTGTGACAAGATTCGTCTTGGATAAGTCCTCTCCAAAATTAACACCCATGCCTACTACTGGTAAACTACACAAAGATGAGAAAGGAGTAAAAGTAGATCAAAAGTTGTATCGATCCATTATTGGAAGCCTTTTATATCTAATAGCTACTAGACCTGATATTTCTTTTAGTGTTGGTTGTTGTGCTAGATTCTAGGCTAATCCAAAAGAATCTCATCTTGCAGCTGCAAAAAGGATCATACGTTATGTCAATCACACTGTCGGGTATGGTTTATCTTACACTTTTGAAACTAATACTGACTTGTCCGCTTATTCTGATGCTGATTGGGAAGGTTGTGTAGAAGACAGAAAAAGTACATCAAGGGGTTTCTACTATGTAAGACTGAATCTTGTTGCTTGGCACAGTAAGAAACAAAATTCACAATCCATGTCTACATGCGAAGCAGAGTATATTGTTGTTGGGTCATGTTGTACACAACTCTTATGGATGAAACAAATGTTGGATGACTATGGAGTTGATACTCGAATAATGAAGATCTTTTGTGATAACTCTAGTGCAATTCGAATCACTGAGAATCCTGTTGAGCACTCAAGAACAAAGCACATTGACATAAGGTACAATTTTATTCGAGAACTTTATGAGAATGGTATCATAAATATGGAATTTGTGCCTTCCGAACAACAGTTGGATGACATCCTCACTAAACCTTTAGATACTGCCACCTTTCAGCACTTAAGGCAGTCTATTAATATTGTTTTGGTTCATTACCTGTTTTCATAACTCTTTCCCCTGTGCTTATCTCGATCTTTTGGGCAATAGAGTTAAAATTCCAGTCAGTTTACAACTTGTTTAACAGTTTTATCTAGATGTTGTTTTTTTGTGTGTAGAAATCCTTCTTTTCTTTTGAAATTAAGGTCGCTCTTGTTGTTCCCTTGGGAATGACATCATATGGGGGAGAGTTCTTTTGAACTTGCGCTTAATTGCCAAATCTTTGTGGGGAGTGCGGTTGTGGAATTTGTAGGGGTTATCTTGTATCTTTATGAACTCCTTGATGAATGCATTTAGCCTCGGCTTTATGATTGCATCTAAACAAGATGATAGAACATTTACCTTTGGTCATGAAATGTCTCGTATGGAAATTTCATTAGGATCCCGTTCTTGTACCTTTGCCAATTTTATTGACAAAAAGGGGGAGAATTAATTGTAATTCACACTACAAATACATATGGTTTTCGGATCATTATGTAAGGGGGAGTGGTTTCCATGTGAGATGGAGTATTGACTAAGGGGGAGTGAAGTATCACCATGGTATTGTTGTTGAAGTTGTGATGCAATTGGACTTTGACCCTGTGTAATAATACTATGACATTGTATAACAATGATCGAGAACCGATGCTTTTCTCATTGTTATAACTACAGATTTTCAACAACGATGATACTAAACTTACAAACTTGGGATCATTTGACTACTTGGAAGTGACGAAGATTTAGAGTATTGTTGAAGATTAGGCAAGTGAAATAGGAGCTACAAAGTTTATTTATATATTTTTTGTATTCCATATGTATTAATAGTTTTGCCACTAAAATTGACAAAGGGGGAGATTGTTAGAGCACTGCTCGGTCAAACTCGCATGCGTTGCTATCTCAAGCATGTTTGTCAATCTTAGTGATCAAAACTATAAAGTCTTGATTTCTAGTCTACTATAGTTAAGGTCTCAGGCTAGGATAGAAAGTGTAGTTGAGCTCAAGAGTCCAAGGCAATCATCATACAAGACGAAGGACTACTCAAGGAACTAGTGGATCTTCATCAACTAAAAGGTATGTGGAGACTTGAACTTATCTATCACTCAAAAGTCTATCTACTCTATCTCCTATCTTTGAGACAAAAGTCGTTTTACTATATAAACTAAGAATATGCACATGTGACATTTCGAGCTGAGTATATCTCGCTTATCTATTTCTCGAAATGGGTGTTGGTAAAGCTTTCGTTTTATCCAAGTTCATCTTTTCCTAGTGATGAAAGTCATGTTAAGTTTCAATCTTCTTGGAAAATGTTCTGACGAAAAATAGTTTGTGAATAACGACTATATAACGCCCTCTGAGCATGTTTCAATGATTGAAATGAGAGTTTAGACTATATAACCATTGGGGGATATAAACATTATTGTGGCAACAAATATATGTATAAGTCCTTAGCACTTGAACCGAAGTTTACGAACTTTATTGATTAAGTGGAACCGGAACGTGAGCAGCAACTCAGTCCCAGAACTGGCATAGTTCTCGAACTCGAGAATTTATGCTGGAGTTGTAGCTCATGTGCAGTCCGCGAACCCAGTCTGCGAACTGACGGAAGCTCTCGAACCCGAGAATTTCTGTTGGAGTTTATAACTTCAACCGGTTAGCTTGAGTCCGCGAACTCAAGAGGTTATGTCTGAAAACGTTGTTCGTGAATTTATTCTATATTACTAAGGGATGCTTTTGCAATCCGTGGATTTATAGTTCATGATTTATGATTCGAGTGAATCACATCGTTTTTGATTCAATTGTGTCTCTTTTAGTACTTGAGATCTCATAGCAATTGAACAACTCTCTAACTAGTTCATTTGAGTCATTTGGACTAGTTATGGTGAAGAAGAACATGGTTGATATGGAAGTTATCATTTGGATAACCTTTTGGTTAACTAGTTGTGAACCAACCATTGTACACGTTTGGGTACGGTTACACAAACCCAAAATCGTCAAGTAAATGTGTGTATGGCAAGCTAAGTTTTCGATCTAACGGTTGAGGAATATTAGCTTGTATCTAATCAAGTTTTTATCTAACGGTGAATATTGAATGCTTTGTTACTAATCTAACATTGATTGCAAACCCTGATTTGAAAGACTATATAAGGGAGACCTCTTGCTATTGGAAAACCTAATCCCCACACACTTTTCTTGTGTGATACTAGTTTTCTCTAAGCTAGAGTCGATCTCCATTAACCCTTGAGTTTTCTCTCTAAACTCGGGTTAACGAATTAAAGACTTCATTGGGATTGTGAAGCCAGACCGATACTCATTGGTAGTAGGCTAGTGTCTGTAGCGGCTTAATACAGTATATGTTTAATCTGGACTAGGTCCCGGGGGTTTTCTGGATTTGCAGTTTCCTCGTTAACAAAATTCTGGTGTCTGTGTTATTTCTTTTCCGCATTATATTTTTATATAATTTAAATAATACAGGTTGTGTGTTGTTCAATCGATTAGAATATCCGACCTTATTGGTTGTTGATTTAAATCGATTGACACTTGAATATTGGTATTTGGTACCATCCAAGTTATCTCTTTTTGATTAAACTCGCGAATCAGATTTGCTTGAGAAAATCAAATTGAGAGATTGAGATAATAACTCCTTGAGATATTTTTTATTGATTGAGTCTTGTTGATTCTCTAGAAAACAACTCGAAGTTGTCCATACAGATTGCTAATCGAATTATTGGGTGGTGTTTTTAGACCCCCGCTTTTTCAATACGTAGTTTTCCTCAGAATCCTTGAGGAACGATTTGTTTGAAAGATTCGAAACAAAAACACATGCGTAACATCTTCTCAATTTCTTGTTTGTACGCCAAAGATTAGTCAGAAAATATGTGACATGATAAGTTGTCATCTTCTTCTTTTCCGATGAATTCAAATGCTTAACATACTCCGAGACTTCCTCATCAACATCTCTATCAATATCTGAGTCACCTTCGTCAAAAAGTTCATCCAAATGTTCTTCTATGAGTGTTTCCCAGTTATCAACAATTTCCACATGTTTAGATATTAACTTAGATATGATAGTTCTCTCAGGGGAATCCAAGTTTTTAAAATCATCTGGTAATTTCTGAACTAGTGCGTTATCAGAGATAGACTCGTCCATATAGTCAGATTACTACAAACACATACTTATCAGGTCTTTAATGTGTTTGCCTACTCTGATTTCAATTGAAAATGCGGGGGTCTAACAACTACACCCAACAATTCGTTTGGAAATCTGAGAGGACTTACTCCAATACACTTTCTAGAGAATCAATTAGACAGTCAGACTCAATCTAGAGTAAAGTATATCAAAGAGTGTAGATATCTCTTTTTCACAATGTAATCAGCAAATTAAATAGATAGAAATCCTTGAGCCTGATTATTATGTGAAACAACTTGAACGGTACCAAAGACCAATGTTCAAGTGTCAATCAATGTAAATCAACAACCAAATGTTGGATATTCTAATTGATTGATCTTAACGCACAACCTGTGATATTTCAATTATATAACAAAGTATAATGCAGAAAAGAAATAACACAAACACCAGAATTTTGTTAACGAGGAAACCGCAAATGCATAAAAACCCAGGGACCTAGTCCAGATTGAACATCACACAGTATTAAGCCACTACAGACACTAGCCTACTACCAATTAACTTCGGACTGGACTGTAGTTGAACCCTAATCAATCTCACACTGATTCAAGGTACAATTGCGCTCCTTACATCTCTAATCCTATCAGGATACTATGAACTTGATTACCTTATCTATTCTCACCCACAACTAAGAGTTGCTATGACCCAAAGTAGAAGACTTGATAGACAAATCTGTCTTACACAGAAAAGTCTATAGGATTGAATAAATCTGTCTCCCACAGAAATACCCAAGAATTTGTGTTCGGTCTTTTGATAAATTAAGGTGAACATGAACCAATTGATAAACCAGACTTATATTTCCGAAGAACATCCTAGTATTATCAATCTCCTCACAATTAAACTAATCGACTAGCGAAACAATTTATTGTGGAATCATAAACGATGAGATGAAGTTTGTTTGTGATTAATTTTTTATCTTGCCTATCAGAGATATAAAATCTTGAGCCAATTATTTCAATTGCACTCAACACGATAGAAATAGAAAGATCAGATCACGCAATTACAAAGTTAATAGTTGGGTCTGGCTTCACAATCCCAATGAAGTCTTCAGGTCGTTCACCTACATGGTCTCGAGAAGAAACTTAAGGTTAAAGGGGAATCGACTCTAGTTATTCAACTAGTAACACACAAGAGGTATGGGGATTAGGTTTCCCAGTTGCTAGAGTTCTCCTTTATATAGTTACCTTGGTAACAACATTAAATGATCACCGTTAGATGAAAAACCTTATTCAACCAAGCTAATATCTTTCAACTGTTAGATCGAAATTAGCTTGTTACACACAAATAAAATGTACCTTCATTTAGATTTATGTAATTGTACCTAAACATGTACACCATGTTGGTTCGCAAATAGTTAACAAGGTTAGCCATATGATTACACTCATATCAACCTTATTCATCTTAACCATAACTAGTTCAAATGACTCAAATGAAATTAGTTAAGAGTTTTTCAATTATTTAGAAAACACAATTGAAATCAAATCGGTTTGATTCACTTGAATCAATCATGAACATTATATCCACGGTTTGCAAAGATTGCATTCCTTATGATTTAAATGTTTAAGTCCATGAACTGACCGACTTGACAAAGTAACTAAATATGCGTACGGGTATGCGTACTTAAGCAACCGGTTTTGAATTTGTAAAGTTTCCAAACTCAGTAGAAATTTTCGGTTCAAAAACTTCCGCCAGTATGCGTACGGGTACGCATACTTAAGGTGACTAGTTAAGAGTTTTTCCAAAACCAAACTCAGCAGAAATTCTCGATTCAAGAACTTCCACCAGTATGTGTACGGGTACGCATACTTAACCTGTCTCCTTCACCAATTTCGTATACACACATATGCATACTCTTGGCTCCCAGTTTATGGACTTATACACTAATGTGCGAACACACTATATATGCTTATATCCAAAGATGGTTACATCATCAACTCTTTATTTCAATCATTGACATTATTCTATAATGACAATAGCCGTTTTCATACACTATTAGCGTCAAAGCAATTTTTAAGATATTGAAATAATCATTATTGAAACCTTCCAAGTCTTACACCAAATGATTGTATCACACAAACCATGTAAGATGTTACTCGGCAATTTTCTCATGATATAAGATGAACTTGGTTGAAGCGAAAGCTTACCAATATGTAAGCGAGATATACTCAACTCGAAATCTCAAATGTGTATAGAGAAAACTATATCGTAACACAATTTATGTCTCAATATAGGAGATAATAGAAATAGACTTTCCAAGTGATACATAAGTTCTAGTCTCCACCTACCTTTTGTTGAAGAAGTTCCACAAGCTCCCCTTAGTAGTTTTTCGTCTTCAAGATATGAACGTCGAGAGATTTAAGCTCAACTACACTATTTATGTCCTAGTCCGAGATATCTACAAATAGGATAGAAATCAAGACTTATAGTTTTGATCACTAACATTGACATACATGCTTGAGATAGCAACGCATGCGAGTTCGACCGAGCAATGCTCTAACAGGGTTTGATGAGAAACTTCTAGGTGTCGATATTATTTGAACATGTACATAACTCTTATCAATAATTATTCAATGATATTCCTTGATACTCAAGGTGATCCCAAACCGAAATATTGATATGCTTTAATTACCAGCAATTAAAGCATATCCTCTGGAAAATATTATTAGTTAATGTTCTACACTAATAGAAGTCTTCTAAGGGAGTTTTCATAAATATGGTTTGGTAATTAATTGAAAATAAGAAAACCAAATTTAGGTACTTTAATGAATATCTTGAGAATATATTCGGTTTTGGAATTTCCTTGTTGTCCAAAAAACCTTGGTCTATAAATACTTGAATTTTCATTTCTTACAAATTATCCTAAGAGCCAGGCAAACTTCATTTGTGTTGTTTCTGGTGGAGATGTCAATCTGGAGAAGAAAGTACCCTAATTAGGAAAAATCTCTTATGACCACTCGTTTAAAGACTTATGTGGGATCAAGAAGCTCTACGAATATTATTGGTGGGAATTTAGATAATTTCATTGTTATTTTAGTTTTCGATTATTGATTTGATTGACTAACAATTGTTGAAACTTTGATTGCACCTAGTTAGTTTATTCTAGAGAACGTTCTCTTCTGATATACGACTCACTCAAACTAGATAAAAGTATCGACAAGATCTTTAGAACCACCAGCGGATATTAATAAATCTTATGATAATCTATTGTTAATAGACTTCATTCTGTGTGTGATTGATCACAAGAGGATTCAAGTTGTGATATGCAGGTTATTAAGAAGACAATCGAAGATTTGAAGACGAAGAAGATTTTCTTATTAGTTTTTGTATCTTGTGAATTTAGTGCACAAACCTTGATCGGATGATATCCAACTATAATCATGTTTATCTTTGATAGACTTGATTGGCTAGATGCGTGAGATCGGCATCACTCTATAGTTTCTCTTTGAGTCTTATATTGGTTGATTGCAAATATAGAAATTGGTTATTTCGGTAATCAAAGTTTGGATTGATCTAACTAGACAAAGGAGTTTATTAGATTAAAAGAAAGTGCCTTTGTCAATGACTCATTATATTTTATTACCAAAGATTGAAAAAAGTGGTTACCAAATAGCTTTATCCTTTACTGTTCGGAATACGATCAAAAGGATTGGTGATTCATGTACATGAATCTAAAAGTCGAAGGCGCAGGGATACTGAAGAAACTAAGTATCTAGGGTAGTCTACTTGGTCTCAACTATACGGAGTTGGTATTGGATTTTATAGAGCGGCTTAATTATGAGAGTATTCAAAACTGGACTAGGTTTCGGGGTTTTTCTACATTTGCGGTTTTCTCATTAACAAAATATGGCCATGTCATTTATTTTATTTCTGCATTTCAGCCGTAATTCAGTTTTTTGTGTGTTTAACCCTTGTTTTGCAGGTGTGAAATCGGTAACCGTTCCAACAATTTTAAGATGTATCCTTCTGCCATGGAATCTGAAAAGAAAACCGTTGCTGATATCAACAAGCCGTTCAAGTTTGAAGGACTTCACTTCAGAAGATGGAAGCAAAAGTTGTTCTTCTACCTCAAACTAATGAAGTTGCACATGATGGTGACCTCCATCAAACCAGCTGATCCAAATGATACAGAAGCTTCGGCAAAAGCAACTCCAGCTGCAACAAGTGCAACTCCTCAACAAACTGCAGAACTTGTTGTGACCCAAACTGCTGAAGAAAAACAAAAAGCCTATGAAAAATGGGTTGATGATGATTTCGATTGCAAGAACTATATTCTCAATACATTGTCTGACGATTTATATGAATATTACTCCATGTTTGATACCGCTAAAGATGTTTGGGATGCCTTACAGAAAAAATACGATACTGAAGAAGCCGGATCGAAGAAATATGTTGTAAGCCGCTACTTGAAATATCAAATGGTGGATGATAAGTCAGTTGTTGCACAAGCTCATGAACTTCAGAAAATTGCCCATGAAATTCTGACCGAAGGTATGAAAATTTGTGAACAATATCAAGTAGTTGTTTTGATTGACAAGTTACCACCTAGATGGAAAGATTTTCATAATTATTTGCGTCACAAATCTAAAGAATTTTCTCTTGAAAGTTTGATTGTTAAGCTCAGGATTGAGGAAGAAGCTCGGAAACAAGATAAGAAGGAAGAGATTCTCATTGTTTCTAACAATAAGACTCATCCTAATTTGAAACCTAAGAAAAAGGATATGAAACCTAATCCGAACCATAAGAAAGGAGGAAGGCCTAATCAAAACAAGAACCAAAACCCATCAAGAAATGGACAGAATTCCAATTCTGAGTTTCTTTGTTATACCTGTAATAAACCGAACCACATGGCTAGGAATTGCAGGTTTAACAAGGAAAAGAATAACGCACAAGCTAATACTGTGGATGGCGTTATAATATCCATGGTCTCAGATCCTGAGTTCTACATGGTTGGTGGTTCTGATGGGTGGTGGATATACAGTGGTGCATCACGCCATTGTTGTTTTGATAGGTCCCTATATAAGAGTTACACATAAACAAAGGATAAGAAAGTGTTGTTGGGAGACTCCCACAACACTATTGTGAAAGTTTCTGGTACGGTAGAACTGAAGTTTACTTCTGGGAAGACACTTATGCTGAAAGATGTCCTCCACACTCCAGAAATGAGAAAGAACCTTGTTTCCGGCTATCTTCTCAACAAGGCTGGGTTGTATCAAACTATTGGATCTGATGTTTACACAATTACTAAAAACAGAGTGTTTGTAGGAAAAGGTTATGCTACTGATGGAATGTTTAAGCTTAATGTTGAAATGAATAAAATTGCATCTTTTTCTTATATGGTGTGTACTTTTAATGTTTGGCATGCTAGACTTTGTCATGTGAACAGTAGATCAGTAAATACCATGAGCAATCAAGGTCTTATTCCAAAAATATCCATGCATGATTTTGAAAAGTGTGAATCTTGTAGTCAAGCAAAAATAACCAAGAGTTCCCATAAATCTGTTGTTAGAGAATCTGAACCTTTGGAATTGGTGCATTCTGATTTGTGTGAATTTGAAGGTATATTAACTAGAAATGGAAAAAGATATGTTATGACTTTTATTGATGATTTTTCAAATTATACTTATGTTTACTTGCTAAGTCATAAGAATGAAGCCATTGAAAAATTTAAGGTTTTTATTGCTGAAGTTGAAAATCAATTTGGTAGAAAAATTAACTAGTAAAGCTTATGAATGTGTGTTTGTTAGGTATGCTCAAAACAGTAAAGCTTATAGATTTTTTGATCTTAATAATAAAGTTATTATTGAATCTATTGATGTTGATTTCTTTGAAGATAGATTTCCTTTTAAATATAGAAATAGTGGGGGTTCTCTACCTAGTGATGTACCTAGTACAAGTTCTGAACTTAGGATAGAAGAAACGAGAGATGATGAAATTGAACCTAGGCGTAGCAAAAGGGCTAGGACTGCGACGAAATTCGATTCTGATTTTGAAGTTTATACTCTATAGGAATACCCTTCCAGTCTTCAAGAAGCACTTAATTCTCCCGAATCAGGTTTTTGGCAAGAAGCCATAGATAATGAAATTGACTCCCATAATCTTATTGGAACTTGGCACCTAGAAGATTTACCCCTTGGTTGTAAAGCAATAGGTTGTAAATGGGTACTTAAAAGGAAGTTGAACCCTGATGGTTCAGTAGACAAATACAAAGCTAGGTTGGTAGCTAAAGGCTATAGACAAAGAGAAGATGTATATTTCTTTGATACTTATTCTCCTGTTACAAGATTGACTTCTATTCGTGTTTTGATTGTTGTTGCTGTTGTGCATAATCTTGTTGTTCATCAAATGGATGTTAAAACAGCTTTTTTAAATGGTGAATTAGAATAAGAAATTTACATGGAACAACCTGAAGATTTTGTTGTTCCAGGTCAAGAACAAAAAGTATGTAAGTTGGATAAATCACTTTATGGTTTGAAACAAGCTCCTAAGTAATGGCATGAAAAATTTGATAATTTGATGATTTCACATGGTTTCAGAATTAATGAAAGTGACAAATGCATATACTATAAGTTTGAAA
This sequence comes from Papaver bracteatum, assembly GCA_023529315.1. NCBI lineage: Eukaryota > Viridiplantae > Streptophyta > Magnoliopsida > Ranunculales > Papaveraceae > Papaver > Papaver bracteatum. The sequence goes on from JAJJWX010003998.1 coordinate 80,543, forward strand.
ACAATGCATGCATCATGATTTGTTTATATGTGGATGATTTGTTGATTTTTGGTTCAAACTTGTCTGTGGTTGAAGAAACTAAGAATATGCTTAAGTCTAACTTTGAAATGAAAGATTTGGGTGAAGCTAGTGTAATTCTGGGAATTAAGATTACTAGAACTAATGATGGTATTTCTTTGGATCAGTCTCATTATATTGAAAAGATTTTAAAGAAGTACAACTATTTTGATTGTAAACCTGTGAGTACTCCTTTTGATGCTAGTGTTAAACTGTTTAAGAATACTGGTGATAGCATTAGACAATCTGAATATGCTAGTATAATTGGTAGTCTTCGTTATGCAACTGATTGTACTAGACCAGACATTGCATATGCAGTGGGGTTTTTATGCAGGTTTACCAGTTGTCCTGGTTTAGAACACTGGAATGCAGTTGAGAGGGTTATGCGGTATCTTAAAAAGACCGTTAACCTAGGATTACACTATAAGAGATTTCTTGCAGTCCTTGAAGGATACTGCGATGCTGATTGGAACTCTCTTTCAGATGACTCCAAGGCCACTGGTGGATATTTGTTTAATATTGCTAGTGGTGTTGTGTATTGGAAGTCAAATAAACAGACAATTCTGGCTCAATCTACGATGGAGTCTGAATTGATAGCACTAGCAGCATCTAGTGAAGAAGCAGGATGGTTGAGAAACTTGATTTCTCAAATTCATGTATGGGATAGACCGATACCAGCTATTATGATCCATTGTGATAGTACCGCGGCTATTGCAAAAGTACAGAACTGTTTTTATAACGGTAAGAATCGACAAATGCGTCGAAAGCACAGCACAATTAGAGAGTTTCTCACAACTAGTGTTATACGTGTGGATCATGTTAGGTCGAAAGAGAACTTAGCTGATCCTTTGACGAAAGGATTAGCTAGAGAAAAGGTAGTATATACCTCTAAAGGCATGGGACTTTTGCCCACTAGAAGTTGAGTCATCTTGTGATGGATACCCACCTATAAATAGGTTCAAAGGGAATAACGATTCACAAATGATATGGAGATAGAATCATGCTTCTTTCCCATGGAATGATATCCTGAAGCGGGTTAAGGTTGAGTTCTTTAACTCTTAATGAAGTCTATAGCTATGTATAGAGTGGGGTACCAAGCTACAGGAGTACCTTTGATAGACTCACCTATGTGAATGAGAAAGTGTGGCCGTTTTCTATGAGAACATGGGCAGTTCTCTAGAACATTCATTGAAACTGGGATAAGCACAAGGCCATAATGTGCTGGCATTTAGGACTTTACTCTTAGTATAATTGTGTGTGTATTGAGTAATTCGTTCTCTCCATAGAGTTCAAATACATATGTTCACTCTGTGTCAGAGTTCGGAGAATTTAATACTATGTAAAGGTTCAAAACCGAAAGGTACCTTTGCTTATGCGCATAACTATACGGATCTTGCTCAATGATTTTAAAAATATAAGTGTGGGATTGTTGGGATATATATGTGTTAAAATAATTCTTTTGTACATTTATATCAACAATTCGATCTTGGCCCAGTGGTTAAGCATTTTGGGCATGGAGGGTTAGGTCTCATGATCGAATACCTCCCCCTACTGATGGGTATATATATATAAATAATATATATATAACATTAGTCCGGGAGCGGGGCCTTGGGGGTATTGGGAGGTCTCTTGAATTTGGAAAGTATTTTTTACTGTTTTTAAAAAGATTTTTTCAAATCGTTTTTACATGTTTTAATTACGGATTCAATTGTATTTATTCTGGCATAAATTACTTGACTGTTTTTGGACTGTTACACATGATTTTATGAAGACAATTAAAACCAAAATTTATTTCCATTAATTTTTGTCTTAATTGCGAAGGCTATAATAAGCCAGTTTTGAGAGGCAGAATGCTAAGAGTTTTTTCCATATACTGTTTTTGTGAATCAAGAGACCAAGTTTTCTGAGCAAGATTAAAAGAGTGAAAGTGATCGATTTCTCACTGTGTGCGTGAGAGATCGACGAGAGTTTTTTTTTCTCGGCTGTTTTATCCTGGGGACGTTGTGACAAAGAGAGACTGCTTGCACAAAACTCAAGGCAGAGCCACGAAACGTCTTAAAGAGAGCGACCTGGTCGTGACTCAGCCGCAATTCAGTTTTTTGTGTGTTTAACCCTTGTTTTGCAGGTGTGAAATCGGTAACCGTTCCAACAAACACCATTCATGCAACTCTTGTCAGGTAAAGTCTTTTGTGATTCATACACAATTCTTAACTGCAACTTGAAATTAACTCACAGCTGGATATCTGCATCACCACCTGAATGACGCCACTTCCCTGCAATCATTCATAGCCATCTGACCACGCCTAGCAACTTAGCTCCATCACCTTGTCCATTTAACCAGTTTGCAGAACACAAAGCATATTCATTAGGCAACAATACCAACATCACAATAGCAACTGCATCTAACTTTCACTGCAACCCTAACATACATCTAAAGCATACATTCATCACTCCCATGCAGTAACAGCCAACACCCACATTATTTCAAAGTCTTTTCTCTTCCTTGACTTGCTCGTTCACTTTTTTTTTTGCATCCCCCATGTCTAAGATTTTAGGTTTTTTTTTTCAATTTTCCCCAGAACGCTAAATTGAATTTTGATTTCTTCAATTTTTGGTTAAAATCAAATTTTAATCGTAACCCGATTCGACTAAAACACTTGTAATTAAGAAAACCCTTCACATCAATCTTTCTTCACTATCGTTAAATTCAATTTGTTGCTAAATAAGTATAAAGTCTATATGTAATGATTGAAAGAAGAAAATAAGATGAAGATGGTTTTGAGATTTGATATTTATTTCTGTGTAAGAAGGGAGAGATGCGATGAAGTTTGTTAAGAAGGGAGAGATGCGATGAAGTTTGTTATGAGATTTGGGTACCGATAAAAAATAAATAAATCGGGTTTCTCTGTCTGATAATTTTTGGGGAGATGATCTCATTTTTAGGGAAGAAGGGGGGGATGTAATTTTGGTAACGAAAGAGGAATTCCCGATCTAGTTTATAATCACATGGAGACGCTGAAGGCACCCGTCTAGATGGATATGAGCTACCATTTTGGGGATCGTTTTGTGAATACATAATTATTTATGAGTGCGCAAAAAATAAACCAAGTCAAATAGTTGGACACGTCACCATATAACGAGTCAACGCGGGTCAACATTGGTATTTAGACCAAACGCAAAGGCTGGACAAATGTTAGACCAAACCCAGATTTTGGTCAAAGCATGAGTACCAAAAACCAAATAACCCAATTTAGAACGTTTGATTTAGAATTTTCATATACTTTTCCAAATTAGAGAATTAGGGTTTCTGTTTAATTTTGAATATAGGGATTGATAGGAATTGATATGTGAATTGAGATAGGTAATGAATGAATGGGTTATGGCTGCGACATAGAGAATGGCTATATGTTGAATTAAGGTTGCAAGTATTTGAGTTGATTTGCAGGTTTTTTTTTATTGTTCCTTCACTGATATCTGAAGAGAAGAGATGGATTTGTAATTGGTGATTCTAGAATTGCAGTTGCAGTCTAGTCAATTGGGTAGTTGTAGTTTTACATCGATTGACTATTCATGATTTTCAATTAATCCAATTTGATGTTTGGAGTTTGTAATTATTGAAATTAGGGTTCATTGTGAGATTTTAGGGTTCTGGAATAATGGTGAAGAAGATACAATAAGTCTTATATCGAGTCACATGTTGAATGATTTCATGCACTGAGTCGAGTTGAGGTCAAACTACCTCACCGTTCCAACTCGGACCAATCCAATTGATTCAAGGGCTAGGATGTCATTTGACATAGCCGATTTAGTGCCACATGTCCCCTAACGAATGTGAGACGTTTTTTCAATTAAAAAAAAACGGGACAGAAAAAGTCAATTTATGGGCATTAAGATAAATTATGAAAAAAGCGCGGCCATTTTATTAAAAGCATTTCCCTATATGGACCTTTTATTAATTTCCCCATTAATCAGTTTTAAATATCTAATAGGCACAAAATCTATATAATAAACAACGATGATACATAAATTAGAAGGTGATCCATGATTCCTATCAATTTTGATAAGTATTTGCCTTGACATCGCCATATCGTAACTGTATCTATAAGGACCGATATGATATCAATATCAGATACAATAAACCAACGACCCATGAATATGATTGGTTCATACTCAAATTTGCTTTTTTCAAGATAAATGAATTGAAAACACAAATCTCAAAAGCCAGTCTTAGAGTGAGATCTCCGACCGTTCTTTTTTCTTCTTATTATTTTGAGTTAGATCTGACTCGCGATTTGAAATACCCCTAACTCATGGAACTAAACTACTGACTCGTATTTTAAAGTCAGATCTGACTCAAAAAACAAACATATTAAACAGATCCAGATAAGTCGGGTGATTTCAGTTAGATGCTTGCTAATCAGATTCAGATGAGTTAGGTGCAAGAAGCAAAGCGAAAACGTGCAAATACCTCCAAGAACAAGAAATATTGAACGACAAAGATTAAGTGTAATATTTAATCAACGAATTCTACCAAACCACGTTGACTAATCTTGATTCCTTTATCAGCTTTGACATCAAATGAAAAATTCCATATCCTGAATTTTGTTCTGTTTTTTTCCTCAACCACCAAAATCACTCCTACAAGAAAAAAGGAAACACGCAAAAAAAATGGTCTCCGTTGGAAACTACCTTTCCTACTACTTACTGAAGAAGAAAAATGTTTGCAACTTCAATTTCATACAAACCCTTGCTTAGACTATCTCCATTGTTTTCTACAACTCCTTCAAGATTAATCTCTGTTAGACTAATTTCTAATACTGGGTTTATGTTACGGAGAGTTTGTGATGAGAAAAACAGAGTTGTTGGTTCAGAAACAATGACTGAGATGACTAAAATTTCTGCTTTTAGTAGAGGTAGTGGTGACGGGAGTCTTGAGATTACTGAAAATGAAGCTATTTTGGGTAATGAGTCTTCGGATTTTCCTCGAGAAATTGTTGTGCCAAGTGGAATTGAATCGACTATCAATCATTTGGTTAGTATCTATGGATTCTTGTTGTTGGAAGTTATGTTAAGTTTGCTTTTGAGTTTGTGTTATTTGGATGGTTGATTGGGTTTGTGAAATTTAGGGTTTCTGTTGCTACTTGGGTGTTCAAAATTTGAGGTCCTACTGTTTCAATATCATTGTTGTTCTATTTCTGGGTTTGAGTTTTAGACAAGTAAATGGGGATATGGGAATGCTGGTTTCTGTGTGTCTTTTTACCCGATTGTACAATAGGTGAGTGATTCTGCAGGTAGATGAAGAACACTTCATAAGTTCCTCACTTGGCAATTTTACTTTCTGTAAAACTAACCAAGACATTTGTATTGACATTGTGTCTTACATGGACAATTCATATGCCTGGATTATAATTTCAACATGTCTAGTATGAAATTAGAACTTAGGTTACCATTGTTCTATGATAACTTGCTATACTGAGATTGCTATTTCACTAATTCTCTAAACAAATTGAATCACCTGTTTTCTTTTTGAATTTTACCTTTTATGATATTGGAACAACAAAAAACCATGTCGCATAGTTGTTCGATCATTGTTGAAACTGATAGGATGTTAAGAAGAATGCGGGGGATTGTAAAATGTATATGTTCAAATGAATTTGTTAAAAACAACTCCTCTGTGACAGGTTGATTCATTTCTTGATTTTCAATATAGCATTTCTCAAGTCAGGCAATTCACAACTGTTTTGTTTGAGTCTCAGAGCAAATGGCTTGTGGCTACAGTTTTTGGAATTATTGTGGTTTGGAGGCACGATGCTCTGGCCATGTGGGCTGCAATGGGAGCAGTTGCAAATGCATGGCTTTCTATTACGTTAAAACGAATACTCAACCAAGAGCGACCTGTTGCTAGCTTAGGATCTGGTCCAGGCATGCCATCTTCACATGCTCAGTCCATCTTCTTCGCTTCTGTCTTTGCTATCCTATCATGTGAGTTATTGAATTTGTATCGAGTCTTATGAAACCAACACTTAATAGTTAATATTTTGTGGTTACGACTATGAGAAATAGTGTGTTAACATCATCAACTACTAGAAAGTTCTCTGAACCTGTTCATCTAAGATATACACTATCTTTACGAGTTTATTTTCCTGAAATTAGATGCCGCTATATTATAATGAAGTTTTATGTTCTGTTACATCATATTACTTCATTCTGTTGCCTGTTACTTTTCTTGTCAAAGGTGTCTTATTGTGATTATTTCTGTGGCAGTGATTAAATCTCTAGGGTTGAGTGGAGTTACAGTGACAATCGGGGTGCTCGGTTTGGCTTTCAGCTCATATCTTGTAAGCGTGGTCTCCATGTTAATTTGAGGTTAACATCAAAACTAAGATAGAAAATATGGTTTAATTATAGCAATCTAATGCCGTGTTGTATATTTTGTTTATCCAGTCTTGGTTGCGTATATCACAACGACATCACACCATCAGTCAGGTTGTGGTGGGTGCTACCTTAGGGACCATTTGCTCTATTCTGTGGTTTCAGTCTTGGTACGGGTTCGTGCTAAAAGCGTTCATTTCCTTTTTATGGATACGAATTATTGTTGTTCTTGGGGGTATAACATTTTGTGTGAGCTTTCTGTTATATGTCATTAAACATTGGCTTATGGATGGTGATGAAGATTAAACTCTGTAAATTTAGCCTAGATAAATTCTGAAGTCATGTATCCAAATTCTTTTGTGACATACTTTCATGTATAGTTCAGGTTGACAGGATAGTATTTTTTTCTCAAACCATGCCGTCGCATATGATGTTTCTGTTCTGGATAACAGTAAGTTTAGTTGAATTTCAAGTGACTAGTTTGTTCATTTCATTTTTTATAAATCCGATTGAGGTGTCATAAAAATCTAGGCTTTACAGCTCATATCTAGCATCTATTGTTTGATTACTTGATTTATCTCTACTGTGTCGAAGCCGAAGTGGTTTCACTCCTTACAGTTAAATCCTTATATGCTTACAGCTTACAAGCTGCACAAGCAAGCAATTTAGGCCCAATCTCAACTAGTTCTTCTTTTTTTTGATCGACTCACGGTTGATTTTGGACATGTCTGAAGGCTATGTATGCGTCTGACTCATTTTAGAAAGTATTCCAAATTTATTTTGATCTATCAAAGAGAATAGATTAAAAAGCACACAAGGCGTGTGCCGGCGGATACAACCGACAAAGAGCGAAAAGAGAGTAACAGAAAACAACTAAACCTATGAATATGTAGTTGATGTGCGCCGGACTGACTGAAGTAGTTGATTTATGAAATTTGCGTGGAATTTATTCCACGCAAAAAACAACTAAACCTAAGAAAGTATTCCAATTCTTTTGCGTGGAATTTAAATGAAATTTGCGCCGGACTGAAGTAGTTGATTTCCGACGGTGCGATCTCGGTTGAAATTCAGTAGCATCTCGGAATAACTTTTCTAATTATTATTTAACATATTACACCTATGAATATGTAATCACGTATGTGCCAAATGTTTGCATTTGTTACTTAGGTCAAACACCTAAACTGGTCACTCCATCTCTTCTCATACACTGTGACTTGTGGAGAGATAAATAGCAACGAGCGCTCGTCTTCACGTTCTATATCGGAAATTACATGAATATAGATTTGATTATTTATTTATTTTTTAAAGCAAAAGGACAAATTGTACAGAAAACCGAGTTTCATCGAAGAGATGAGATTAAGGTTACAGAAGTTTGGGTAAAGCTAATTGTTATAAACAACTGCCTCCTCTGGTATCCCATGTAAAGCCGACTGTTGCGTCAGTTCCATACGTTCCACCATACCGTAAAAGGCAAGATACTGCATAGTTGTCGCATGAAAACTCTGCTCCTCTTTCTTGACCAATCCCAAACATTTCTCTTAACCGTCTCCGAGAATACCCATTGAATCTTGAAACTGTCCAGAAAGTAATGCCATAAAATTCTTGTTTCACTGCTGTGTAGAAACAGATGACTCTGGGTTTCCTGCGTCGCAAAATAAGCATCGGTTAGATTGGACACATCCAACTCTCTGTAGCTTATCTAGAGTTGGTGTTCCATCATGGAAAATGATCCATATAAGAAATGAGACTTTCAAAGGCACCTTTGGATTCCACAATTGTTTGTGTGGAAAAGTAAGAAAACCATCTGCATCTAGTGCCGCATAGCAATTTGCAACTGAAAAGTCAGGTCCATAAACTCATTTCCTACTAACCTCCACAATACTGTCTTGAAACAACAATATCTCCTAGCATCTGTGACATGTCAGCCAAATCAACCACTTATAATTTATTCAAAGCTCTTTTGAAATTGAGATTCCACCGTCCATTTTCGGACATAACTTCATTGACATCAATAGTTTTAGATCTTCATAGTTTATAAATTCTTGGAAATATTTCCTTCAAAACAACATTACCAACCCATTTATATGACGAGAAAGTAACTCTCTCTCCATTTTTAACAATCATACTAGCTTCATCCTTAAAAAAATTCCTAGACTTTAAAATTCTAGACCAAACACTTCGACCCACAGATTTATTAGATGTATTAGGATAAAAAAGATCATGTTTACCTCCAAACTTTTCACGAACGATTCGTCTCCAAAGCGCGTGCTTCTCCTCTCCATATCTCCAGATCCACTTGCAATGTAAAACCTTTTTGACAATCTTCAGCTTCTTAATACCAATAACCCCTCTATATTTTGGTAATGCAACTTTAGACCATGAAACCTATCTCATTTTCTTTTGAGTATTTGAAGACCCCCACAAGAAGTTATGTATGATCTTCTCTAGTTTTTCGACAACAATAGTAGACATTTGAAACATTGATAAATAATATATTGGCATACTTGCCAAAACACTATTTATTAATATAAGTCTCTGATCTTTCGAAATATATCTCCGTCTCCAAGTGGACAAACGTTGTTGGCATTTATGGATTATTAAATCCCAAGCTGCTCTACATTTGGACTTGCTTCTCAGAAGTATATCCGGGTAGTTAATAGGAAAATCAGCAAGTTGACCACTAAAAACATTAGCACAAATATCATCATTATGAGCTTTCCCAATACCAACTACTACACTCTTCCGAAAATTCACCTTCAAACCAACAATAAGCTCAAAAAAAAAAAAAAAAAAAATTCTCCAGATTAACTAATTTATCCTCAGAATGATCTAAAAAAAACCACTAAATCATCAGCAAATTGTAAGTGCTTGATGATTGTACCGTTTTCTTCCACCTAAAATCCATAAATTAGTCTCGCTTCATCAACCTTTTAATCATCAAAGAAAGTAGTACGACAACCATGATGAATAAAAAAGGGGAGACTGTGTCACCTTGTCTGATTCCCTTTTGACTTCTAAACATGCTTGTTGGTTCGCCATTTATCAAAATTGAGAACCTAGCATAAAAAATGCATCATCTAATCCAGCTTATTCAAACCAAACCAAATCCAAACCTCTCCATTAACATATCTAAAAAGTTCCAGTTGATATTGTCAAACGCCTTTTCACAGTCCACCTTTCACACAATGCCAGATTTATTAACCCATATCCTAGAGTCAGTTACCTCTGCAGTAATCAAAATCCCATCATGTATCTACCTGTCATGCACGGATACCCAGATAATCAGAGACTAAAAGTTTGGAAATGATTTTATACAATCCACCAATATGGCTTATTGGCCTAAAATTATGCAAGGATACAATGCCATTAGTTTTATGGATGAGCTTCAATGATGTGCAGTTCAATCTCCAATCTAAGGATGATGTGGATTTAAAATCCTTAATGACCTTCATCAAATCCACCTTGATAACCTCCCAAGAAGCTTTAAAAAACTCCATTGTGAACCCGTCGGTACCTAGTGCTTTGTTGGTGACAAAATGCCATATGGCATTTTTAACTTCCTCCCCCGTAAAAGGCTTTTCCAAAGCAATACTATAAGCTACTGAGATTGGAAGCATAATAATGTCATCGAAACCAGGCCTAACAACATGGTCTTCAGAGAAGATAGACGAATAAAAATCCTTTGCTTCAGCTGAGATTGTAATTTTATCATAACACATTGTATCACCTATAAGAAGGCAGTTTATGTTGCTGCAAGATCCGAAAACATTAGCACAAATAGCACCATTAATACACATAAAATTCAATACAACCAACGAAGATGTGTAAAAATTTAGGGGTGGCTCTTAATAGACATTAAATTCTCTCCACCCCTACACACATAGTTCCATCCCTTTTAATAGGTTTGATAACTAAACTTATATTTCTATTTTCTCTTTCTTGAGTGATAGACAAAATCTAAATATTTATATTTAATACAAAGGGCCGAAAGAGAGCTTAATCAACAACCATGTATTATCCATCCGGCCCTCCGTGAGTTGATTGACACTTCATTAGGTGACTCATAGGAAAAAAATGGTGGTTAATCTTATAGGGCGTTTGGATACACTTTATGAAGCAACTTTTCAACTTCTAGAAATATAAAAGTGGCCAAAGTAAAATATTTCATTCTACTATGAAACAATGGGTTTTAAGCAAGAGCAGTATGTCTCATGTTATTACAAGTTATAGTCGGAGAAGATAGGAGAAAAACATGCATATCTTAGAGTATTTGACATAACCAGACCATTTTAGTTGATGTGGAATCTATGGATCTATACTATGCCTTTGTACTAGATCTAGATACAGTTGCTTATTTCTTTGCAGACCGGGTGATAGGATTTTCACCGAAAAAATACACAATAACCACTAGTGGATCTTCTATCATATGGACTTCCAGCCCAACCAGCATCAGAATACCCTTGTAATGCAGTGAAATCCTTGGTAAAAAAAAGTCTATGATCTAGTGTACCTTTTACATATCTTAGCACTCACTTAGCAGCAGTCAGATGAGAGGTTGTAGGGAATATATAAACTGACAAATCTGATTGACTGTAAGGCATAGTTCATGCATTGTCCATGTTAAATACTGAAGAAAACCCACAATAAACCTCTATTTTTTAGGATTATGCAATGTATCTCCATTACTAGCAAAGAGTTCAAATGAAGCAGGACAAGTAGTTGAACAAAGCTTCATTCCAACAAGATTAGTTTTATTCAATAAATCCAGTGCATATTTTGTCTGAGAGAAAAAGAAACGGTGCTTATCCCTTTTAACTTCTAATCCCAAGAAATAATGCAGACTTCCAAAAATTTAACAAGAAACTGAGAGCATTACAAGTGATGATAATATCATCAACATAAACTAAGATAATAGTCAACTTATATCCTTGTTTCTAAACAAATAAAAAAGAATCAACAAGAGATGGTACAAAACTAATAACTATATGAGCATTCATAAATTTCTCATTCCATGTCTGGGTGTATGTTTCAAGAAAAATAAAGATTTGTTCAGCTTACAGACATAAGTTGGATGGTCAAGTCTTGAAACCCAGGAGGTTGTGACATATAAACATCTTGTTTTAAGTCTCCATGTATAAAAGCATTACTTATGTCTAGTTGTTTGAGATGCCAATAAAAATTAACTGCAAGGGTAACACTAGTCTTATAGTTGGAGATTTAACAACTGGAAAAATTTATATGTATAATAAAGGCCCTCTAATTGATGAATTCCCGTAGCAATTAACCTAGCTTTGTACGTTTCTATAGAACCATATGCATTTTTTTAATCTTAAATACCCACTTACATCCAATTAAGTTTTGAGAAGGATGAGGTGGTACATAAGTCTGTTAGATTATTGCTCGGTCGAACTCGCATGCATTGCTATCTCAAGCATGTTTGTCAACATTAGTGATCAAAAATAAATGTCTTGATTTCTAGTTTACTTATGACTAAGTCTGGGTCTAGGATAGTCAAGTGTAGTTGAGCTCCAGATTCCATGGAGATTATATTATGAAGACGAAAAACTACTCGAGGAACCAGTGGAACTTCATCTGACTAAAAGTTATGTGGAGACTTGAACTTATCTATCACTCAAAAGTCTACTCTATCTCCTACTCTTCAGACAAAAGTCGTATATGTATGATAGTATTCATACATACACATTTGTTATTTTGATCCGAGTTTACTTGCCTATTTTTTTCTCGAAATATGTGTTAGTAAGCTTTTGCTTTAACCATTTTCATCTTTACCCGTGAAGAAAGTCATGATGATGTTTCAATCTTGAAAATAACTTTGATGACGGTAGTCGTGAATAACGATTGTTATAACATTATAGAAGAATATTTTAATGATTGAAATGTAAAGTTCAGTTTATGTAACCAACTATGGGTATAAGCATATATAGTGTGTTCGCACATTAGTGTATAAATCCATGTGTCGGAAACCAAGTGCGTGCATATGTGTGCATGTGGTATTGTTGAAGGAGACAGGTTGGGTTCGCGTACTAGCGGAAGTTTTCGAACCGAAAATTTCTGCTGAGTTTGTAAGTTTGCAAACTGTTAAACTAGTCACCTTAGGTACGCGTACCCGTATGTGTACCCACAGAAGTTTTCGAACCGAAAATTTCTGCTGAGTTTGTAAACTCAAATATGGTAGTTATGGTACAGTACCCGTATGCGTACCCAAGCTAGTTATATCTCTCAAATCGGAAGTTCATGAACTTAAACAATAAATCAATAAGGAATGCAATCTTTGCAAACCGTGGCTATATTGTTCATGAATTGATTCGAGTGAATCAAACCGATTTTGTTTCAATTGTGTCTATGCATAAATATCTAAGCAATTTAACAACTCTTCAACTAGTTCTTATGAGTCATTTGAACTAGTTATGAGAAACATGAATACGGTTAATATGGAAGTGCTCATATGGCTAACCATTGGTTAACTATTTGTGAACCAACCAAATGTACTCGTTTAGGTACGGTTACTCAAACCTAAATGAAATACATTTTATTTGTCTATGTGACAAGCTAAGTTTCGATCTAACGGTTGAAAGATATTAGCTTGGATAAATCAGGTTTTTCATCTAACGATGAATATTGAATGATTTGTTACCTGGGTAACTTAGATTGCAAAACCTGATTTGCAAACTATATAAATGAGATATCTAGCAACTGGAAAAACTATTCCCCATACCTCCTGTGTGATACTAGTTGGTTTTGCTAGAGTCGATTCTCCTTTCACCGTAGGTTTCTTCTCGAGACCCTGTCGGTTAACGACTTAAAGACTTCATTGGGATTGTGAAGCCATACGAAACTACTTCTCTTGTAGTTAAGTGATCCGATCTTTCCATTTTATATCGTAGGAGTTCAATTGAATAATTGACTTGAGATTATATCTCTGATAGGGAAAGATAAAAAAAAACCACAAACACCTTTGTCTCATCATTTGTGATTCCACAATATCTAGTTTCGCTACTGTTAGAGCATTGCCAAGCGTTGGTATGTCAAGTTTGGTTGTCATATTTTAGTGAAGCAAAACTCATTTAGGAGTCGCTTGATTTAAATGTACTAGAGTCAACTTCGTATATGTTAGCTTGAAAGTGTTAGGGTGAGACATTACAAGAATTGAGAAGACTTGAATAAGTGAAGAAGTGCGGAGCTACAACGACAACATAATCCTTCCACTTGAGGTTAGTGATATTTGACTTGAATAGTTTCATTCCCTAATGTATCTTTCAAGTCGTGCATATTGAAAACATAAAACTGCGAAGCATAAACACTCTAGATAGACATAGTATTAAGGAATACAATATGAAGTTTCTTTCTTAACCATTAAACTTTATATATAAGACATCGACACAATCGTATGAATGCTATTATGATTATGTATGGGTATGAGGTGAGGATTTCATCCTAGGGAACAATGCTTACATGTTTTCTAAGGAAGTAAGTTTATGATATGTGTTGTGAACCGAAAAGGAAATCGCCAGGCATTATTGGGGCTGTTCTTCATTGCATATCTTATTAGCGACCAATATGTGTGATTAGTATAACCGCTCACGACTTGTATATGTTCTTGGTAAAAATATTCACACGAGGCCTGACTTATGTATTGGTTTGACTATAATTAGTGAAACCGATCTTAAGTAATCACCTGGGGTATGATCGGGTTGTGTATGTCAGAACTTATTACTGAGAAGAGGGGAACCGATCCTAGTAAGAGGTGCAGTGCATCACAATGGGAACCAATCCTTGTATGAGGTGCAACAAGGTCTATGGAATAAAGGGTGATAGGTGTCTAAAACACCTAATTTCATATATAGTATTTATGCTTTCTTTGCGAGTTTTCATGTAAACTATGTATCTTATGTGTGAGTTTGAGTGTATTAGGTGCTTTGGAGTCATATGGAGCAAAAGAAGAAGAAAGCGTCCATTTGGAGCATAAAGTGCCAAAGCCTCATTTCACGTGCAATTATTATTAGAGGCGGAGCTGAACCAAGGCGATGATAGGAGACAACCACTGCGGATTAGTCTAGAGAATCAAAGGGCAGACCTTAGTGGCCTTAATATAATGAGTGGGTATTGTCTATCTTGGGTACCCCTTATCTACTTCACCTAAGTGGATATATACACTTTCATTTCCTAAAACAACTACAAGACCTAAAATTCAGAGATGTCATCATTTGAGCTTTGTCTGAGAGTTAGAGAAACCAGAGAGATGGATGCAGACATTAGATTCAGAAACAACGATGGAGCTAGATGGTGATTTGGGTTGGAATTAGGTTGAATTTGGCAGATAAATTCAAGTTGTTGCTGTGGTTCATATGAATGATGATATTCAAGGGTATTTGAGTTCACATAAGAAATGGGTATGTTTGGTTGAAATCAAGACAAGAAGATGATGTTGGTGTTGTTATTACTCAATAAGTGTCTCCCAAGGATTAAGGCCAAGTTCAGTGACAAAGAACAAGGAGATGGTTTTGATGTTGGAGTGGAGAGTTTTTCTTAGATTTCTAACTGGGAAGTTACAGATGATTTGTGATGATACATGGCCCAAATTTATGATGGTATAGAATTATTAATGGAATATGAACAATGGGTTTCTGCTGAATTAAACTGGCAGGAGTTGGAAAGCTAGAGAAGAAGATTTCTTGATGCACAACAACATCACTTCTTTGTGATCAGCAGGTGTTTGCAGAATTTCCTAAACTATGATGAAGATTGAAAGCTGTTACCATGATTGACAAGGAGGCACTGGAAGTTGTTGTTAATCTGTAAATGGTGATGAATGAAGCTACAGGTGTTGCAATGGTTAAACAGGGAAGAGATGAATATGGTCAGTTATGTGTGGGTTTGTTTTGAAGGAATTGATTTTGCAGAGAAGCTTTGGCTGTTATTGTGATATTGGAGTTGGAATTGCAACAATTATAAGCCAAGAGAGAATAAGGGCTTAAATGGGTCTGTGGTGATTATGATGGGCTGAGTTGCCTGGGAAAAGGTGGCTATGATGGATTGGTGGAGCTGTTGAAGTGTTGTAACAGTTTGTTTGGTTATGCAATTGAGCTAGGAAGCTGATTGTTACATTTGAAATTGCAGGAATAAACTGTTGTTGTTGATTGTGGGTACTGAGAGAAGTTATGGGTTCAGTGTGCTTGAGACAGTGAGCTGAGAAGATATTGAACCTGGTGTTGTCAAGTAGATATGTGGTATAGCAGTTAAGTTCGATGGTAGTCTAATGTACAGCTCGGGTGGTACAAGAAATAAGAGAATATCCAAGTAGATGGACTTAGGTGACGAACAGTGATGTGCAATGAGCTGCAGGTTTGCCGGATTTATGGAGTTTGCAAGGGAGCAAGATGGAGTTGCTGAGACGGGCTTGTAATGCAAGAAATGGAATGATGCTGCTTCAAGGAGATTTGGATGGTGGTTGTTGATCTGAAGGGTAGCAGGTGACAGTGGATTTTTTTGTTGTGGTTAAGTGATGCAGCTGATGGCAATTTAGCTGTAGGAAGTGAACTATTGCAGGTGCAAGATGTTCTGGCATAAATAGAGATGAAATTGCAGGTGGGTTTTGAAGTGAATGGTACTTGTGGTTAAGAAGAAAGGGAAGTTACAGCACAGTAAAATGGAAGTGTTGGTGATTTGTTTAGAGACTGAATCTGGACAGGAGGTGTTTCTGTTGTGGATAGTCAGGGCTGTAGAGACAGTGCGAAAACTGAGTAGAATTGGTGCGCCGGTGTTACTAGTTTCAATAGTCGGATTTTGGAACCGAAAGTGGGGATCGCAATATTTCAGTGAATCGCGAAGGGGGTATGTTTTGGATACAAGAGTTGGTGGCTGGATATATAAGCTACATGGCACGCTTTTGGGCACGTTTTCGCAAGAATTCGATAATTGGTTTAGATGGTTTATATGTGATGTATGGCTCTGAAGTGTGAGTTTATGAACTGCAGAGAAGGATAGTGAGTTGCTGGGAGTTATGGTAGTCAGATGCAGGCTCAGGTGGTCGAAGATAGTTTTCCAGTGACCGGATTCCGACAACGGTGACCGGAAACCGACGATGACATCAGCAATCCGGCAACCAGGTTTGGACCCAAAAATTCCAGAGACATATTTCTCACACATGGGCTTGGTGGACTAGTAGATGGACGTGGACTTGAAGATTAAGACTTAACCTAATTTTGGGAAAGTATATTTTTGGGAGAAAAGCATATAAATAGAAAATTCTTTCTTTAAACCGAGATATATCTGCTTTAGGGAGAACTTCTACTTTTGTTCTAGGTTTTCACATGATAGTTCTTCTTTGCTTTCTATGATGATTTCCAAAAACATAAGTACTTGATTTTATTATTGGTTAAAGATGTAGTTGGATTTTGAAAACAAGTTATGGATTTTATGAATTAGTTTTCTCTCAATATTATCGTTTGATTTCTATTGCGTATAATAATTGCATGATTGATGTATTGCAATATGATTGAATATTTGTTTGGTTGAGTCTAGAATTGATTGAACATACATATATATCTATAGCTAATTTAGGGTTCATCATCGAGCGATAACCTTAAATACGAGTAGCATGATATGATTACGGTTTGTAGTGATACACTCTTGTAATCATATGTAGAAATTGACCTTTGTTCGAATTGTTTGCACAATGTATTTCAATTGCATTGATTAGCCTATTTCACAAAACTTAATGCTCCTAGGAATTGAACTTAATTAGCGCAAGGCGTTAGGTTATTCTTTAGGTAGAATTCACATACGCAGCTCTAATGTGTGTGTTAATAAATTTAGGAAATTTACGGAGTATTTTTGCAATAAGGTATTCTAGGGCTTTTGATGATAGGGAGATTAAATACGAATTCTATTCATATATTCAAATACTTGTTTACAATTGAAGATGAAATCTTTACCCAATATTCTCACTACCTTTATTTATTTGTTTATTTCTTTGTTTGCTTTTATTTTATTTTTACTTTATAAAAATCAGAAAAAACCACATTGGTATTTATAGGAAACCGAAAATATATTGACAACCTAGTCCTTTTTGTGGGAACGATCCTTTCTTGCCCTTGCTATATTTATATTTTGAGTAGTAAGAAAGTGTAATTTATTTTTGTGTCGGCTGACAACCGATCAAATTTTGGCGCCGTTGCCGGGGAGGCAGCGGTTGTCACTTATTTTTGGTTTCTTATTTTTTGTTTTTAGTTTTATTTTTGTTTTATTTTCTGGTTATTAACCTTGGTTTGAGAATATTATTTCAGGTACTTGTTCCTCATGGACGGAGCATATTGGAGCAATAAGTACGGTTATCAACCTCAACAACATGACAACTATCACCCTTATGGGGAATACAATCAAAACCAATCCTTTGGTTATGGTCAATATTCCACGTACCCTTTTAGTTGTTCTCATACATTCCAACCTTCTTATGGTGGTTATGTAAGTGAGCAACCACAAGGAGGGGAGACTAGTTGTACTCCTATTCATATTTATTCGAGTTTGGTAGATGAAATGCAACAATGTATGGTCAGCATGGAGTCAGTTTCTAGACAACCAATCATGGAACCAATTTCATCGACCAAATATGCTCATAGTATGTTTGGCCCAATTTCTGATCGCAGTCATGATCATTCACCCATTCAAATGGAAGACAATTTGCCTAGCAATACTGAAGTAAGTAATTCTACTTTTTCCTTGTCGAATGAGCTTTACCAACAAATGGAACACTATTTTCAAAATTTGGATGGATCACTCCAAGAACTTCAAAAAGGTGTTTCCAATTTAAGACAAGGCATTGAAGAATACAAAGAGGACATGCAAAATCTCGCGAAATACCAATCTTTGGGAAGTGGTAGCCAATCTTATGTTAATTATGATAGTGACGATGACTATGAAAATACATCACTTGAACCAATTTATGGTGACATCCCCGAAGAGTGTACAATGGAGTCTTTTTGTGATCAAGGTGAAGTTTAAAAGGAATATGATGACACTAGTGTAGCTCACTAAAGCATTGATATTTATAAATATCAAGAACCCATTCAAAAGGTAGAGCTTGAGGATGATCCAATGAGTGTTCTAAAGAAATTCCTTATAGACAGAATTGCATCCGCAAAAGAGTATGTACCTTGCAACAAAGAGGAGTATGTTGAGAATGAAACAGTTATGACCAATATTGTGGAAGACCCAATTGAGCTTGCAAAGGATTGTAATGATGATGTTGATGTCGAGACTTTGGTTAAGGCAGAAACGAACGAAGAATGGTTGCAAGGTTTGATAGAGGACCATGATATAAAAGAGGTGAATAATTCACTTGAGCTTTTCAAGGATGAAGAGGATTCCGTGCTACAAGAGTTTGTGCGAGGTTTGTCTAACCCTTTGCATATTAACTCTTCTCCTTTACCTCTTATTGGTTTGAATGTATGTGCTTCGAGAATATTGTTGGCTGACTTTGTTTATCGATATCCTCCATTAGAAATATTAGATTCTCATACTATAATTTGTGAACAAGAAACCGTGGAAGTACCCGACTCTTATATTCTTTATGCACTTCCAAGTGTGGACAAGAATAAGTGTGGGGGAAGCTTTTATCGGTTAATAGCTTCGTTTCTGTTTTATATTACTAATATTTGTGTGAAGCTAGTGTTTGCAAAACAGGTGCTATGGGTGGATCCCCAAGTTTTTCGATTATTGGTGTATGGGAAATTCAACTTGCATGTCGGGCTGACGACTTTAAACCAAGCGCTAAATGGGAGGCAACCCACCGGTTTTGTGTATCTATCTCTATCTTTTTATTTATTTATTTTAAAGTTTTTTATCTTTATTTTCTTATTTTGGATATTTGCATATCAAAACTCCAACTTTTAGAGATTTTTGAACAATTTAGAATAGACACTAGCCTTTCTAAGTAGATGGAATTTTTTCTTAACAATGAGGTATATATATTGGCTGAGTTGGGATTAGATGCCAACTAAATAGCTTGTTTAGTGTTTATCCTCTATTTTTCAGAAATAGCTATGAGTTGGAGTATCAGTTTTTATTATGCATTTGTATATATATCATGTTATGGATTTCCCACCTTGACTTTCTTTGGACGATTCAATTTATATTGAGGACAATGTAAAGTTTAAGTGTGGGAGAGTGTTCTCATGTAGAGTTTTTAGCCTTGTTAGTTTTCCCTAATGCTAAAAAAAAATAGAAAAAATAAATAAATAAAATTTGCTTTATAAACTACGAAATATAGAGACTTGTGCCTTTAGGATGACACTATCAATCTAAATGGATGGAACCATCTTGGCTGGAGGAGTTGAGGAACCCATTAACTAAAAGGGATAGAATTATTCAAGTGTTAGAAATTATATGATAGTTGTTACCATATCTTGGAATATCACCATATCACGTTCTATTTTTATTTTTCATATTTATCTATTGTTATCTAAGTGATTTGGTGGGTCACTAAACATCGAATTGTTATTACTGCTAGGATGAAATAGAGTGATTGAGTTACTAAAAAGAAAAAAAAAAGTGAAAAAGAAAAAAAGAAAGAAAAAAAAAGAGACCGACCAATTAGACCAATCAGAATAAAAATGACACTTGGATAACAATATGTGTGTGTTCTCCCTGTCTCCGTCGCCTAAACAAGCGTGGAATGCAGGATCCAAGGGAACTATCATGTAATCTGCTGACAAGAAGCATGCGCTTGGATCCGAAAGATCTAATCATGTCGTCAAATTAAAAAAAAGAAAAAAAAGAAAAAAGAAAAAGAAAAAAATTATTATTATTGTGTTTAATAAAGTTGACTCCTGGTTCCCTTGTATATGCCAGTTGAGTTGATATAGAATTAATATTGTTGACCACTGGTTCCCTTGTATATGCCAGTGTGTTGACACTAGAATTGACCAGTATCTCAATCCGATAGGATGCATAGGTTCATCTTGGCGGTGACCTTCAGACAGATATGGGAAACACCGATCACTTGTCAACATTCGCAAACATCTACCTCTATATCCATTTTATTAATCTATTCATGTGTGATTGTGGTTAGTCAGATTCCGAGTATTTTGGTTTGTTCAACTTTCTGAGTAGAGCTTAATTTACGTATATATTAATTTGGATTCGCATCAGGGTACCTCCTCCAATAGCCATTGTGGATTCGTTCATATATTTGTCACAGGTAGCTGTAGTTGAAAATGTAGGTTTTGTAGGTAAACCTCTTGTAAACCTTCACGAAACTATAACTCGTCCACTAGGGACACCTAGGGGTTTCAAGGCTTGTTATTTATGCTAAAAGTAACCGTAATATCGACGAGAAGGAGTTGTTGAATTTTTATTTTGTTTGATTTGCTTGAGGACTAGCAAAGTCTAAGTGTGGGGGAATTTGATAGGTGTCTAAAACACCTAATTTTATATATAGTATTTATGCTTTCTTTGCGAGTTTTCATGTAAACTATATATCTTATGTGTGAGTTTGAGTGTATTAGGTGATTTGGAGTCATATGGAGCAAAAGAAGAAGAAAGCGTCCATTTGGAGCATAAAGTGCAAAAGCCTCATTTCACGTGCAATTGTTATTGGAGGCGGAGCTGAACCAAGGCGATGATAGGAGACAACCACTGCGGCTTAGTCTAGAGAAGCAAATGGCATACCTTGGTGGCCTATATCTAATGAGTAGGTGTTGTCTATCCTGGGTACCCCTTATCTAGTTCACCTAAGTGGCTATATACACTTTCATTTCCTACAACAACTACAAGACCTAAAATTCAGAGATGTCATCATTTGAGCTTTGTCTGAGAGTTAGAGAAACCAGAGACATGGCTGCAGACATTAGATCTAGGGAGAACAATGGAGCTAGATGGTGATTTGGGTTGGAATTAGGTTGAATTTGGCAGATAAATTCAAGTTGCTGATGTAGTTCATATGAATGATGATCTTCAAGGGTATTTGAGTTCACAGAAGAAATGGGAATGTTTGGTTTTGAAATCAAGACAACAAGATGATGTTGGTGTTGTTATTACTCGATAGGTGTCTTCCAAGGATTAAGGCCAAGTTCAGTGACAAAGAACAAGGAGATGGTTTTGATGTTGGAGTGGAGAGTTTTGCTTAGATTTCTAACTGGGAAGTTACAGCTGATTTGTGATGATACATGGCCCAAATTTATGATGGTATAGAATTATTAATGGAATATGAACAATGGGTTTCTGCTGAATTGAACTGGCAGGAGTTGGAAACCTAGAGAAGAAGATTTATTGATGCACATCAACATCACTTCTTTGTGATCAGCAGGTGTTTGCAGAATTGCCTAAACTATGATGAAGATTGAAAGTTGTTGCCATGATTTACAAGGAGGCGCTGGGAGTTGTTGGTAATCTGTAAATGGTGATGAATGAAGCTACAGGTGCTGCAATGGTTAAACAGGGAAGAGATGAAGATGGTCAGTTATGTGTGGGTTTGTTTTGAAGGAATTGATTTTGCAGAGAAGCTTTGGCTGTTATTGTGAGAAATTGGAGTTGGAATTGCTGCAATTATAAGCCAAGAGAGAACAAGGGCTTAAATGGGTCTATGGTGATTATTATGGGCTGAGTTGCCTGGGAAAAGGTGGCTAGGATGGATTGGTGGAGCTGTTGAAGTGCTGTAACAGTGTGTTTGGTTATGCAATTGAGCTAGGAAGCTGATTGTTATATTTGAAATTACAGGAATAAACTGTTGTTGTTGATTGTGGGTACTGAGATGTGCAGAAGGGTTGGCTCAGGTGCTTTGCTATTGTTGAGAGAATGGTGTTGGTTTTCAGTCAGCTGACTGTGTGCAGGTGGAGAAGTTATGGGTTCAGTGTGCTTGAGACAGTGATCTGAGAAGATATTAAACCTGGTGTTGTCAAGTAGATATGTGGTATAGCAGTTAAGTTCGATGGCAGTCTAATGTGATTCTCGGGTAGTACAAGAAATAAGAGAAGATGCAAGTAGATGGATTGAGGTGACGAACAGTGATGTGCAATGAGCAGCAGGTTTGCCGGATTTATGGATTTTGCAAGGGAGCAAGATGGAGTTGCTGAGACGGGCTTGTAATGCAAGAAATGGAATGATGCTGATTCAAGGAGATTTGGATAGTGGTTGTTGAGCTGAAGGGTAGCAGGTGATAGTGGATCTTTTTATTGTGGTTAAGTGATGCAGCTGATGGCAATCCAGCTGTAGGAAGTGAACTATTGCAGGTGCAAGAAGTTCTGGCAGAAATAGAGCTGAAATTGCAGGTGGGTTATGAACTGAATGGTACTTGTGGTTAATAAGAAAGGGAAGTTACATCGCAGTAAAATGGAAGTGCTGGTTCTTTGTTTAGATATTGAATCTGGACAGGAGGTGTTTCTTCTGTGGATAGTCAGAGCTGTAGAGACAGTGCGAAAACTGAGTAGAATTGGTGCGCCGGTGGTACTAGTTTCGATAGTCGGATTTTGGAACCGAAAGTGGGGATTGCAATATTTCATTGAATCGCGAAGGGGGTGTGTGTTGGATACAAGAGTTGGCGGCCGGATATATGAGCTACATGGCACGCTTTTGGGCACGTTTTTGCAAGAATTCGATAATTGGTTTAGATGGTTTATATGTGATGATGGATCTGAAGTGTGGGTGTATGAACTGCAGAGAAGGATAGTGAGTTCCTGGGAGTTATGGTAGTCGGATGGAGGCTCAGGTGGTCGGAGATAGTTTTCCAGTGACCGGATTCCGACAACGGTGATCGAAAACCGGTGATGACATCAGCAATTCGACGACCAGTTTTGGACCCAAAAATTCCAGAGACATATTTCTCACACATGGGCTTGGTAGTCTAGTAGATGGACGTGGACTTGAAGATTAAGACTTAACCTAATTTTGGGAAAGTATCCTTTTGGGAGAAAAACATATAAATAGAAAATTCTTTCTTTAAACCGAGATATATCTCCTTGAGGGAGAACTTCTACTTTTGTTCTAGGTTTTCACATGATAGTTCTTCTTTGCTTTCTATGATGATTTCCAAAAAAATAAGTACTTGATTTTATTATTGGTTAAAGATGTAGTTGTATTTTGAAAACAAGTTATGGATTTTATGAATTAGTTTTCTCTCAATATTATCGTTTGATTTCTACTGCGTATAATAATTGCATGATTGATGTATTGCAATATGATTGAATATTTGTTTGGTTGAGTCTAGAATTGATTGAACATACATCTATATCTATATCTAATTTAGGGTTCATCATCGAGCGATAACCTTGAATACGAGTAGCATGATATGATTACGGTTTGTAGTGATACACTCTTGTAATCATATGTATAAATTGACCTTTGTTCGAATTGTTTGCACAATGTATTTAAATTGCATTGATTAGCCTATTTCACAAAACTTAATGCTCCTAGGAATTGAACTTAATTATCACAAGGCGTTAGGTTATTCTTTAGGCAGAATTCACATACGCAGCTCTAATGTGTGTGTTGATAAATTTAGGAAATTTATGGAGTATTTTTGCAATAAGGTATTCTAGGGCTTTTGATGATAGCGAGATTAAATACGAATTCTATTCATACATTCAAATACTTGTTTACAATTGAAGATGAAATCTTTACCCAATATTCTCACTACCTTGATTTGTTTGTTTATTTCTTTGTGTGCTTTTATTTTATTTTTACTTTATAAAAATCAGAAAAAGCCTCATTGGTATTTATAGGAAACCGAAAATATATTAACAACCTAGTCCTTTCTGTAGGAACGATCCTTTATTGCCCTTGCTATATTTATATTTTGATAAGTAAGAAAGTGTAATTTATTTTTGTGTCGGCTGACAACCGATCAAAGGGGGACCAATCCTATGAACATGTGTAGCACGTTTTTGGGAAGGGGGAACCGATCCTATGGACATGTGCAGTGCATACAAGTTAGATACCAAATATATGTGGGGAACCGATCCTAGTACCTAGTCATCCGTATCTTTGGTAAGCTAGTGTAACTATGCACAGTACTCACATGGAGTTAGAAATGAATCTTGTTTTGGTAGAACCGTAAACCCATGATTTGTGATTGAGTGGAACTTGATCAATCACATAGTTCTTGAAAGTCAGATGAACCAATTATAAACTTGTTTGGAAGTGTGGTAAATTGGTTTCTAATGAGCAAGCAGGGAAAAGACTTGCAAGAGTAATATGTCGTCACTCTTTGAACACGGTGCATTAATTCTTATTCTATTTTGTTCAAAGATATTCCTTAATGGCTATGGAGAGGTCCCCATACTAAGAAGTGTAAAACTGTTTTGCCCATAACTTCTTCGTTCGAATTCGGAATAACCTCATTTTTTTGGTATTGTTTTCGCAATTCAATTCCCTACAAGATAGAGGTAATTTAAATACTTGATTATTTGTTGAAAATATATGGTATATTGCATTTGTGTTTATGATATGTTTGATTACGGTTTTCATGACCTTAATATTCGATCTCATAATATGTTGTGAACCCTTATGGTTTGGGTGAATTTTTGATTTAGCAGGATTAAGTTCTATCCCAAGTTGGTAGGCTTTATCAAAGGATCATGAGGGATTCCTATAGAAACAATATGTGAAAAAGTCACAATATGTTGAATCGGTTTTGGTTTAGCATAAAAGCATATGTGTTTCGACGGTTTTCAACTTTTGCTTGCAATTGTTAAAACCGATTTTTAACCTCTCTCTGGTAAAGGTTGGTTATTGTTATTCTTTTTTTTTTTGGCATGGGAATGACAACATGATAGTATTTCGATATCAATTCTCCCGGAAGAAGAAAGCGATGGAATCATATTTGGAGAAGTTGGATGCGAAATTGAGGTAACAATCTTGTTAGTTAATTGTTTTCCTTTTTTAAGAAAAGCCTATTTTTGTTTGATATATATATATATATATATTGCTTTTGCTTAAAAGAAATTGTTGGTACAATTGATGTGTTTATTCCATTATAAATGTATGGATGTGTGTGTGATTCAATTGTTTCCGGTTAAGTAAAACTTTTGTTATCTTACTTTGTTGTGTGATATCATTAGTTTAGGCTTACGAAATTTGGTGCAATTGCGGTGCTTTAATGTCTATGTTAATTCAATTGCTTCCAGTTAAGTAAAACAATTGTTATTTTGCTTTATTGTGTAGTATCAATTGTTTAAGCTTACAAAATTTCGGTGTAATAGTGAAACTTTGGTTTATATATGTTGTTTCTATTGTATCCGGTTGAGGTGAATAATTATACAAGTTTATTTATTGGTTTCTGTGAATTATTTATGGCTTAACGAATGAATATGTTGACGAGACGAGTTATTTAGTCCAATTTGATTTCGGATAAGCAAAGCTAAATTAGTTCTGATCTTAGTTAGACTAATCAAAGTCGAGGTTTTGGTTATTCAAGTCTAGATGAAAGCCTAAACAAGCAAATGCTAGTAAACTAACCTAGTATTTGGCTTGTTTAAAATCTAAAGGTCTAAGTTATATGGATAATTAGAACCTGATGAGAAAAATAGAGTTTATCTTTGTTTTGGTCTTATCGAATGAAGCAGTTGTATTTATACAATCGGTTTAGCAAAGGGACTAACTTTCTTAGTTGTTTTTTGGTTTGCTAAACTAGTTGGGAAAATTGCTTCGGGCAATTATTTCCATGATAACATATCAAAACGTAATTACTTGTAGTTTCGGTTTTGATATTGGTTATCAAAAATGGTGTATAAAACCCTCGTGCTTGACTCAACAGGTTGCAAGTATATTTTGAGATTTGTAAGATTCTTTTCGTGTTGTCCATTATTTTTTCATTTCTTTGTCATTTTTGTGACAAAAAAGGGGAGAGATATATGGAGTAAACAAGTGATGCTGGTATCAATTTATGGTTTATTGGTGTCACTAGGGAAGAGGATAATGGTGCTTGAACGTTTATCTAACGAATGAGGAAAAACATAGACTAAGGGGGAGTAACATATCATATGAATGGGATAACAAAGATGTGCGGATTGAAAATCTACCTAGCTCACCTTTAGGGGGAGTATAATCTTTGTTATTATAGTGCAGCAGCTGCATTTTTGAGGATTGAATGAATGCAGGTTATGTGTTGTGGATTCGGGAATCAAGCGTATGTGTAATGAATTCTTGTAATTTGTTTATCCATATGATTGTAAGAGTTTTGTCACTAAAATTGACAAAGGGGGAGATTGTTAGAGCATTCGTCGGTTGAACCCACCAAGCGTTGGTATGTCAAGTTTGGTTGTCATATTTTAGTGAAGCAAAACTCATTTAAGAGTCGCTTGATTTAAATGTACTAGAGTCAACTTAGTATAGGTTAGCTTGAAAGTATTAGGGTGAGACATTACAAGTATTGCGAAGACTTGAAGAAGTGAGGAGAAACAACGATAACATAATCCTTCCACTTGAGGTTAGTGATATTTGACTTGAACTATATCATTCCCTAACATATCTTTCAAGTCGTGCATATTGAAAACATAAAACTGCGAAGTATGAACACTCTAGATAGACATAATATTAAGGAATACAATATTAAGTTTCTTGCTTAACCATTAAAATTTGTATATAAGACATCGACATAATCGTATGAATGCTATTGTGGTTATGTATGGGTATGAGGTGAGGATTTCATCCTAGGGAACAATGTTTACATGTGTTCTAAGGAAGTAAGTTCATGATATGTGTTGTGAACCGAAAAGGAAATCGCCATGCGTTATTGGGGCTGTTCTTCATTGCATATCTTATGAACGACCAATATGTGTGATTAGTATAATCGCTCACGACTTGTTTGTGTTCTTGGTAAAACTATTCACATGAGGCCTGACTTATATATTGGTATGACTTTTATTAGTGAAACCGATCTTAAGTAATCACCTGGGGTATGATCGGGTTGTGTATGTCTGAACTTATTATTGGGAAGAGGGGAACCGATCCTAGTAAAAGGTGAAGTGCATCACAAGGGGAACCGATCCTTGTATGAGGTGCATCAAGGTCTATGGAAAAAAGGGGAACCGATCCTATGAACATGTGAACCACGTTTTTGGGAAGGGGGAACCGATCTTATGGACATGTGAAGTGCATACAAGTTAGATACCAAATATATGTGGGGAACTGATCTTAGTACCTTGTCAGCTATATCTTTGGTAAGCTAGTGTAACTATGCACAATACTCACATGGAGGTAGAACCGAAACTTGTTTTGGTAGAACCGTAAACCCATGAGTTATGATTGAGTGGTACTTGATCAATCACATAGTTCATAAAAGTCAGATGAACCAATTCTAAACTTGTTTAGAAGTGTGGTAAATTGGTTTCAAGTAAGCAAGCATGAAAAAGACTTGCAAGAGTAAGATGGTGTCACTCTTTGAACACTGTGCATTAATGTTTATTCTCTTTTGTTCAAAGATATTCCTTAATGGCTAAGAAGGAAGTAAATCCCAAGACCGAATTTAAATAAGTTAAGAATCTTTTTAATTAAGTACGGGTACGCATACCATTCTTCCTCCATCATCAGTCCGCGTACATGAACTTTTAGGATCCATGTATTTTCTCCATTAAATCTTGTTGGAGAATAATTTGTGAAGGGATTTCTCAAGATAAAAGTCAAGTAAGTAATCTCTTGCCTACTCCCTTATTTCCTTATAGAATCATGAAGAATGTTAAGGGTTCAAAAGGTTTTTCAAATATCATAGGTTCTTCATCCTCTTCTATGGATATTCCTATTGAACAAAATTCTATTAGGATTATATTTGTGAATGAATCCCGTGGCAAGGTTTTTGAAAAGATTTCTTCTACTGAGTTTATTCTTGAAAATAAATTGGATGATGTTAGTGGGTATAAGGAGGATTTATCTTGCTTTGAAAAATTCAAGCTTGGAAACATCTTTGATGGTCTTGGTGAAGGTTTTGATACTCTTACTAGAATTTTCTATGCCAACATTCATGATGTTGTTCTTAAAGAGATGGAATTCAAGACCATGGTCAATAGAGAAAAGATTCTAGTTAATAGAGAATTGATTTCGAAGATTACTAAAATCCCTTTGTGTAATTTTCGCCTTCCTAGACCAAGCAATGAAAGACCTTCACATGAAACCATTTCAAATGGCCTTTGTGGTAAAAGTGTTGTGTGGAATGGAGGAAAATTTCCTACTAATCAACTAGATTTTCCTCTAAAGTATTTCGGAAAATTGGGTCTTTCTAACCTTTGTCCTTCCATGGTTGAAAATTCTCGTTGGATTCGTGAGTTTGCGGAATTGGTCTATTACCTTGTGATGGAAAACAAAGATCTTGACATTTGTGGATTCATTATTTTTCAAATGTTAGATATGACTTCCATTGACAAGAAGTTAAGCTACCCATGCTTGATTGAGCGTATTTGTCGCAACTTCTCCATTGAGACTATTGGGAACTCCATTGGAACCCCCAAGCTTGTTCGGCCGTGTACCTTCAATCGAATAAAGAAATATGATTGCAAAAGACAAAGACGTGACACAATTGATGGCTCGAGTGATCCTTCTACAAAGCTTCTTCGCCAAATTTACAAAGGTATTTGTAAGTTGAATACCAAAGTAAGTTGTGTTTAAGAATAATTACTTGTGATTGCTACCAAGTTCCCCGATATCAAAGAAGACATGGACAAGGTTCGTTCCACCTTCATGGTCTCCGAATATGAAGATGATGAGTAGTTTCTTGCGCTTCTTTTTATTGGTGTCAAAATTGTTTTTGACCTTTGTCTAGGAAACTTCTTATGAGAATTTATTCTTGTTTTTGAGAAGGATTACTACAGTTTGGAATGGCCATTATTGTGAGTACACATAGCTATGTCTAACGTTTTCATCTTGAAATGTTTTTAGATTTATTTATTTAAATTCTAAAGTTGATTTGGAAAATGATGGTTGCAGTATTAATCTTTATGGTTTTATATATTGCAATATGTTATGGGATATGTGTGTTTGTGTACGTGAACTATTATTGTCTCATACGATGTCAAAAGTTATCTCTTTTATATGTCAATATGCAAGTATTGATACAAGATCGATGAACTTTTGACAAACAAAAATTGAACCTATTATGTCCTTATGCAAATAATTGATGGAAGATAGGATGAATTTTTATTTACGAGGATTTTGTCTATTGTATGTCATTGTGCAAATAGTGATGGAAAATAGAATGAATCCTTGTCTATGATGCAATATTGATCTTACCTGATCCATATTTTATGTATATATTGTGCAGCTCCATAAGTCTTCTTGTGTGAGCATTCCTAACTAGAGTAATCATAGATTCATTTGTGGTTATTTTGGTTGTGTATTCCGATTAAATTAATCATAGGTTTTCTTGTCATTAGTTTAATTGAGAATTTTGGGTACAAAATATTTTTTGTAGTTTTTGATGTCCAATGAAATCCTTCTTTTCTTGTAAAAGTAAGGTCGCTCTTGTTGTTCTCTCGGGAATGACATCAAATGGGGGAGAATTCTTTTGAACTTGCGCTTAATTTCCATATCTTTGTGGGGAGTGCGGCTGTGGAATTCTTAGGGGTTATCTTATATCTTTATAAACTCCTTGATGAATGCATTTACCTTCGGCTTTATGATTGCATCTAAATGAAGTTGATATGTCCTTTTTTTTTCTCTTGAAG
Organism: Papaver bracteatum; assembly: GCA_023529315.1. Classification (NCBI taxonomy): domain Eukaryota; kingdom Viridiplantae; phylum Streptophyta; class Magnoliopsida; order Ranunculales; family Papaveraceae; genus Papaver; species Papaver bracteatum. Next base: position 110,638 of record JAJJWX010003998.1, read on the forward strand.
CATCTCCGTGAAAATTTCATTAGGATCCCATTTTCGTACCTTTGCCAATTTTATTGACAAAAAGGGGGAGAATTAATATGTAGTTCACACTACAAATACATATGGTTTTCGGATCATTATGTAAGAGGGAGTGGTTTTCGTGATTGAGACGAAAGTATTGACTAAGGGGGAGTGATACATATCACCATTGTATTGTTGTCAAGGTTGTGATATAAGAACTTTGATATTGTGTAATAATACTATGACACTATATAAAAATGATCGAGAGCTTTTGTTTTCTCATTGTTATGGCTACGGATCTTCAACAACTATGATGCTGAACTGAACATCTATGGAATCATGGGAGTACTTGGAAAAGATGAAGTTTTCGAGTAATGTTGAAGCACCAAGGAGATCAAGCATGTGGACGAGAAGCTACAAAGTTTTATCTATTTTGTAATCCATATGTATTGATAGTTTTGTCACTAAAATTAACAAAGGGGGAGATTGTTAGAGCATTGCTCGGTCGAACTCGCATGCGTTTCTATTTCAAGCATGTTTGTCAATATTAGTGATCAAAACTATATGTCTTGATTTCTAGTTTACTTATGACTAAGTCTCGGTCTAGGATAGTTAAGAATAGTTGAGCTCCAGAGTCCATGGTGATTATCTTTCGAAGACAAAGAAATACTCAAGGAACCAGTGGAACTTCATCCGACCAAAAGGTATGTGGAGACATAAACTTATCTAGCACTCAAAAGTCTATATATCTCCTACTCTTGAGACAATAGTCGTATAAGTATGATAGTTTTCATACATACACATTTTCTATTTCGAGCCAAGTTTACTTGCCTTTATTTTTCTCGAAATATGTGTTGGTAAGCTTTCGCTTTAACCACTTTTCATCTTTACCCGTGACAAAAGTCATGATAACGTTTCAATCTTGAAAATAACTTTGATGACGATAGTCGATTCTTATGTCTAACGACTATTATAACATTATAGAATAATATTTTAATGATTGAAATGTAGAGTTGAGATTACATAACTACCTAAGGATATGAACATATATAGTTTGTTCGCACATTAGTGTATAAATCCATGTACCAGAAACCAAGTGCTTGCATATGTGTGCATGAGGTATTGGTGAAGGAGATAGGTTGGGTACGCGTACCCGTACGCATATTGACGGAAGTTTTCGAACCGAGAATTTCTGTTGAGTTTGTAGTTTGCAAACTATTAAACCAGTCCCCTTAGGTACGCGTACATGTACGTGTACCCACAGAAGTTTTCGAACTGAAAATTTCTGCTGAGTTTGTAGTTTGCAAACTAGTAAACTAGTCACCTTAGGTACGCGTACCCATACGTGTACCCACAGAAGTTTTCGAACCGAAAATTTCTGCTGAGTTTGTAAGCTCAAATTCGGTAGCTAAGGTACGCATACCCGTACGTGTACCCAAGCTGGTTATATTTTTTTAAATCGGTTAACTCATGAACTTAAACAATAAATCAATAAGGAATGCAATCTTTGCAAACCGTGGCTATATTGTTCATGAATTGATTCAAGTGAATCAAACTGATTTTTTTCAATTGTGTCTATGTATAAAGATCTAAGCAATTGAACAACTCTTCAACTAGTTCTTTTGAGTTATTTGAACTAGTTGTGAAGAAGATGAATATGGTTGATATGAAAGTGCTCATATGGCTAACCTTTGGTTAACTATTTGTGAACCAATCAAATGTACACGTTTAGGTACGGTTACTTAAACCTAAATGAAATACATTTCATGTGTGTGTGACAATCTAAGTTTCTATCCAACGGTTGAAAGATATTAGCTTGGATAAATCAGGTTTTTCATCTAACAGCGAATATTGATTGCTTTGTTACCAAGGTAACTTAGATTGAAAACACTGATTTGAAAACTATATAAAGGAGATGTTTAGCAACTAGAAAAACTAATCCCCACACCTCTTGTGTGATACTAGTTGGTTTGTTAGAGTCGATTCTCCTTTAACCGTAGGTTTCTTCTCGAGACCATGTCGGTTAACGACTTAAAGACTTCATTGGGATTGTGAAGCCAGACGAAACTGCTTCTCTAGTAGTTGAGCGATCTGATCTTGCCTTTTTCTATCATACGAGTTCAATTAAATAATTGGCTTGAGATTATATCTTCGATAGGGAAAGATAAAAAGAAATCACAAACATTTTCGTCTCATCGTTTGTGATTTTACAATATCTAGTTTTAGTACCATATGATTTATATTATTGTGAGGTTATCAATAATTCTAGGCTATTCTTCGAAAATATAAGTATGGGTTATTGATTAATTCCTGTTCACCTTGATTTTATCAAAATATGGAACGAAACTCATAGGTTTATCTGTGGGAGACAGATTTATCTATTATCGTAGACTTTTCTGTGTGATACATGTTTTTTTATTAAAGTTTTCGACTTTTGGTCATAGCAACTGTTGGTTGTGGGTGAGATCATCTAAGGGAATTAAGTGCGTAGTATTCTACTGGGATCAGAGATATAAGGAGCGCAACTGTACCTTGAATCAGTGTGATATTGATTAGGGTTCAACTGCACTCCATACCAAAATTAGTTTGTAGTAGGCTAGTGTCTGTAGCGGCTTAATATAGTGAGGTGTTCAATCTGGACTAGGTCCCGAGGTTTTTCTGTATTTGCGGTTTCCTCGTTAACAAAATTTCTGGTGTTTGTGTCATTTCTATTCCGCATTATATTTTGTTATATAATTGAAATATCACAAGTTGTGTGTTGTATCGATCAATTGTGAAATCCAACCTTTGGTTGTTGATTGGAAATTTATTAATCCTTGAATATTGGTCTTTGGTACCATCCAAGTTTATATCTCTTGTATTTGATAAAGACTCATAGATTTCTATTTGTTTGAGTATAGATCAAATCGAGAGATTGAGATATTAACTCCTTGATATACTTTTTATTAAGATTGAGTCTGAATGTCCAGTTGATTCTCTTAAAAGTATATCAGAGTTAGTCCATACAGATTGCTAATCGAAATATTTGGTGAGGTTGTTAGACCCCCGCTTTTTCAGTACTATTGACTTAGAACTGTCAGCTAATAGAGTAGAAGTATGTGAAGTAACAGAAGTATTTGTAAATTCTGATTGACAAACTGACTTGGAAGTATATGAAATATCTGATTGAGAGGATGAAATAAAAGTATTTGTAATGTCTGACTTATCTAACATGGAAGAATGAAGAGAAAAGTCAAGAAATACATTTTCTAAAATTGAAATATTTTTCATTGTTGAGAAAGGAAAAATATCTTCATGAAAAAGAACATGCCTAGAAACAAAGACTCTTCCATTTGTTGGATCCAAACATCTATACCCCTTGTTGTGAGAGCTATAACTAATAAAAATGCACTTAACACTCGTTTGAAGTTTATTTAAAGTATAAGGTTTGAGCCATGGAAAACATAAACATCCAAAGGTATTCAAAAAGAAATAATCAGGACCCTTATTAAAGAGACGTTTATATGGAGATCCAAAAGATAATGACCTTGTTGGAAGTCTGTTAATAACAAAATTTGCAGTCGTAAGTGCAACAAACGATACTCAAAACATAAGATAGATTGTATGAAAAGGTTCTTGAGATGTTTATGCTTGAACTCTGCCACCACATTCTGTTCAGGGGTATGTAAAAAGTAATAAGTCCTGATAATCTTTATTTTGAGATATAACAGATTTTTAATGTAAGCTTTGAAGTGCATAAAAGTGACTATATAATCAGACTTAACAGTAGGATATACCCAAAAAAATTTGATGAAATCATCAATTATATTGGCATAATATTGAAATCTATTTACATAAGTAACAGGTGCAGGACCCCCTACATCCATGTAAAGAAGATGTAATGGAAAAGTAGAAACTGAAATGGATACATAAGGATTGCTTTCGAGATTTCCCTAACTGACATTCAGTGCAATGGAGACATGAGCTAATCTTCTATGCCAAAAAGCTGATGGAACTTTAACACATGAAAAAGTAGTAGAAATATCTAAAATTGAAGTTAAATGTGATAATGTATCACAGATCATTAGACATAATCCCTTTCTAATGGGGTTTTGAAAAAGAATCTTCCTGGTGTGTATGTCCTTAACAGTAAAGCCAAGTAAGTAAAAATAAAAGAAAAATTACCGTCTCTTATGAATTTATGAACAAAAATTAAATTTTATATAGATAAAGGTATATGAAGTATATTATGTGGAATGTGGATTGATATGTTGATGTGGCACTATAATAACAAAAGGTATAGATTCTAAAACAGGCATACATGCACCATTAGCAGTAGTGACAAGTTCACCAACAACATAAGCCGAAGTAGATGCAATATTGGAGAATCAGCAGTAAGGTGATGTGTTTCTCTAGAATACATATCCATGGATTTTCACCTAGTATATTAGCAGAAACAAGCATAGCTTGTAAAATTTTAGGAGGATCTCGACCTTGATATGCAAAATTCATGCGATTCCAACACTCATCAACAACATGTCCATATTTGCGATAGATCTGACATGTAAGCTTGTCTTCAGATGCAATAGTAGTTAGTTTTGAAACAACAGTTGTGGAAAAGATGCTGATGAAGTTGGTAATATAACTGAGATTCTACCAAAACCTCAACCAAATGCATGACCTCCTATAATATAAGTAGGATTAAATCCTGTTAGAGCACTGCTCGGTAGAACTCGCAAGCGTTTCTATCTCAATCTTGTTTGTCAAGTTTAGTTGATCAATACTATATAGTTGATTTCTAGTCTACTTATAGCTATTTCTCGGATAAAGATAGAATATGTAGTTAAGCTTTAGACCTCACGGCGTTCACCAAATGAAGAAGAAGAAGATCTACCGAGGAGCTTGGAGGAACTTCATCAACAAAAGGTATGTGGAGACTAAAACTTATCTATCACTCAGAAGTATATTATATGCTATTTTCTAATGAGACTAAGTCGTATAGCTATAAAGACTTTTACATTATACACATTTGATATTTCGAGCTGAGTTTATCTCGCTTATATATTTCTCGAAATATGTGTCGGAATCTTTTTTCTTTATCTATGTTCATTATATTCTTGACGAGTTTAGTTGGAAAAAATTTATTTGTTGGAAAATAAATATTAAGTCAAAAGATGATCATGTGAAAATTACCTTAAACATATTACATGATTTGTGTGGGACAATCATTTGATGTAAATTGGGAAGTTTCATATTGATTGTTCGATCATTTGAAAATTACTTGAAGCTAATGGTATATGTGATATTACCATTATTGTCTTCTAAGGATGTTTCAATGATTAAAATGAGAGTTTAGAAAAATTACCCATGTCTGGATACAACGCAGTATGCGAACTGTTTTGTTATGATTCAGGCCTGGAACTCTTGTTTGCGTACCTAGTATGCGAACGGATTTACTTGAGATGGTCCAGAACTCTTGTTTGCATACCTAGTATGCGGACAGGTTTACCAGAGTTGGGTCCTGGAAGGTTGTTCGCGAACCTGGTTTGCGAACAGCTTGATTAGGCCAAAGTCCGGAGCTTCTGTTCGCATACCTGGTTTGCGAACACAATGATTAAGTTCTAAAATCGGTTATGTATGATTCTCATACTCATGAAATAAAAATTTATGATTCAAGGAATACATATTAACGGTGCAAACTGTGGCTTAATGTTCATGAAATGATTCTTGTATAAGTACTTTTTACGATTACAAATCAATCTGATTTTGTTTCAATTTGTTCATGTATATTTCTAGGAGATAGTGAACAATTGAATAACTCTATTTGAAATAAAATTAAATTCATTTGATTATCTTTCATGTTTGATTGATCATTATATTTGTTCTAGAAGTTTTAGATGAATAAGGCTAAGACAAAAATGTTCATATGGCTAACTTCGGTTAACTATTATTGAGACAACTCAATATACACGTCTAGGTACGGTTACCCATATCTAAGTATAAGTATATTTCATTTGTGTGTAACAAGCTAAGACCATATAACAGTGGAGATTAATTTCTTAATTTCTAAGCAGACTTAGCATGAATCTTAAATCAGGATTTCATCTAACGGTGAATATTGAATGCTTTGTTACTAAGCTATCTTATCTTTGATTGTAAGCAACCATGATTTGAAATACTATATAAGGGAGAAATCTAGCAACTGGAAAACCTAATCCCGGCACTTTCTTGTGTCCTAGTTTCAAACTAGAGTCGATTCTCCTTTAACCTAGGTTTTTCCATAACTATATTAGGTTAACGACTTGAAGACTTTATTTGGGATTCGTGAAGCTAGATCCAACTATTTTCTCTGTAGTTGTGTATTCTGATCTTACTTGTTCCATCGTGTTGAGTTTTATTTTCTCTAAGATTCACTCGAGATTTATATCCGATAGGTAATATATAAAAGTAATCACAACAGTTCTTCGTCTCAGACTCTTATGATTCCGCAATAACTTTTTCTGTTAATCATTTTGGTCATTGTGAGTTAGTTGATATTTCTAAGCTATTCTTCGGGAGTATAAGACTGGAATATCAATTGGTTCATGTTCACCTTGATTATATCAAAATACGAAACAAAAACCGAATAAAGAATAAACATATATGTGGGAGACAAATTCTTTTATTAGTCTTCGATTTTGGGTCATAGCAACTGTTAGTTGTGGGTGAGATCAGCTAAGGAAATCAAGTGCATAAATTCCTGCTAGGATTCAAAGGCGTAAGGAACGCGACTGTACCTTAATCAATGTGAAATTGGTTAGGGCTCAAATACATTCCAGTTCGGAGTTAACTTGTAGTAGGCTAGTGTCTGTAGCGGATTAATACAATGTGGTGTTCAAAACTGGACAAGGTCCCGGGGTTTTTCTGCATTTGCGGTTTCCTCGTTAACAAAATTTATGGTGTATGTGTTATTTAATTTTTGCATTATATTTGTTTATATAATTGAAATATCACAAGTTGTGCATAGTTTAATCAGTCGATAAATCTGACCTTGTTTGTTGGATATAACTTGATTGACACTTGGGAATTAGTCTTTGGTACCGTCCAAGTTGTTTATCATATCAATCAGGCTCACGCATTTATATATGTTCGATTTGCTGATTATGTTGAGAAATAGAGATAAAGCTCTTTTATATATTTTTTGATTGAGTCTCAATTTTAAGGTGATGCTCTCGGAATTATATTGGAGTTTAGTCCATACAGATTTCTGAATGAATTATTGTTTGTGGTTGTTATACCCCCGCTTACTCAATTGGTATCAGAGCAGACAAACACGCTAAGACATCATAAGTAAGTGTTTGTAGCAATCTGACTCTATGGACAAAAGTGTTATCCGCCAGGTTTCGATGGCTCAAATTACTTATGGTTGAGAATATTTTTATGCGTGTTGTTCTTCAAGCACATGATTTTCAATCATGTTTTCGTGTTGTTAATATCTATAATCCTCTAATAGTTATAGTAGACAGTGTTGCAAAGGATATTGGTGAGTATGAAGATAATGAGATTCTTACTGCAAAGCAAAATTCTGACGGATTAAATGTTATCATCCATGCCATTATCCCAAATCTTCAACACCATGTGACTACGTGCACTCGGTCTAAAGATGCGTGGGATATCTTAGAAACCGTATTTGAAGAGAATACCTTTGAAAAGGAAGCTAGGCTTCAAAACCTAAATTCTGACTAAGAAAACCTTTGTATGGCTGATGAAGATTCATTTGATGAGTTTAACCACAAAGTGTCTGAAATTTTCAATGTATCTTTTGCATTGGGTAAGACTATTCCTGAAAAGGACATTGTGATAAAATTCTCATATCGCTGCCAGCTAGATACGATTCTAAGAAACATGCCATCGTTCAGGGAAATAACCTTGAAACACTTTCCAGAAACACCCTTGTTGGAAAGTCAAAGATCTTTGATCATGAGCATATATCCAAAACTGGAAAGGATATTGCGTTCAAAGCACAAATGAACATTAAACTACTTGATAAAAGTAAAAGTGTTGGCAACTCTGTGATTGATCCTATTGAGATTGATTCATCAGATGAAGATCTTGACAACTCAATCTCTCTGATCACAAGACAGTTTAGAGATCTTATTTTGAATAGAACTAAACGGTTCACCAGAGATAAACCTACACTACACCAAAATGGCCATTTAGGGACGTTTATAAACGTTGCGCATAATTTGTGCAACGGAAATAAACGTTGGCAAAACGGCGTTGCGCATTGGTGTGCAACACATGTTATCCGTTGCACAAATTAATTTGTACAACGCTTATAAACGTTGCACAACCGTTGCACCTTTTCTTATTTGTGCAACGTATAAATAATTTGTGCAACGGATATTATTTATAGAATAACACTTTTGTGGGTCCCATTTTGGTTTTGTCAACGCTTTTTTTATTTGGTTACAGTTACATCCGTTGCTCATTTCCGGTAATTAGTGCAACGTATAATTGTACAACGTTTCTATCTGTTGCAAATTAATTTTCAGGTTAAAAAAATTACCACCGGCACATTTTCCGGCATATTTCTGCTCCTGAATTGCAATCGACCAAGAACAATTATTGATCATCACAATCCATCAAGAACGATTCATATATCAACAAATTAAGTAGCTAGATAATATCCAAATAATTTTCAGGAGTTTTGTGCAAAATAATTCTGGGAAGTCTAATCCGAGTTTGATATCCATGTCAAACATATGAAAACTCAGATGTCATGGAGAAAGTGAAACTGTTTTACCTAGACAGCAATATGGGGCAACACTGGAAAAGTTCCATCTTTATTAGCTTCTGATGGGATGGTTTTACTTGTTGAGTATGAAATATCTCGATATAGGGACGGTCTTTTGCTCTGATGATACAAAATCCAGGATACTTGAGATATTAAACCTGAACCATAGAAACAAATTTCGAAAGGACAACTGCACTTCCTTTGCATTATACAGAACGTGCAAGTTTTTACTCCCAACTCACAAGATTCTGAAGCTTTATGTTCCTCCATTTTTCCAAGTGTTATGACTTCCCGTTTATAAAATGAAGTCAGGTGATTATCCCTGTGAGATGGCGGAAAAGCATTTGAAGATCAACATTGTAAAAAAAAAAATATATCAACTATCAAGTGTAAAGGTCTACAACATAACACAAAATAAAACAAAACTGAGGAGCAAAATCTCTTCGTATTGACAAAAACAAGAAGAAAACTCTTCATTTTTCATTTTTCTCATGTTCCTCGTCATTTGGCAGTGGCAAAAAACAAAATCAGTTGTGTGGTTCTAGTTTCCTGTAACTTCTAACTTCTAAGGTACTAGTAAGGATTTACCTAGTTCATGCTCCACTTCCATTTCGCCAGTTACAAGTGTCTGCTACATCTTTGTCTACAAGATTATTGTCAACTAGGAGCTTGACCATTTCCTGAAGGCTGAAACTCCTGAAATTCTGAATGAAATAAGAAAGGATGAGATAGAGACAGACATAAAAAAACGGTACCCAGAGAGAGAGAGAGAGAGAGTAGTTTGTTTTGACTAAAGGTGTTAGAAACAAGCAAGGAAGATATAGTATCACCGGGAAATTGCTTTATCGGATTAACAAGAATGATAATATCTTCTTTTCTAGCTTCACAAGAAGGGTAACAACTCATTTATTTGGCTCGAAGTGATAATCTGTCAACTGATATACCACGTCAAAAAATACATATTAGCAAGGCTCAACAATAGAATACTAGTCTAACATCAGAAAACTCGACATGCTTATATTACCAAGGCTTCATGTTAGCTTGACGTAGTGAGATAACCACCATCTAGTCGAGATGTAAAGCAATTTCAAAGTTGATCCAGAACTGCAAGTTCCATACCTGGGATTACCTGTAACAATTAGTTATTCGGTTAAAGTTAATCATTTAATTTTAATGAGCATCCACATTAAAGATATTATTACCCTTGCACAGAAAAATCATACAAATTTGTATTGACGTCAAATGGTAGATGAGAGTGTAAGTTTTGCTTCGAGAGTGTAAATTGTTACGGTCTTGCACAAAGCTATTGGAAATTGTCATTCATGTAATTTGAACTCATCACAAAAGCATGTATAAATAGAATCATAGTAAGTCAGCTTACTGGCATATGGGGGATGAGAACAAATTACATTTTACATTTCAGATGGATCTCTGGAAAACTTCTTCTTTTTCTTTGCCAGCAGACACCTGTGATTATGCAGGAAATGGTTACAAAAAACAAGGTTATTACATAACGATTTACATGCGCCAAAGAAACAGAAAAGGGTAGTGATTAAATCCCACATTAGGAAGACTAAATGGAGAAAAAAGTAGGCCTACAAATAAACCTATCAGAATGAACTCAGTTTTAAAGTTATCTTCATTGACAAAGGTTTCACTAAAATCTTTAGATTTGGTTGTGGCCCACATCCAGAGAACTAAAAAAACAACTTCACATATCAGATATAAGTATATAACACCGTAGAATAACCACTTAAAGCAATACTGGCCATAGTAAAGGCAGAATTGAGTGATCTTGTGAGAAGAGATAAACTTTCAGTTTCACTTAGGATTTTCAAAATTATCTCCTAAAAGCAAAATCAATATGTGGGAAAGGGATCAGTCTATAAAACTTGCATCAATTGCATTTGATTTGCTGTTACACATCCAACTTTTCAGATAATGTAGATAAAAAAATTGTTGCATGATAAGTGGATGAAAGACATGCAGGAGAAAGGTAATCATGCCACTTAAAAATCAGTACAATACTTCACATACTTCACACCGAAGCTAGAAAAACATTGAATACCTCATCTGAGGAGACAAAATGTTACCTGCAATGAACAACATACAACTAAAATACAAAAATTCCCTCTTCAACACGAGCAAATAATTACATCTATTAACCAAAAGTGAGTCAAAGAATTAACGACTTCAGAATCTTACCACAAAAAAATCAAGCCAATTGAACTTGAATGCCATCAGTTTCACAATCATATAGCAAAACGTCGTTGTTTATTGCATACTCTTCTAATTCATCCATAAGAATTTCTGAACTATGCAATAGAGTTCTAGAGATGGAAAAAATAAAATTTTGACTGATTGGAACTTCTGAATCAAACTACATAGGAAAATAAAATGGGATCGAAAAGAGAATATAGATCAAATGGTTATTATAGACAGAGAGAATAGGATTGAAAGGAATGATTCCCTAAAACGTAAGAAGGTGGGCAGAGTGTAGATCGTGGTGGAGTGCATAAGTTGGTTTAACAAACTAAAGCGGTTCTAACTTCTATATTTTATTCGAGAGTGAAAAACCTGGGAGATCACCATAAGTTGTTTGTCTTCTGGGTGCAACATCCCATTTAATTAAGTACTTTTCCAACAGCTTCATACCGACCGGTTAGATTGGAGTTGAGCTGCAACAACAACAACATATGGACAACATAGATTTCACAGTACTATAGATTTCCAGAACCTCTACCAAATGAAGTAAAATCAGCAATAATCGCACACACACAATACTAATTGCTAAGAATCTTAAGCTTAATCAGTTCGCCAAATGCTAGCATCAAAAGGAAATAATAGCTTAGAATCAGTTGGAAGTCGATTGTTAAGCTAAGCATTTACTCAAGCATCTGAAATCTACCTAGATTAAAAAAAAAAAAAAAAAGAGAGGCAAACCCCAGATTTTATTTTCTTTCAGATAAGAGTTCTAACACATGAACTACATGCTTGATTTTATTACGAGAGTATTTTCTGCTTGATCAGCAACTTATATACCAATGATTATTTGATATTTTACCTACCCTCATCTAGGTAAGTCAAGGCAAGGTTAAATTTATCGATATGTGCTACTGTGACACGAGTCGTTATTATGATCCTAATGAGAATGTTATCCCTGAGGAAAAAGCAAAGCTTCTGATCATCCCGATCACATGTAAGGTTTGCAGGTTCATCACAAAAGGGCTTCTAAGCTAAGGTAAAAATACAGTCATCTGCTCTATTCAACGTCAACCATTCTACAAAAAGTAAGAGACTATAGCAGCAGTTGAAGGGGTTAATAAAACAGAAACAGGAATATAATGCAGATGTTTAGACAGAATTTCTGAATATTAACGAATTTCCAGAAAGAACAAATAAGAATCTGATAGTTTGGGAATCAGGAATCAAACACATACTTCCACGTACGCCACTGGGGTTTGGCCTCCGATCCTCGATGTGTACGGCACGTCCATTAAGCTATACCGGAGATGACTGCACAAAAAAAGATGATCTATCAGAATCTTAGAAGTATTAGCCCATTAAGGTCAGCCTAGCGCCAATCAGAACATCAAATGAATACCTAACCAAAAAGAGCATAGAGGATGAAGCACACAACACAAATGTCAAAAAACTAAAGGGACTATTATCATGAACAATAACAACATATGGTACTTAGAAAAGTATGAAACATATCAGATGGAATATAGTTTCAGACTCAAGATTACAAGAGATACTGAAGCCTAACTTTGCAAACACTATCCGCAGTAAGATAATAAATAACAACTAAAAGTTGGAAATAACAACACCATCATTGTTGAACAAGTGTGTTTTAAAGACTTCTTGACCATAATTATCACTCACTTGATTCTGATGTAATTATAGCAATTGATTTCGTCAAGACGAGTTCAACGGTACCTTTCTGAAAAACACATCATTTTTATGATTTATAACACAAGTCATGTGGACCCCAAACAATTTAGTATTATTAACACTATTTTTTCCTTCCAAAATAGCTCCAGTTACAGTACCTAAAATAACTAGATCATCTGCAGTTCTGAAGTCTAATATGAAGCAAGAGACATTACTCCATTGAAGGATACACGGAGAAGCTAGCTAATTAAAGAAGAATGTGGACTAATTATATAAGTAGAAAGTCAAAAGGAATAAAGAGATAACATCTCAAACATGTTGAAATCGTATAACATCACTTTTATATTTCTACAGATCAATTAGACATACCCCATGATAAAATTCTAAAAAGCATCTCAAACATATAGCGAAATCTAATCCAGTAAAATCAACAATGTATAATTCTTCTAAGAAACTGAAAACAATCCTAAATATGTAACTAGAAAATCACAAAACATGCATATATAACAAATTCTTTCTAAAGTAAAATCAACAAGCCAATTTTAAGAATTCTTTCTAAAGTAAAATGAAAAATTAACATGCCTACACAGTCGAGGCAATCTATACTGATTTAGTAAAACACTGGCTAGGACCCCTATGTTCTTGTAAGTGAAGAGTTTCCGGCTCACAAACCCTAGTCAAAAAGTTCACAATCCTCCAAACCAGAGTAACAGAATGCACCCATTAATCAAGAGCACGACTCTACTCTATCTTGTAATTGGCACATATTGAGTTTTCTGCAGCAAAACATTATGTAAAGTTTATGGTTGTTGCTTACCAGTATACAACTATAGAAACTTAATATCATGTACTTAAGCTCTATTTTCCCTGGGCCCAGACATCTGATGTGACCTGTCCAGGAAATGTGCAAACTGACAAAGCAACTCTCATTGTTCCAACCAATTTAGAAGCATTTTTTTCTTCAGCAGTGACATCAGCAAAAGCATAACTAAGACTGCATTTTCTCACAATAACAAGTCAATTAATGAAAAATATGTTACGTATTAACAACCAGTAAGCTAGAGCAAAAATAAAATGAACTGTTAACAAAAATTACCTGGAAAAATTCAGGGCATATGAAGAAGGGATCCCCGAACATCCCACCCTCAACATACCCCTCTGCAATTTCTACAATAAGGCAGAGGCCAGTGTACTTCCCAAGCCCTCCTCCACCAGATGTGGCTACATCCAACTATATCCTAGGGCAGAGGATGAAAATTCATACAAACTGATTTCACTTAAACTCAATTCGAAGCATATATGTCATAAAAGTAAGGCAAAAGGTAAACTAAAAAGACATACCGGGAGTAAGTACTCACAGTAATCCTGCATTGTTAACATAATGTTCCAAGCAAGAAGACACCCATTCCCTAGAAGCCAATATATTACCATTGCCATCTTCTTTCCCTATTAGTAATTTCGTCAACCAACTTAAATTCAGAACTTATAGCCACCAACAACAAAAAAGAAGTAACAAGGAAATTGAATAGAAAATATGTGAGATAACACCAACCCATATAAAACTTAAGAAAAACTTGAGCCTTTTATTTATGCTTAACTAGCTCTTAAAGTACCACCATAAACAAGCTTGTTAACTCTCTCTACAACTCCATACAGAGTTGCTACTATATCTCCATCAACCTCAGATGTTCCATGACCCCTTCATTCAAACCCCCAACACAAACAAAACCCATTAATAATTTCACCAAAATCACAGTAAAAATAACAATATAACTTCACTGAGGAATTTCGTCAAACATTTATCGAGTAAGAAGATGTGATTTGGTTTATCACAACAGAACCCTAAATTCAAAGATATTCCAAGCAGTAAAACCTCAAATGCATGATTCTTCACAGATATAATCTGAAGCAATTTCTACAAAACAAAATAAACTAAACCTAATAATTCATAGAACTGAATTAAATTTACCATGCTTTGAAACTAGAAATAACACGGAAAAACAAACACAATTTTACCAAAATTTTTGCTACCTAAATAAAACCACTAATTATGCGAGATAGGATTCACACAATTAGGTTAAAATCAACCAACATCATCAAAATTCGAGAAAACATTAGGGTTATACCTGACGATAAAGTATGTCAGAATCAACCAACTGCTGGGAAATAAGATTAATGATTTTCTTCGATATTTTCTAGGGTTTCAAAATAATTCAAGTTGCTACACGATAGATCTAGATTTCTGGTATATGGGTTTCGATTAGGATATCAAACTTTAGAAGAAAAGGTTTTGATTATTGGTTTTCTCAACGGAAATCAACTGTTATTTCATAACTATTCTCGGTTAAAAAATAGGGCTTTTAAAAGAGAGACTGGGAGAAAGTAAAAAGAGAAAGAAACCTAAGAAAATCTCGACTAAGATATAATGGTGAAAGGATATAGGTATCGATTTCAGGTTTTTCACCTAAACCTAAAGAGGTCTCCATTTTCTGATTCTTCGAAAAATAAATTCTGAAGGTTTTGAAAGAGAGAAAGAGAAAAACGAATTTTGATATTTAAGTTTTTCTCAAGAAAATAAATAAACTGTTAAAACCAATATCAGAAAATTAAAAGCAAAATTAACTATTAAAAAACCATAAAAAACTTTATATTACAAAAAACCCAATCTCTGCGCAACGGTTGTATTCGTTGGCATACATTGTACCAACTAGTTTTTTTTTAGTAAAGGAAATATAAATAATTTGTGCAACGGATATTAACGTTGCTAGGTGTGCAACGTCTATATCCGTTGCACACCTCGAAAATGAAGCGTTGCTAAAATCAGGATATGGTGTAGTGCAAGATCATCAGTTAAGCCTCATGATCGTGTTCCTCCAAAAAATAGGGATGTTTTCGACACTGATGATGAGGATATGCCACAGTGCTTCAAGTGTAAAGGTTTTGGCCATTTTGCTAATGAGTGTCCAAATCGTAGAAAATACACTAGGAACAAAGGTCTCACTACAACTCTTGATGAAACATCTGATCACCATAGTTCAAATGAAGATGACAAATCAAGTGTAGCCCTCCTTGGTAAAAATATTAATTATGATAATTGTAGCAATACCCACATCAATCTTGATATTTTTCCTAAAGAAACTCCATCGACCACATTGGAGGATGAAATGGATTTTACTCTGTCTAATATAAATTATGTCTCACATGTTTCAGGTACGTCACTTTGTTTAGCAGCATGTTCGGTTATGGTGCCTGAACCATCCTCCACATTGACATATTCTTACAGCACTACTAAGGGTCATGAACTCTCTAATTGTTTCAAGTACAAACATAAAGTAATAAATGTCAACAAACTCCAACGGAGAGCTAATAAATTAGAAAACTAGCTCAAACCTGTTCTAAAGTCAAACTCTACCGAGGTATGTAAATTTAGCTCTGCTCCTAAGACGCTGATTTCTAAGGAAATAGTTACACTAGTGGAGAAGGGGGTTTTAATGACCCACATCCTCGACCCTCAATAGCAGTCAACGGACTGTGGACCGGTCAAAGCAGTCCTAGATAGAAAAAATTTTCCGAGCACATATTAGAGCGTTAAAAACAGTCGTTGTATAATTTTTTTAATTACGATTATATCCCCGAGTCATCAACCCACATCGCGACTGCGTTACCTAGTTGAATCACTCCTACTTTTCTTAGGCGGGACCCTCCTTTCCTCCGCGACTGCGTTACCTATTGTAAATAAGTGCAATAAATATTATGGAGACTGTGAAAATGACCAGAATACCCTTATTGAAAAAAATAATATATTACGGACTGTGAAAATGACCATATTACCCTTATTGGAAATAAGAGCAATAAATATTATAAAGACTGTGAAAATGACCAGACTACCCTTATCGAAAATAAGTAAAGTAAATACTACACTATTTAAAAATGACCATATTACCCTTATTGAAAATAAGTGCAATAAATATTATGGAGACAGTGAAAATAACTAGACTACCCAATTAACGGTAATAAGTAAAGTAAATATTACATACTGAGAAAATGACCATATTACCCTTGTTATAAATAAGTGCAAAAAATATTATGTAGATTGTGAAAATGACCAAACTACTCTTATTGAGAATAAATAAAGTAAATATTACATACTGTGAAAATGACCATATTACCCTTATTGGAAATAAGTTCAATAAATATTATGGAGACTGTGAAAATGACCAGACTACCCTTAACAAAATAAGTAAACTAATATTATAGACTGTGAAAATGACCATATTACCCTTATTGGAAATAAGTGCAATAAATATTACGGAGACTGTGAAAATGACCAAACTACCCTTATTGTAAATAAATAAAGTAAATATTACATACTATAAAAATGACCATATTACCCTTATTGGAAATAAGTGGAATAAATATTATGGAGACTGTGAAAATGACCACACTACCCTTCACAGACTGTAATATTTACTCTACCTATTTTAGATAAGGGCAGTCTGGTCATTTTCACAGTCTCCATAATATTTATGGCACTTATTTCCAATAAGGGTAATATGGTCATTTTCACAGTATGTAATATTTACTTTACTTATTTTTATTTTCAATAAGGGTAGTCTACACAATATTTATTGTAATTCAAGAAGGGTAATATGGTCATTTTCACAATTTGTCATTTTCATTTTCGATTTCATCTCCGTAATATTTATTCCACTTATTTCCAACAAGGGTAATATTTATTGCAATAATTTCGATAAGGGTAATATGGTCATTTTCACAATTTGTAATATTTACTTTATTCAGGGTACCTATTTTCAATAATTTCCAATAAGGGTAATATGATAAGGGTAATAGGAGTTGGTCATTTTTGATCTATAATATTTATTCCCCTTCTTTCCATCAAGGGTAATATGGTCATTTTCACAGTATGTAATATTTACTTTACTTATTTCTGATAAAGGGTAGTCTGGTCATTTTCACAGTCTGCACAATATTTATTGCAATAATTTCAAGTAAGGGTAATATGGTCATTTTCACAGTCTGTAATATTTACTTTATTTATTTTTAATATTTACTCTACATAATATTTATCAGCATTAATTTAAGGGTAGTAATATTTACTCTATTTCCAATAAAGGTAGTCTCTGGTCATTTTCTGAGATCACCATAATATTTATTCACTTTTTCAAACAAGGGTAATATGGTCATTTTCACAATTAGTAATATTTACTTTACTTATTTATAAGGGTAATTTGGTCATTTTATTCCCAAGGGTAATATGGTCAGGGTCTACTTAATATGTAGTCATTTTCTGATCTACATAATATTTATTGTACTTATTTATTTACTTTAGTCATTTTTATTTTTCCACTTATTTCCAGGGGTAATTGGTCATTTTCATGATCTGTAAAATTTACTCCTTAATATTTATTCAACTTATTTATTCAACTTATTTCCAACAAGGGTAATATGGTCATTTGAACATGTGATGTCCAATTCTGATATATTTCGTCCCCAGTTCATCCGAACGAGAAACTCAGGTCTAACTTTGGTAATATTTGAACCTGTTGTAGAAATCGGGGGTCTCCTAGCACGAGTCGAGTGCCGGTCTATTCTATGTCCCCAGTGAAGTCGCCACTGTAGAAATCGAGGGATCGCCTAGCACGAGTCGAGTGCCGGTCTATTCTATGTCCCCAGTGAAGTCGCCACGGTAGAAATCGGGGGTCGCCTAGCACGAGTCGAGTGCCGGTCTATTTCCTTTATCCATAATTGTTATGGGGCGAGGTCCATGTTCTCATCCGTTCGTGGATGTTTATCACATAGGGTCTGCCAGAGATAATTTCTTACTAGTTTGTTAGTAAGGGGGCCAACTCTGCAAGGAAAAGAGATGTTTTGAAGTCGCCACACGACTAAAGGGAGTCGGGACCCTTTTAACTAGTTTGAATTCTTTTGAGGAAAACAAAACCAGTTATGACTTTCATGTTTTTGGTTTGCTATCGAGAGTGCGGGTAAGGAGATTCTAGTACGGGATGGGAAGGTGTTAGGCACCCATCAGCCGCCCAATCGTAAGATTGGCCTCTACTTCATGATTAAAGGGGGAAATGTTTATGGTTTATTGAGAATAGATTTTTATGCATGAGCTATTTAGAAAAGAAACATAGTTAGAAGTTGGGTGGAACTTCTACTATGGAGATGTGGTTTCTTTCTTTTATGATGGTTTTTCTTTTGTGGTGGTTTGGGTGGAAACCTTGGTTTTTTTTATCCCTTTGTTGTGGTTTGGGTTTTTGATGGTGTTGTTTTGGTGGTTTGGGTGGAAACCTTGTTTTGTGGTGGTTTTGGGTGGAAAACCTTGTTTTGTGGTGGTTTTGGGTGGAAAACCTTGTTTTTGTTGTGGTTTGGGTGGAAACCTTCTTTTCTGGTGGTTTTGGGTGGAAAACCTTGTTTGGTGGTTTAGGTGGAAACCTTGGTTTTATTGAGAAGAAATTTGAATGAAATTTCAAAATTAAACAATTAACCTGCAGATTAGCTCAATAAAAATAGGATTAATGCCAACCTTATTTTTTGACAATGGGGTCTAATGTGGGAGGGAATTCCGCTTTATACCCACACTTTGATTTATCCCACTTAGAAAATTAATAATAAAACATAATTTTTTTATGTAACGCAAACGAGTAGTCGCGGTGTTACTACGAAATGGAATACCATTCCGTTCCCGTATGACTACATAATTTACCGAAGAGATAGGTAATCAATATACTTGAAATATAATATTTAAATTTGAAAGGATTCTTACGACGGTTGCTTGCTTCCCTTAAGTATGCTGAAAGTAGTTAAAGTACTAGCAATTTAATGCTAATCTTTTAAAAACTTAAAGACAATACTTGATTTAATCTTCTTATTTTTTGAGTTTTCTCAAAATGAACTATAAATGCACAAGACAATGATAACTATTGTGTAGGAAGAAAATTTGATTTCTCTTTGATTAAATGACACAATACATGGAGATTTGGAACATGTGAGAAGAAATATTTTCTATTTGAGAAACAATAATTCTTCTTGGTTTGGGTGGAAACCTAGATTTTTGGATTGTGGTTTGGGTGGAAACCTTTGTTAAAGTAAAGGAAGAAGTATGTGTATCTCACTCCACTTTTATGTCTCTTGGAAATAATCTTAAAGAAGAAATGATTCTTGCGAGAAAATATTTTCTTCCGAGAAAAATGTTCTGTTTTTGAAGTAACCTTCGACCCCTATTTATATAAGTGAATTCCGACAACCTTACGCTTTTTCTTGCGCAAAATCCGCATATAAAACATGCCAGAAAACTGTCCTTTGCGAAGAAATTTTTTCTTCTTCAAAACATACGTGGGTCCCACGTCCTTTTTTCTCCTTTTCCATTTTTCTTCGACTTGTTTTTCAAACATTTGTGGCAGTTCACAAATATGAGAATGATTTGTGGGTCCCGTCGATTAATCGTTCAATGTTCGTATTCTTGTTGTTTCGCGTCAGTTTGGAACTATTTGGAACTGTTTACAATAGTTTGTCACTGTTCACATCACTATTTGGCACTATTCGGCACTGTTCACCGCAAAATATCTCATTCTTTCTTTTTTTCCAAATTTTCGGTGCCTTCTTTCTTTTCTTCTACGCCCGTGAAATTTGAAGCTGAATTGTCCCTTGTATTTGGCTTCAAAGCATAAAATGATATTTTTCATGGAAGGTGCGAAATTGGGGTGTCAACAGTTGACCCTCTTTGTTATTGATGAAGAAATCGACGTTGGCGGTTGGCGAACAAAGTCATAGACCGATGTTTTTGAACCTTTGTAGTTGATTCAGTTGGATTTCCCTTTTATTGATGAAGAAAGTTGATGAAGAAAATTCGTTGGCGGTTTGTCCCGGTTGAGCTTGTCAGTTGCATTTTCCTGATGTTTTTGAACCTTTGTAGTTGATTCAGTTGGATTGCCCTTTGTTCGGGCCGATTGAATAGTTGAAAAGTTTGATGAAGAAAATTCTAACATTGGTCGGGTTTGCCCCGGTTGAGCTTGTCAGTTGCATTGGAGGCGTCGGGCCTTGCACTATGCAGTCCGTTGCAGATTCTGAAAGTGCATCTTCTTGGCTTCCGTTCCACACTTTGTCCTGACATGACTTGCTTTTCTTTCACGAGACGATTCTGATAAAGTATTTTTTTTTCAAAAACTTCTTGAGGAAGTAATTACCTTTTTTTTTTTAATTTATAAGATAGGGGAGAAAGACCTTTCTTTAGGTAAGAAACTCCTTTTCTTTTCTTCAATATGTCGTCTAGGCGGATGGCTATCATTATTCCTGATCCTCCAACTTTGCCTATGCTGCGTAGAAGACGTAGAGTTGGGGTTTTGAACGATGTGGATGATCACGTTTCTGCAAGAATCCGGGAAGACCCTGTAAGTTTCCTTGTTGATCGAAATTTTCTTCTTTGTTTTCCAAGTTTCCTTTCATTATTTCTCAACCACTGCTTTCTTTCATAGAATTACGCTTGGCAGCGTATTCGCGGAGGGACCACTGGTATAGTAGAATGGTGGCTGATGTTGAGACGATGCAAAGGTGTACGTGATCTTGTACAACAGATTGGTTGGTACGACTTTATTGAAGATTTGGAACCGTTCCATGATGGCGAGAATGCTTTAATCGTGGCAGAAAGATGGTGGGGTGATATTAATTCATTTCACCTGCCACATTGTGAGTTAACCATCACTCCTCTGGATTTCTACATGATTACTGGCATCCGTGTGGGGTAGGAGCTCCCGTACCGGTGGGTGAAAACGTGACAGATGAGAATGTCCGAAACCTGTTGGTACCACATTGTGGGGATATCTTCCCTAAAAATTGGTATGTCAGCTTAGCAGGCTTGAAGACGAATTTCTCGGTCCCTGAGCTGGATCTCACTGGTGACGCTTCAAAATATGATGCTAAAGTTATTACTGTTACCAGAGCTTTCTTGATCTTTGTTGCGGGTCATACCTTCCTTGACTCTTCTGGTGGCTATATCAAATATGGTTACTTGGCAGCATTTTCTGACCTTGAATTGGTGAATTTTTACGATTGGGGAAGTTGTGCGATG
The DNA here is from genome assembly GCA_023529315.1 of Papaver bracteatum. Taxonomy (NCBI): domain Eukaryota; kingdom Viridiplantae; phylum Streptophyta; class Magnoliopsida; order Ranunculales; family Papaveraceae; genus Papaver; species Papaver bracteatum. The sequence continues at coordinate 132,378 of JAJJWX010003998.1, forward strand.
GCGCGACTTTACACCTATCTGTCTCGAGAAACACGCCTTCAAACAAAAGTCTTATGTGGATTCTGGCCCATCTTGAATGTGAGTACATTTTCCTTGCTTTAGGTTGAACGATCTTGGACCCCCTTTTTTAACACCCATACTCTTTCTTTGTAACAGTATTGGTGTTACGAATATTTTCCTCTTAGTCGCCCTCCTTTTGATACAAGCTTCTCCAATAGTCAAACATTTCCTCGAATGGCTAGATGGAAAGGTGCACTTCGAAGGCACTTGACTGCATATACGCGCCTTTGTTTGGTGGGGGCGACAGTTGAATCTGTAAGAAACCCTATATTATTATTATTATTATTTTTTTGTTTTGTTTTTTTTATTATTAATATATATATTTTCCTCCATTTTGATCGCAGATTTGTTGGGACCCTTGGAAGGATTATCTGATTCGGCGTGATCAAAGAGCCATTCATGCCATGTCGTCTAGCATGCTTCGGTACTTGTTACGTGGCCCGGATTACTGTGCTTGGTATCTTGGTGACAGATTTGGGAGACAAATTAGTCAACCAGACGCTACACCCCGTTTTCCTCCTCCCAACGTTACATGTTTTCCTTATGCATCGTTTAGTGAAATGGACGAGATTTCACGTCAACCGCAACGTTCCTATGAAGATTCCGTTGATCGGGGAATGAATTTTGAATCATATTGGAGATCGGTTTCTTTAGGTCCACCTCTTGCTATCCAATCTTGCCGAGAGAATCTTGTATTGGGTGATCCAGGTTTTGCCCCTCGTCCATTATTGATGGGATCTTCCAGCAATGCTTCTTCTCAACAAGTTCCACTAACGGGCTTCGGTCATCTTCTTCCAACATGGGATTTTCAAATACCTATCTTGGGGACTTCAAATGTGGTTCCAATTGCAGGTGGCCTTGTTGACCGTGAAGATATTATTGGTTTACCTCTCCCGGATGATATTCCTGAGGTACCGCTGTTACTCTGCTCTTCTTGACTTAATGACTTAATACTTTTTATTGACTCCTTTCTCGCTTCAGGCTTCCAGACCTCTTCAAGAATACTTGCTCCGTTTGGTGGATAGCCGTGGGCGCCAGTTGACATCGGTGGTGAATGAGATGTACGGTATCATGTTGAGATATGATGAAGTCAGTAGAGAATCCCTGGGGAGGCAGGCACGTATTGATACTCTTTCTGAAGAATTATCTACGCTTCGACTTCTTTACGAGGTAGACTGCATTTTTTTTTTTTTTTTTTTTTCTCTTTTTTCTCTTTTTTTCTTTTTGATTTTTCTTTTTTTCTTTTTTGATTTTTTTTTCTTTTTGAACAGGGAAAAGGGGCTAGCGGATCGGATGAATGACCCTAATGGGTTGAAGAAGCCCAACGGGTTACGGGTTTCATTTCGGTTTGCCCGAATAGCAGTTTGATGGAGCCCTAATCCTTTGCTTTAAATTCCTCGCCTTCTTCTTCCTCGACCATCAGTTTCTCTTTCTTCCTCTTCTTTTTTTTCTTTTCTGCAAATCTGCCTCTTTCCTCCATCTTTTCATCAGACCCTTCTTGTATGTGCCGGATCTGGACTGTGATCTTTCTTTTCTTGATCACCGTCTTCATGTTCTTCTACTTTCTGCTTGTTTGGTTTATCGCCATAGTAATCATTTACTGGTGGAGTATGCGAGATGCGTAATGATAACTGAAGTGAGATTTTGGTGGAATCTTAGTATAGATCTGTATGAATCTTCTCTTTTTTGTGCTTGATGGTAGTGTATCTTGAGATCCAGATTAATGTTCGGCTCGAAGATGAAGATCTGATGATTTAGGGGAAGATGCAAGATCGTTCCATATGCATCTTCAAAATACATACAAAGATAAATCCAGATTTCAAAGTTGAAATCGGATTTAGATTTAGATGTATTCTGACAAGTATGGATGATCTGCCTGTGATGAAGATGTCTAGATCTAGTGTGTCACATGGACACTTTTACCACTATTACACATGGGTTTCGATCAATGGGAAATGGTGAAGAAGTTGGATCTTGGTCTAGACTCGAGATAAAATCTTGACTTTCCTTATTTGTTTTTCATTTCTTCTTCTTTGGTTTGCCGTCAGATCATTTTTTTATTTCTTGTTGTTGTTCTTCTTTTTCTTTTCTTTTGCTTGTTTCTTATTGTTGTTGCTTCTTTTTTTTTTTCTCGATCTGATCATGTATCCTTCAGATAAGGAAGAGTTCATGCTTTTCATTGTTGTAGACGAAGATTCTGTAATTCCTTCATTTGTGAATAAAATATTTTATTTCTGGTGATGCTCTTGTCCTTGGTTTGACTTGCACTGATTTGTGCGAGATCGCTGACTCCGGTGGAGAAGCCTTCATTCGAGATAACTCGTCGTTCACAAAAGCTCTTAAGTTGATCTGCATTCGTGGGCCTTGGATGTTCTTCTACATCTAGGTCCATCAATTGTACTGCCATTCCTGGAAAAATCTTTTTGAAAATAAATGAATCTTCCCATTTTGGTTTGAACTTGCCCCTTGGGTCGGTGTGTTTGACGGGCCAAATTTCCTTGAGAACGAGATCTCCTTTATCGAAGTTGCGTGGTCGCACATGTTTGTTGAAACTACGTGCAATTTTTTTCTGGTATGCTTGAGAATGGCAAGCTGATGTTAACCTCTTTCAACGCTTCTTCTAAATTTCCAGTCCAGATTCGAACTGGATTTCCCCTAGCCGAAACACCTAGATTTTCGGATCGCAGATTTGGAGGCTTGAACTGTCTTCCCCCCTTGTTTGGTTTATCGTCAGATCACTTTTTTTTTTTAGATCTGATCATGTATCCTTTGAATGAGTAGTTGTTCTTTATTTGAATAGTTGTTGACGAGGATCTTGTAAGACTTCCTTTTGTGAATGAAATATCTTGTTAGGACCCTCTCTTTTTTTGCTTCTTTTTTTTTTTTTTTTTTTTTTTTTTTTTTTAGAAAAAGGTTTCACCGTCTTTAGAAATTCTGTCAGGAGCAATATGCGGATGCTTCTACCATGGTTGAGAGGATTTTGAGAATACGCATGTCCCTTCCTTCGGCGATGGCCCTCCAAAATTGCTCTCTTTTGTTAAAAGACCTCTTCGTTCTTGAGGACTTGATTCCTTTGCGAAAATACACTTTAACAGATGTTGAAGCACCTTTTCTGGTAACACTTCTAGTTGTAGGATCCATAAACTTCGATAGTTTACAACCAAAGATGGTACCTGAAATATGAACCTTTCTCAAATAAATATTAGTTAAAAAAAAAAAATTCCCTTTAATCATTTTTTTTTCAAGTCGAATCTCTTATTTATCCCTAGTGAAGTCGCCACTGTAGAAATCGGGGGTCGCCTAGCACGAGTCGAGTGCCGGTCTATTCTATGTCCCCAGTGAAGTCGCCACTGTAGAAATCGAGGGATCGCCTAGCACGAGTCGAGTGCCGGTCTATTCTATGTCCCCAGTGAATTCGCCACTGTAGAAATCGGGGGTTGGTATGCACGGGTCGAGTGCCGGTCTATTTCCTTTGTCCATAATTGTTATGGGGCGAGGTCCATGTTCTCATCCGTTCGTGGATGTTTAATGTACAAGGTCTGCCAGAGATAATTTCTTACTAGTTTGTTAATAAAGGGGGGGCCAACTCTTCAAGGAAAAGAGATGTTTTGAAGTCGCCACCTGACTAAGGGGGGTCAGGACCCTTTTAACTAGTTTGAATTCTTTTGAGGAAAACAAAACCAGTTATGACTTTCATGTTTTTGGTCTGCTATCAGAGAGTCTGGGTAAGGAGATTATAGTACGGGATGGGAAGGTGTTAGGCACCCATCAGCCGCCCAATAGTAAGATTGGCCTTTACTTCATGATTAAAGGGGAAAATGTTTATAATTATATTGTTAATAAAAACAAATAGTGATGCATAGTGACGAATAGTGATTAAATAGTGACTGAATAGTAAATTGAATAGTGACCGAATATTGCACAATGATTTGAATAGTGACCTGCTTTATTTATTACTTTCTTAGCAATGGATCTAATGTGGGAGGGAATTCCGCTTTATACCCACACTTTGATTTATCCCACTTGTAAGATTACTAAAAAAAACAAATTATTTTTATATAGTGCATGTAAAGAGTAGCTGCGGTGTTACTACGAAATGGAAAAACCATTCTGTTCCCGTATAACTACATAATTACCAAAAAGATAAACAATTAGTATACCTGAAATATGATACCGAAACTTGATAAGATTCTTACGATGATTTCTCGCTTCATTAAGTATGCGAGAAAGTAATTAAAGTACTAGCAATTTAATGCTAATCTTTTAAGAACTTAAAGACGATACTTGATTTGATACTTCTATTTTATTTATTTTTTTGGGGGGTTTTCTGGAAATAAACTAGAAATGTATAGGATAATAATAACTATTATGTAAGAAAGAAACTTGATTTCTCTTTTACTAAATCACAAAATACATAGAGATTTAGAACATGTGAGGAGAAATAAAGAGTGTTTTCTCTCTTAGGCAGAGTAGCGAGCAAAATGGTGTTGGAAGAGGTTTTCGTGAGAGGAAATTATATATCGGAAGAGGTTTCCGTGAGAGAAAATCATATCTCGAATGATCGATTTACACTGCCTTTTATAGGCAGCGAATTCTTCAATCCCCCGCAAAAACCGCAGCCAAATCGTTGAAATTCGACTAATTGATCGTCCTTTTTTTCTTTCCTTCTTCTTTGTCAAAAGGTGTGGGTCCCACTTGTCCTTTTTTATTTTTTATTTTTCTTCTTCCTCCCGCACTTGTTCTTTTGACAGAGAAAAGTTGATTCCATTTGTTAAAATCAGTCACTAATCAATGTCTTGGTGTTGATAAGGGGAAGACGAAAAGTGGTCGTCCCTTAACGTCTTCTGAGTTCTTGTTTTGCTCATAACTTTTTCATACGGATTCAGAATGACTCCTTTCTTTCACCATTGGCTTTGCATTTTTCCCCTCTTTAACGTGAAATCAAGACTTCCCAGGTTTGGAAGGATGATAAAATGGGTAGGAGCCGTGCTTATGGGCTTGATTGGTAGAGCTTGTGGGCTTGAGATCTTGTGGGCTTGATTGATTGAGCTTATGGGATTGATTTAAAGGATATGAAAATCCTTAATTGCTCCACAAATAATTTCTCTTGTATTCTGCTCCGAAGTATAAGAATGATATTTTCTATGAAAGGTGCGGAAATGGGGTGTCAACACCTGTGATGTTCAATTCTGATATATTTCGTCCTCAGTTCATCCGAACGAGAAACTCAAGTCTAACTTTGGTAATATTTGAACCTGTGATGTTCAATTCTGATATATTTCGTCCTCAGTTCATCCGAACGAGAAACTCAGGTCTAACACTGGTAATATTTGAACCTGTGATGTTCAATTCTGATATATTTCGTCCTCAGTTCATCCGAACGAGAAACTCAGGTCTAACTCTGGTAATCTTTGAACCCGTGATGTTCAATTCTGATATATTTCGTCCTCAGTTCATCCGAACGAGAAATTCAGGACTAACTCTAGTAATATTTGAAACTGTGATGTTCAATTATGATATATTTCATCCTCAGTTCATCCGAACGAGAAACTCATGTCTAACTCTGGTAATCTTTGAACCCGTGATGTTCAATTCTGATATATTTCTTCCTCAGTTCATCCGAACGAGAAACTCAAGTCTAACTTTAGTAATATTTGAACCTGTGATGTTCAATTCTGATATATTTTGTCCTCAGTTCATCCGAACGAGAAACTCAGGTCTAAGACGGGTAATATTTGAACCTGTGATGTTCAATTCTGATATATTTCGTCCTCAGTTCATCGAACGAGAAACTCAGGTCTAACTCTAGTAATATTTGAAATTGTGATGTTCAATTTTGATATATTTCGTCCTCAGTTCATCCGAACGAGAAACTCAAGTCTAACTTTGGTAATATTTGAACCTGTAATGTTCAATTCTGATATATTTCGTCCTCAGTTCATCCGAACGAGAAACTCGGGACTAACTTTCGTAATATTTGAACCTGTGATGTTCAATTATGATATATTTCGTCCTCAGTTCATTAGAACGAGAAACTCAGCTCTAACTTTAGTAATATTTGAAACTGTGATGTTCAATTCTGATATATTTCGTCCTCAGTTCATCCGAACGAGAAATTCAGGTCTAACTTTAGTAATATTGGAACCTGTGATGTTCAGTTCTGATATATTTCGTCCTCAGTTCATCCGAACGAGAAACTCAGGTCTAACTTTAGTAATATTTGAACATGTGATGTTCAATTCTGATATTTTTCATCCTCAGTTCATCCGAACGAGAAACACAGGTTTAACTCTGGTAATCTTTGAAATTATGATGTTCAATTCTGATATATTTCGTCCTCAGTTCATCCGAACGATAAAATCGGGTCTAACATTAGTAATATTTGAACCTGTGATTTTCAATTCTGATATATTTCGTCCTCAGTTCATCCGAACGAGAAACTCAGGTCTACAACTGGTAATATTTGAACCTGTGATGTTCAATTCTGATATATTTCGTCCTCAGTTCATCCGAACGAGAAACTCAGGTCTAACTCTGGTAATCTTTGAACCTGTGATGTTCAATTCTGATATATTTCGTCCTAAGTTCATCCGAACGAGATACTCATGTCTAACTCTGGTAATCTTTGAACCCGTGATGTTCAATTCTTATATATTTCTTCCTCAGTTCATCCGAACGAGAAATTCAAGTCTAACTTTGGTAATATTTGAACATGTGATGTTCAATTCTGATATATTTCGTCCTCAGTTCATCCGAACGAGAAACTCAGCTCTAACTTTAGTAATATTTGAACATGTGATGTTCAATTCTGATATATTTCGTCCTCAGTTCATCCGGACGAGAAACTCAGGTCTAACTTTCGTAATATTTGAACATGTGATGTTCAATTCTTATATATTTCTTCCTCAGTTCATCCGAACGAGAAACTCAAGTCTAACTTTGGTAATATTTGAACATGTGATGTTCAATTCTGATATATTTCGTCCTCAGTTCATCCGAACGAGAAACTCATCTCTAACTTTAGTAATATTTGAACCTGTGATGTTCAATTCTGATATATTTCGTCCTCAGTTCATCCGAACGAGAAACTCAGGTCTAACTTTAGTAATATTTGAACATGTGATGTTCAGTTCTGATATTTTTCGTCCTCAGTTCATCCAAACGAGAAACTCATGTCTAACTTTGGTAATTCAATTTGGGTATATTTCGTCCTCAGTTCATCCGAACCAGAAACTCAGGTCTAACTTTGGTAATATTTAAACCTGTGATTTTCAATTATGATATATTTCGTCATCAGTTCATCCGAACGAGAAACTCAGGTCTAACTTTGGTAATATTTGAACCTGTGATGTTCAATTCTGATATATTTCGTCCTCAGTTCATCCGAACGAGAAACTCAGGTCTAACTTTGGTAATGTTTGAGCCTGTGATGTTCAATTATGATATATTTCGTCCTCAGTTCATCCGAACGAGAAACTCAAGTCTAACTTTGGTAATATTTGAACATGTGATGTTCAATTCTGATATATTTCGTCCTCAGTTCATCCGAACGAGAAACTCAGCTCTAACTTTAGTAATATTTGAACCTGTGATGTTCAATTCTGATATATTTCGTCCTCGGTTCTTCCGAACGAGAAACTCATGTCTAACTCTGGTAATCTTTGAACCTGTGAATTTCAATTCTGATATATTTCATCCTCAGTTCATCCGAACGAGAAACTCAGGTCTAACTCTGGTAATCTTTGAACATGAGATGTTCAATTCTGATATATTTCGTCCTCAGTTCATCCGAACGAGAAACTCAAGTCTAACTATGGTAATATTTGAACCTGTGATGTTCAATTATGATAAATTTCAACGGATTGAGAAACTCGTGTCTATCTCTAGTAATCTGGCAACCTAAGTTTGTAAATTCCGATATTTGACAACTTCTGTTTATTAGAATGATAAACTCGGGGCTATCTCTAGTAATCTGGCAACTTGAGTTCGTAAATGCTGATACTTTATAATTTTAGTTCAACTTCTGATTTCTCGAGATTAATTACTCGTTCTTCTGATTTGTTTTCGTTATTCAGATTCATACTTTTTCTTATATATTATTTGGTGTGATATATGCGTCAAGATATTCGTAAACTACTATATTTTTCTTCCCAAAATTACGGGCCCTATGTTACGATGTCACAATGTTCGGTAAGTGATAAGCAATAAAATGCACCACCTAATTTAAAACAAGTCACTACACCATATGGCTAGATTTGAGACATATTTATTTTTGGATTCGAGACACATATATATGTCTTTAGTGCTTCCACTCATATAAGAGTCCCAAATTAAAAATATGAGTTGCTTTATTTCTGATTTTTCAACTACTCTTACAAGTGTCTTAAAAGTTTATTATTTTGCAAGGCCATTTAGTAACTTCAATATATATCTAATTTATAATTCCTTTTATTTTATTTTATTTCCTTCTAAAAACCCATATTTTTTTGTACTTTCCGATCTAGAGGAAGGGTGGAAATGTCATCCGGATATTTTTGAGTGAAATAATTTCTTTTTCCTCTCTTTTTCTCCAACCTCTTATCTTTTCTCTTATCTTTTCTCTTCTCCTTCTCCTCTTTTACAGACACAGTGAGCTACTTCCTCAACTCCGTCAACAAAAACAACAAATACAACTCACAAAAAAGGTTAGATTTTTGCTAAATGTTATGGATCTTGAACTTGGTACTATGGATTCACTTAGATGTGGTCTTTTTGGTTATATCTTTGGACTTGATAACTCTGTTTTTGGTCAATCTGGTGCTGGTAATAACTAGGCTAAACGTCAGTATAATGAAGGGTGAAGATTTTCTGGTATGATTTTATTTCAAAATTATTTGATTTTTTTCTGTTAGGGTTTTTGTTTGTATGAATTCTAGAATTTCTGTTTTGATTCTAGGGTTTCTTTTGTTTTTCTATTCTTTGTTTACTGTGTTACCCACTTAATCAAACCATATATTTCTCTATTTCTAGGTTTTACTTTTTTTCTTCTTCTTTTACTTCATTTTTGTGCATCACATCCCATAATCAGGAATCTATTTATCTTTCTTGTTGTTAAAGGTGGTGTGGGTTGAGATTTATTATATCTATTACTTACTCGCATATGTAGAAATTGAGTTTTTTTTTTTTGGGTGGGAAGGTGTTTGATATAATGCTTCACTGAGGTTGTAATACTAGTAAGGCGTTTTTGCCTTGTTGAGAAAATTATTGTTGGTAAATTGTTTGATCTAATGCTTCAATGATCGTGGGTTGATTTTAATGTTTTTGTTTTATTTTTGATGGATGATAACAACTGGTCAGTTGGAGAAATTGAAAGTGGAACAATGTAAAGTTTATTTGAGGAAGAAGGGTTTGAGGTTAACGGTGAAGAAATACGTTCTTGTTGAACAGATCAGGGAACATCTTGGGTAATGGTGACATGGTATCTAATTTTACCTTTTGTTGTTGTTGTTGTTTCGATCTGATTTAGTTATCGACTGTGTGGAATTTCAGGGTCATAAATGGTAGTGGAGAACGGAAGTGTACTGTATCCATCTTTGTGTATTGGACAAAGGTGAACTTCTCAAGTCTGTCCTGCTTGTCAACAATAACGTCTTGGGTTTTGTTTGAAAGTCCCAACGCTCAAAATATGAATCAAGTTTGTTTTTGTTTTTGCCATTTCTTGATTTATTTGAAGCTATTTAGTATTTAGCCTTTAGTAGTACACATAGTTACTGCTACACAAAAGTAGGAGATGACTTTACAAGTTCTCATAAATTCTTAGTTTTTGTGATTATCTCCAAGGAGTATTATGCTTGGCTAATGGAGTCGGAATGTGGTGGATGACCCCATCACCAAGATGGTCGTTATTACGCGTCATACAAGAAAAGGGAAATACAATATAAATTGCAATTTGGTGTTTGTGTTGGCTACGGGCATGTTCATCACCTCCTCAATCATCCCATTTGGTCTTATTTAACGTTTTCATTTTGCTTCAAATTTTTTGATTAGTAAATTATTTTATGACAAGGAGAACAGTTCCAGTTTGCAATTTCTATTTTGAATGTTGGAAAGTTGCATGTTTATTCTACTATAGTGGATCTGAAGTTGACATCTATGTGTTTGTCACTGTTGCTTGTTTTTCAGTAAGGAAGGGATGTTAGACTTAGTTGACTACAGTGCGAAGAAGATGTTTGATGCCAAAATGAAGGAGATGAAATCTGCATTGAAAACTCAGATAGCAGAGGAGACTGAGATATCCGAGGTCATTGAAACTGTTAAACAACGGAGCCATTTTCGAAGGAAAATGCTTGAAAGCACTTATTGTTGGTGATGGTTTGATCAGGTACCATCATTAACTCATGTTCTGTAGTTTTAAATGCCTGATTATTCAATAATATTCATGTTTATTCTACTATAGTGGATCTGAAGTTGACATCTATGTGTTTGTCACTGTTGCTTATTTTTCAGCAAGGAATGGATGTTAGATTTGGTTAACTACAATGCGAAGAAGATGTTTGATGTCAAACTGAAGGATATGAAATATGCATTGACAACTCAGATAGCAGAGGAGACTGAGATACCTGAGGTCATTGAAACGGTTACACAACAGAGCCATTTTCGAAGGAAAATGCTTGAAAGCACTTATTTTTGGTGCTTCTTCATCAATTTCTTTACTTATTACCTTTTTCACTTTGATTTTATTTGATTTGATCCAGTTCAGAATTGATGTTTGGTTTATGATTGTTAATTCTGTAGACGAGCGAAACTGTACCGATTTGATAAATATGGAAATAAGTGGTAAAAAAGATGAAATGGCTTTATTAAGCTTCTTAAACATAAATAAACTAAGGAATTTCGTTTGGTTATGAGACAATCTGGAACACTGGAGGTTATTGCTAATCATCCAGGTTCGTTTTTGTTTTTGAATTGATTTGGTTTGGTTTTTTTTTTTGAAGTTTGGATTTGATATGAGAGATTTGATTTAGGTTTTTTTGTTTTGATTTTTTTTTTGGGTAGTTCTTGCTGCAATTTTGGTTCAACAACATACTAGGAATGGGAGTCAAATATCATGTTTCTTGCATGCTACTGTTGCTTGAGAGTTTCATTGACTTTTATTTACTAAATGGATATATTGTGAAGAGATTCAACTTCTGATTTTTTACTAATGCAGTTGAGAGATTGTGACTTGAGTTTATAGTATTATGATGTTAACTTTTTTGAGTTAACTTAGTTGAAATTTAGCTTATCGATTCAATCTTAGTAATAAAGGGCTAGGATATACATGATGCGTGAATGTTATGTACAGGTTTGTCACTGTCCTTGTAAATTGTAGATTGAATATTGCTCTTCGAAATACAAAAATGGACAAAATTGGCAAACCCATAGCGAACTTTTAAAGTTTGTTGTTGTTATCTTATTGCCAGCAAGGACGATGTGATATTAAGTTTGTATTCTTTATAAATGATAAGATTCTTATAGTGATGCAAAATTTATACCAAAAGTGCAAACTGATGCATGGAGATTTGAGTGAATATTTGCAGTATTTTCTAGTTTTTTTTTATGGAATTGTATATGATTGTGTTTTGCAGGTGGAAACTGAATTGGAGATAAAGAAGTTATCGTACATTGGTATAGATTCTTTCTTTTTCTTAGTGCTTTTACGTTAGATTCGGGTTCATATTTGAGTTTTTTGTTCGATTAGCATATAAGTGAAAATGTACGTTCTTTTAGTTCTTTGAAATTTTCCTCTATTGTTTTCAATTATCTCGTGCCATGAGTTTGTTTAAAAAGGGAATTCGAGTTAGGTTATGGTCTTGTAGCTGATGGAGTAGAATACTACCTTTGAGATGAATGAGATACTTTGCCTCCATGGAGGCCCGACCTGTAAACAAAAATATCCCGGAAGCTCCTACTTTACCAGCATTACCAAGAAGTACCCCTCATCTAACAGAGTTTCAGGTATATATTTTGACAGTGAATGACTAGATGATATGGTTCCTTGTGCTAACTACACTGTTGATTTATTCAGGAGTTTCATTTGGAAATGTCAGAGATGGCTAATCAGCATGCTTAAACTCAATAGTTGTAACATCAACTGAATATTCACATCAGGTGGCTAGCCTTCTAGTAATTACTCGACTCTCGTTGTTCAATTGTTGTTACTTAGGTCTCTGACTGTAGAAACTGCATTCCAAGTTCGAGTTTTACTACCATGATCATTCAATTGCAGTATTTCCTCGACATGTTCTTGAGTCTAATACAGTTGATAATTGATGTTATCATTAGCTCAAGCTGCTGATGTTGCTGACACTCCAAGGGTTAGAAAACTTGATTCTTTCCAACGCAAAGCTCTTGCGCATGCGTTATTTCAAGGGGATGTATTGTTACAGGTTGTATTGGTCTTAACTTAGTTTTTTGAGATAGTTGAGAGAGTTGTGTACAACACTTGTTCCTTTTACCAAACCTAAAATTGGGATGTTGTTAACTTAACTTGACCAGTTAATATGCTTACTGCATAGAGTTTTCAGGGCTTTTTGAGATTTATTCTCACTTCATGTAACTGTCATGTAGCTCATCTTCTAAAGATCCCCAGTCAACAAAAGAAGATCAGAATCCATTCACTCTATGTTATCCTAGGTTATTTAAGTTTGAGTCTAATTAAGTACATAACATTGAAATGCAGGAAACACTACTCAACTTGCTACTTCGCAATTACTTCGATCATAACACTTCATAATGGTGTCACCTGCATTCCAAGTACGAGCTGTATAGGCATGACCTTGTCAATTCATTAGGTAATTCTTGTGACTCTGCTCGGTGCTTTGTATTTCTCTGTTTTTTTTTTTAGTTTCGCTTCAAGTCCTCATTGTCTACTTTATCTTTCGATTTTGCTATTACATATGGCTCAAAGTAGCTTGCGCTGGTAATTAATCCCAAATCTATGAACTGCCCTCCTATATAATGTTACTAGCACACACATTGGTTCTGGTCTGGACTGTTTCTTTTTGTTGGATTCATGATTGTTAAGAAAAGATGTTTGCTCCGAAAAGGGGAAGGTAAACACAGCAATGGTGTAAACACCAACTTCTTATTCAGAATGCAATAGTTCAAAGTTCAGACTGCCTTTTTCTGGAACAGTGTAAAACTCTTTATCGTGTCTGGCAATACAACTTGAGTCAACTAAGCAAAACTCCCTCGAAGGCTTTTATCTTAGGTTTATATGTAGGTCCCAATTGTATATACAAGGGACTGTGTTCTTTTATTCAATTTTCCAATGGAAAATTTTGTTTCTGTTGTAAATTTCAGGTAATATTATATTATCTTCTTAGTTGTTTAGTGCAGAAGGTGCTAAATTGCTATCACTAGTTTTTGGGTATATCTCCATGCATCTGTCTTATGGTAAAGAGATTAATATTGTGACCTCCCACATTAATCAGCTGATGGATTTTGCTATGCAGGTACACCATTATGAAGTAGGAACAAGTTCTTCATCACCTGAGTTTATATTTTACTGTTTTAGTTCATCATTTTGTATACATGTCTTGTAACTCAGTTACTTTTCTTATAAGGTTACACTGGTCAGAACTCCAGATTTTAATCTTTTTGTGTAATTCAAACCAATGAATCAATGATTGTTAAATTGAATGATTGTTGGTGTGCAAGTTTAATTTGTTCTCATTTTAATTTGATTCTCATTTGAATTCAAATTTGAGTTTCATTTGAATTTGGTTTTCATTTGAATCTCATTTGAATTCAAATTTGAGTTTCATTTGAATTCAAATTTGAGTTTCAATTCTGTTTAATTTCAGATTTAGTCAGATTCAGTCAGGCCAGACAACAATCTGAATCTTTTTTTTTTATATTAAGAATTATATCCACGACTGATTGAAGACAGTCATAAAATTTTGACCGTTATAATCGGTCGTTCATATAAGATTTTAAACGACTCCCAGAGACACGTCATAGTTAAAAAAGACGCTCAAACATCGACCCTTTTTTCGACCGACAAAGCAAGTCATAGATACGAGTTAAATGACTTGCTTTGAAGGTCGCGAAACTGCTGATTTCCACTAGTGTTAGATCTTTACAAAAAAGAACTACGTCTAAACGATCTATAAATACGGTTGTTGAAAACTCCGTGCAGGAACCATATGGTGGACAAATTATTGTTCACCCTAACACAGTCTAATTGTGTTGAAGGTGCATCTTGTCTCACGTGCCCGAATCTCAAAGAGACAAGAATTGTGCACAATCAGGTTCTAGGGCCAGAAACTATTCTATTTGATTTCTAGTTGATTTTTTTTCTTCTGAATTTCTGTTTGTTCTTTTAATATAATGATTTTGAAAAGATATCACCCTTTTTGATCAATAAAAAGGGGTTAAAATCAACATTTCTACCCTTTTTTAGGGTTGTTTGTGTTGATCATACATGAACCCTATTACTCTATATATAGGTTCTGTAACCCTACATTCATTTTCCTTCCCTAAAACTCTTTTCATCAAAAGGCTGCTTGTGGATCTTGAAAAAAAGGGGGTCTAACAACCACACCCAATATTTCGATTAACAATCTGTATGGACAACTCCGAGTTACTTTCTAGAGAATCAACTAGACTCAATCAAATAGAAAATATCTCAAGGAGTTTATTATCTCTATCTTTCGATTTGATTTACTCAAGAAAATACAATCTGCGAGTCTTAATCAAAGAGAGATAACTTGGATGGTACCAAAGACCAATTTCCATGTGTCAATCAATTTAAATCAACAACCAATAAGGTCGGATATTCAAACTAATTGAACAACGCACAACCTGTATTATTTCAATTATATAAAAATATAATGCGGAAAAGAAATAACACAGACACCAGAATTTTATTAACGAGGAAACCTCAAATGCGGAAAAACCCCGGGACCTAGTCCAGATTAAACATACATTGTATTAAGCCGCTAAAAACACTAGCTTGCTCCAAATTAACTTCGGTCTGGATTGTAGTTGAACCCCAATCAATCTCACACTGATCCAAGGTACAATTATGCTCCTATGCTTCTGATCCCAGCAGGATATTGCGAACTTGATTCCCTTAGATGATCTCACCCACAACCAAGAGTTTCCACGACCCAAAGTCGAAGACTTTAATAAACAAATATGTCTTACACACAAAAGTCTATAAGATAGATAAATTCGTCTCCCACGAATAAACCTATGAGTTTTGTTCCGTCTTTTGATAAATCAAGGTGAACAAGAACCAATCAATAAAACCAGACTTATATTCCCGAAGAACAGCTCATTTTTATTAATCACCTCACAATAGTCTTAATCGACGCAACGAAAAAATATATTGTGGAATCACAAACGATGAGACGAAGATGTTTGTGGTTACTTTTATATCTTGCCTATCGGAGATAGAAATCTCAAGCCAATTATTACAATTGTACATGTACGATAGAAATAGCAAGATTAGATCACACAACTATGATAAAAGTAGTATCGGTTTGGCTTCACAATCCCAATGAAGTCTTTAAGTCGTTAACCTGGTTTTAGAAGAAGAAAACCAAAGGTTAAAGGAGAATCGACTCTAGCTATGCAACTAGTATCACACGTAAGGTGTGGGGATTAGGTTTCCCAGTTGCTAGAGTTCTCCCTTATATAGTATTTCAAATCATGGTTTGTAATCAATGATAGCTTGGTAACAAAGCATTCAATATTCATCGTTAGATGAAAACCTGATTATATACAAGCTAATATTTATCAACCATTAGATCGAAAACATAGCTTGTTATACACATATGTACTAGACGATTTTGGGTTTGTGTAACCGCACCCAAACTTGTACATTAGTTGGTTCAACACTAGTTAACCAAATGGTTAGCCAAATGATAACTTGTATATCAACCATATTCTTATTCACCCTAACTAGTCCAAATATCTCAAATGAAATAGTTAGAGAGTTGTTCAATTGCTATGAGATCCCATGTACTACACAAGACACAATTGAAGCAAAAACGATGTGATTTACTCGAATCGATTCATGAACTATAAAGCCATGGTTTGCAATAGCATTCCTTAGTTTATTAAGATAAGTTCACAAACATCGTTTTTAGACATAACCTACTCAAGTTCGCGGACTGGGTTCGCGGACTCAAGTCAACCGGTTGGAGTGTACAAACTCTAGCATAAGTTCTCGGGTCGAGAACTTCTGTCAGTTCGCGAACTGAAACTGAGCTACAACTCCAGCGTAAATTCTAGGGTTCGAGAACTACGCCAGTTCGGGGACTGAGTTGACGGCTCACGTTCCGGTTTCACTTGATCAATAAAGTTCACAAACTTCGGATCAAGCAATAAGAACTTATATATATATATGTGTTACCACAATAATGTTTATATTCTCCAATGGTTAAATTGTCTAAACTCTCATTTAAATCTTTGAAACATTCTCAGAGGACAGTTATATAATTGTTATTCACAAACTATTTTTCATCAGAGCGATTTCCAAAATGATTGAAACGTAACATGACTTTCATCACTAGGAAAAGATGAACTTGGCTAAAGCAAAAGCTTAACCAACACACATTTTGAGAAATAGATAAGAGAGATATACTCAACTCGAAATGACATATGTGTATATTCTTAGTCTATATAGTAATATGACTTTTATCTCAAGATAAGAGATAAAATAGATAGACTTTTGAGTGATAGATAAGTTCAAGTCTCCACATACCTTTTATTCGATGAAGATCCACTGGTTCCTTGATTAGTCCTTCGTCTTATATGATGATCTCCATGGAGTTCTTGAGCTCAACTACACTTTCTATCCTAGTCCGAGAATTAGCTATAGTAGACTAGAAATCAAGACTTTATATTTTTGATCACTAATATTGACAAACATTCTTGAGATAACATCACATGCGAGTTCGAACAAGCAATGCTCTAACAATCTCCCCCTTTGTCAATTTTAGTGGTAAAACTATTAATACATATGGAATACAAAATATATATAAATAAACTTTGTAGCTCCTATTCCACATGTCTAATCTTCAACAATACTCGAAATCTTCGTCACTTCCAAGTAGTCCAATGATACCAAAGGTTGTAAGTTTAGTATCATCGTTGTTGAAAATACGTAGCTATAACAATGAGAAAATAAAGGTTCTCAATCATTGTTATACAGTGTCATAGTATTATTACACAACGTCAAAGTGCAATTGCATCACAACTATAACAACAATACTATGGTGATACTTCACTCCCCCTTAGTCAATACTCCATCTCACATGGAAACCACTACCCCTTACATAATGATCCGAACACCATATGCATTTGTAGTATGAAGTACATATTAATTATCCCCCTTTTTGTCAATAAAATTGGCAAAGGTACAAGAACGGGATCCTAATGAAATTTCCGTAAGAGACATTTCATGACCAAAGGTAAATGTATATCATCTTGTTTAGATGCAATCATAAATCCGAAGATAAATGCATTCATCAATGAGTTCATAAAGATACAAGATAACCCCTCTAATATTCCACAGCCGCACTCCCCACAAAGATTTGGAAATTAAGCACAAGTTCAAAAGAACTTTCCCCCATAAAATGTCATTCCCAAGGGAACAACAGGAGCGACCTTAATTTCAAAAGAAAAGAAGGATTTCTTTAGACTCAACAAATTACATACAAGTATGAATTTGGAATCCAAAATATTCAATCATATTAACCACGGAAATCCAAGATTAATTTGACTAAATATGCTCAACACAAGAAAACTTACGGAAACTTAAGAAACCAATTAGATTTATCATAAGAGAACTTGAAAGCAATCTAATTTTCATACTCAACCAAACTAATTACAAAAGTAATCAATTTAATTAGCCACACTTGACATAAGAAATTCTATGGAGCAATGACTAAGTTAATCACGAATAACCAACTCCGTCAAGGAGATGCTCAAACATAAGAAAACTTATGGAGTGATAACTAAATAACCACACAAGATGATTAATTTAGTTCAACATGTTCAACATAAAGTACCTTACGGAACAACAACTAAGCTAATCACAAAAGCAATCAAATTTTGTTGTTTTAGTGCTCAACATAAGACACTTCATGGAACAACACAGTATTTACACAAAAAAATTGTGGATCGGAGATTCGAACTATACCGTGGAATGAGAAAGGATTCATTCTATGTTTCCATCACTATTTGCACAATGACACACAATAGACATAATCCTTGAATCACAAAATATTTTAACCTATCTTACATCAATAATTGACAATATAGGCTTAACTTTTGTGTTTTGCCAAAAGTCTATTTATTCTTTTATCAATATTTGCATACCAATTCACGAACGAATTTACTTTTGAAAAAATATGGGACAATCAAGTTCACAGACGTAAACACACATATCCCATAACATTATTTCAATATATAAAATCGAAAAGATTAATAATGCAACCATCATCTTCCAAACAAGTTTAGAATTTAACACAATAAATCTAAAATAAGAAGATGAAAACTTTGGACATAGCTATGTGTAATTAAAATAATGGCTATTCCAAACACTAGTTATTCTTCTAACAAAAGGGAAAAAATAGAAGATTTTCTAGGCAACTAAATCCGATTTGCAACTAAAGATCGAACAAGAGTAAGTTCATCAGATGCTTTCTTCAGTTTGTTCTTTAGAAACTCAAGATTCCTTGTTTCTATTCCGAGTTTTTCACGAACGACTTCAAAATCTCGAAGAAGATTTCCTACCAATTGTGAAGACATCTAAACTGGTAGGTTGTTTTCATGATCAATAGCTTGATGACAAATTTTGAAAACGGGGTCTTCATGAAACTCGATCGTCTTCTCCTCCTTGTTCATATCTTTGTTGTTTCTCTCCATTGTGCTTAAAAATTCAATAGAATCCTTTTGACCTTATAGGATAAAGTTCCAATTAATGATATATATACATATATATATATATATAAGGTAGTTCATATAAAACCCTAGGCAACAGAATGTCCATGAGGGTCTTGTGAACGTGCACAAGCGGTCATCGAAGACCAAAACGTGGAGAAACAAGCAAACAAAGGAGGGACGATTCAACAAGTAATTTTCTCTTAAAAACATTAAAAATAGTCTTTAAACAAGGAGACTCAGATTAAATTCCGAGAACAAAAACACCTTTAACAGCTTTCTCAAGACACTTTCTTGAGATGACAGAGCATCCTTCTTATTCTAAAAGAAGGATGCTACATGAAGCAGTCATGGTGTATTAGGATGAGCATTTTGCTCATTATTATTGACTTCTCTTTTAAAGGAATGTAGAGACAAATCACTCAACAACATTAAATAACTTTTACTAGGAGAGGAACTAGGAGTACCTGAGTTAACCGCTTTCCATGATTTGGAAACGCCCCGTCTGAGTCTGTTTATACTTGTCTTAAATTCTGAGACTCGATTGTTTATGTGGAGGAAATCTGGGACAGAATTATTGGATTCACATTCTTCTACAGAAGGGGACAAAAAACTTGATCTCTTTTTCTTTCTCCTATGCCTTCTTTTCCTTTCAGGGTTGTCAGTTACCCATTTGTTGTTCCTCCTTCTTCCTTGATATATATTTTTTATTTCAAAGTCATGAATAAGAAATGACTTGTCAAGGTAGTTTTCTTGATTATTGAATGTTCATTTTATTCCACCAACATAAGAAACAGGTTTAACCACTTCTTTAGAATCCATACAAGAATGTTGTGAAGTTTTTTATTTCTTAAACGAAAATGACATTTTCGCTCAGAATGTCCTTTATTTCCGCAGTAATAGCAGTTAAAGGAATTATTCTTAACTGTTCTCATGTGGGTAAATTTTGGAGGAGTTCCTTCGTCCTTAGGCTTTTTGTAGACAAGACACGTTTTTTTACATGAAGAATTATCAACAGCTTTAACGAAATTGATCTTACTAGTTTTTGGAGTGTCTATCCCTTTATAGCCCATACCACGTGTATCACGATGTTCCTTACATGCTCCAATCATAGAAGTCAAGTTCGTAGAGCTTGAATTGAATCTTCTCAGATTCTCTTCTAGTGATTTAACTCTGTCAAGAGCAGCTGCAAGGTCAGTCTTTAATAACTTCTCTTTGGTAAGAAGACTGAGTTCTTTGTCATTAAAACATTTCTGTTGAGAGTCATATCTTGCTTCAGCATCTGCAAGTCTTTCTTTCAATACATAGAGATTTTGGAGAAGATTGTCACATTCAGACCTTTTTGTGCGAATATCTTCTTCACGATCTTTAATGATAGACTTTAGGAGTTTATACCCACCATCATATCCTTTAAAGAGTTTTCTCAATTTTCTGTTTTCTTGACAAAGAGGAGCAATGTACTTACTCAGGCAAGTTGTTGACCCTTTTTGTTTCAACACATGATCGAACAGATTGATATATTGAGAGACTTCCTCATCAATACTTGGTCCTTCTTCTGAATCACTGTCATCTGAAAGGTCATACAATTTCTCATCAAGATATTTTTCCCAGTCAGATGTGGATTCAGTCGAGGGACATGCGATGGAGTTTTTCTCAGAAGATTCAAGACTTTGAGTCTCACCTGAGTGACTTTGGACTGGTGTTGCGTTATCAGAGATTTTACTCTTGTCCATAGAGTCAGATCGCAACAAATACAAACTTATAAAGTATTGAACGTGTTTGCCTGCTCTGATACCAATTGAAAAAATGGGGGTCTAACAACCACACCCAATATTTCGATTAGCAATTTGTATGGACAACTCCGAGTTACTTTCTAGAGAATCAACTAGACTCAATCAAATAGAAAATATCTCAAGGAGTTTATTATCTCTATCTCTCGATTTGATTTACTCAAGCAAATACAATCTGCGAGTCTTAATCAAAGAGAGATAACTTGGATGGTACCAAAGACCAATTTCCAAGTGTCAATCAATTTAAATCAACAACCAATAAGGTCAGATATTCTAACTGATTGAACAACGCACAATATGTATTATTTTAATTATATAAAAATATAATGCGGAAAAAAAATAACACAGATACCAGAATTTTGTTAACGAGGAAACCGTAAATACAGAAAAACCCCGGGACCTAGTCCAGATTAAACATACACTGTATTAAGCCACTACAGACACTAGCCTGCTCCAAATTCAATTGGTCTGGACTGTAGTTAAACTCTAATCAATATCACACTGATCCAAGGTACAATTATGCTCCTACGCTTCTGATCCCAGCAGGATACTGCACACTTGATTCCCTTAGATGATCTTACCCATAACCAAGAGTTGCTACGACCCAAAGTCGAAGACTTTAATAAACAAATCTGTCTCACACACAAAAGTCTATAAGATAGATAAATTCGTCTCCCACGAAAAAACCTATGAGTTTTGTTCCGTCTTTTGATAAATCAAGGTGAATAGGAACCAATCAATAAAATCAGACTTATATTCTCGAAGAACAGCTCAGTTTTATCAATCACCTCACAATAGTCTTAATCGACGCAATGAAAAAAGATATTGTGGAATCACAAACGATGAGACGAAGATGTTTGTGGTTACTTTTATATCTTGCCTATCGGAGATAGAAATATCAAGCCAATTATTACAATTGTACACGTACGATAGAAATAGCAAGATTAGATCACACAACTACGATAAAAGTAGTATCGGTTTGGCTTCACAATCCCAATGAAGTCTTTAAGTCGTTAACCTGGTTTTAGAAGAAGAAAACCAAAGGTTAAAGGAGAATCGACTCTAGCTATGCAACTAGTATCACACGTAAGGTGTGGGTATTAGGTTTCCCAGTTGCTAGAGTTCTCCCTTATACAGTCTTTCAAATCAGGGTTTGCAATCAATGTTAGCTTGGTAAAAAAGCATTCAATATTCACCGTTAGATGAAAAACTGATTAGATACAAGCTAATATTTATCAACTGTTAGATCAAAAACTTATATTGTTATACACACATGTACTAGACTATTTTGGGTTTGTGTAACCGTACCCAAACTTGTACATTAGATGGTTCAACACTAGCTAACCAAATGGTTAGCCAAATGATAACTTTCATATCAGCCATATTCTTCTTCACCATAACTAGTCCAAATGACTCAAATGAACTAGTTAGAGATTTGTTCAATTGCTATGAGATCCCATATACTACACAAGACACAATTGAAGCAAAAACGATGTGATTCACTCGAATTGATTCATGAACTATAAAGCTACGGTTTGCAATAGCATTCCTTAGTTTATTAAGATAAGTTCACAAACATCGTTTTTAGACATAACCTACTCAAGTTCGCGTACTGGGTTCGCGGACTCAAGTCAACCATTTGGAGTATAAAACTCCAGCAGAAATTCTCGGGTCGAGAAATTCTGTCAGTTCGCGAACTGAAACTGAGCTACAACTCCAGCATAAATTCTCGGGTTCGAGAACTACTCTAGTTCACGGACTGAGTTGACGGCTCACGTTCCGGCTTCACTTAATCAATAAAGTTCGCAAACTTCGGATCAAGCAATAAGGACTTATAATATATGTGTTACCACAACAATGTTTATATCCTCCAATGGTTATATTTTCTAAACTCTCATTTCAATCATTGAAACATTCTCAGAGGACGTTATATAGTTGTTATTCACAAACTATTTTTCGTCAGAGCGATTTCCAAAATGATTGAAACATAACATGACTTTCTTCACTAGGCAAAGATGAACTTGGCTAAAGCAAAAGCTTAACCAACACATATTTTGAGAAATAGATAAGCGAGATATACTCAGCTCGAAATAACATATGTGTATATTCTTAGTCTATATAGTAATACGACTTTTGTCTCAAGATAGGAGATATAATATATATACTTTTGAGTGATAGATAATTTCAAGTCTCCACATACTTTTTAGTCGATGAAGATCCACTGGTTCCTTGATTAGTCCTTCGTCTTGTATGATGATCGCCATGGAGTTCTTGAGCTCAACTACACTTTCTATCCTAGCCCGAGACCTTAGCTATAGAAGACTAGAAATCAAGACTTTATAGTTTTGATCACTAATATTGACAAACATGCTTGAGATAGCAACGCATGAGAGTTCGACCGAGCAATGCTCTAACAGAGCTATTTTTATGTGTCTTTCACAATCCCATAATTTTATGGAGACTCCAAGCATCATATCTTCGGATGGAAAAGATGTTTATATGATTGTTAAGCCATCAGTCATGAAGGAAAAAAAATAAATCCCATTCCTTTATAACTTTAAAGAGAAAAAAGAAGAATTTGAAGAAACCAAGGGCTAACACCTCAAATCTTCAGAAGTTTTCTGGTGTTACTGAAAAGTTGAAAGAAACAAGGATAAATATGTAGCAAATAAAGGGTATTGTTCTAAGATCTCTTGAAATTCAGAAGGCCCTGGTTCGGCAACAGTCAAGAAGGTTTGTTGGAATTGTCTCCTTTCTTCATGAACCTTATGTTCCTATGTTTGTTGACGACAAGGAGTTCGGGGACGATAAAGAATTTTTCTAGAATCTTAATGTCTAGGAAACTTCTTATGAGAATTTATTCTTGTGTTTAATAAGGCTAACTATGGTCTGGTATAGCAATTATTGTGTTTACACATAGCTATTACCAACGATTTTCATCTTGCAATGCTTTTAGATTTATTTATTTAAATTCTAAGAACGGACCCCTAGCTCAGATGATCATCCTCATTCCCCAAAGTTTAATGCATTCCAGGAGGTCATAGGTTCGAGTCCCCAATGGCGTAATATTGCAGGAATTAACATGGAAGGTAGTGTTAGTTTTCCCCCCTCAGCCCCCCGCCATTTTGGCTCCCTTGGCTAGGTTACCCATGAGGCTCGCTGGTAGGTTAACACAACAACCTGTTCAATTAATGTAGTAGTATGTAGTTGGAGCTTAGCTTGTTAGGCTTCCAACTAGTTTCATGTAATAATATTTATCCAATAATAAATTAATTTTGGAAGATGATTTTTGCTGTATTTAATCTTTTTGATTTTATATATTGCAATTGCTTATGAGATGAATGCCTTTACGTTCGTGAATTGTACTTGTGTCTCATAAATGCTCAAAAGTTAAGTCTATTATGTCTTTAGGAAAATATTGATAAAAGATATAATGAACTTTTGGAAAATTCCGCAGTATTGATCTTTCGCTGATCCACTTCTATGTGAAAGTACTATATGGCTCCGTAGGTTTTCTTATGTTGAGCATTTCTGGTTAAATTAATCACATATAGGTTCTCTTGTGATTAGTTTAATCGATGATATTTTGGACATTAACAAATCGTGTCCAAAGAAATTCTTCTTTTCTTGTAAAATTAAGGTCGCTCATGTTGTTCTCTTGGGAATTACATCAAATGGGGGAGAGTTCTTAATTGAAATTGTGCTTAATTGCCAAATATTTGTGGGGAGTGTGGATGTGGAATATTGTAGGAGTTATCTTGTATCCTTATAAACTCCCTGATGAATACACTAAGTTTCGACTATATGAAATCAATGAAACAAAGTTGATATGTTCACTTTTAGTCATGAATTATCTCTTTGATAATTTCATTATGATCCCGTAGTTTTCGTACCCTTACCGATTTATATTGACAAAAAAGGGGGGAATTATTTGGTAGTTCATACTACATACATATGGTTTACAGATCATTATGTAAGGGGGAGTGGTTTTCATTGTGAGATGGAAGTATTGACTAAGGGGAGTGATACATATCACCATAGTATTATTTCAAAGTTGTGATGCAATTGGACTTTAATTCTATATAATAATACTATGACATTGTATAACAATTATTGAGAATTTTTTTTTTCTTATTGTTGTGGCTACAGATCTTCAACAACAATGATTCTAAGTTGAACAAGTTCAGAATCGCGGAAGTACTTGGAGTGGCGAAGAATTCAAGGAATGTTAAAGAGACAAGGAAATCAAGCATGATGGATGAGAATCTACAAAGTTTATTTATTTTATAATCCATGTGTATTGATAGTTTTGTCACTCAAATTGACAAAGGGGGAGATTGTTAGAGCACTGCTCGGTCTAACTCGCAAGCGTTTCTATCTCAAGCTTGTTTGTTAAGTTTAGTTGATCAAAACTATATACTTGATTTATAGTCTACTTATAGTTATGTATCGGATAAGGATAGAATGTATAGTTGAGATTTATACTTCACGACGTTCACCAATTGAAGAAGAAGATCTACTGAGGAGCTTGGAGGAACTTCATCAACAAAAGGTATGTGGAGACTAAAACTTATTTATCACTCAGAAGTCTATTCTATTTTATCTTCCAATGAGACTAAGTCGTATAGCTATATAGACTTTTACATTATACACATTTGATATTTCAGGCTGAGTTTATCTCGCTTATCTATTTCTTGAAATATGTGTTGGAAGCTTTTTTGTTTATCTATGTTCATCATATTCTTGACGAGTTTAGTTGGAAACAATTTATTTGTTGGAAACTGAATATTAAGTCAAAAGATGATCATGTGAAAATGACCTTGCACATCTTACATGATTTGTTTGAGACAGTCATTTGATGTTAACTTGAGAAGTTTCGTATCGAACATTCGATCACTTGAAAATTAATTTAAGCTAATGGTACGTGTGAGATTACCATACTATTGTCTTCTAAGGATGTTTCAATGATTGAAATGAGAGTTTAAAATAATTACCCATGTCTGGATACAACACGGTATGCGTACTCAGTATGCATACTGTTTTGTTATGATTCAGGTCTGGAACTCTTGTTTGCGTATTTAATATGCGAACGGATTTACCTGACAAGGTCCAGAACTCTTGTTGTGTACCTAGTATGCGAACGGATTTACCTGAGTTGGGTCCGGGATGATTGTTCGCGAACCTGGTTTGCGAACGGCTTGACTAGGCCAAGGTCTGGAGCTGCTGTTCGCGTTCCTGGTTAGCGAACACAGTGGTTAAGTTCTAAAATCGGTTATGTATGATTCTCATACTCATGAACTAAAAAATTTATGATTTAAGGAATGTAAATTAATGTTGCAAACCGTGGCTTAATGTTCAGGAATTGATTCTTGTATATGTACATTATACGATTACGAATCAATCCGATTTTGTTTCAATTTGTTCATGTATATTTCTATGATATAGTGAACAATTGAACAACTCTATTTGAAACACAAATAGATTCATTTGATTATCTATCATGTTTGATTGATCATCATATTTGGTCTAGAAGTGTTAGATGAATAAGGCTAAGACAAAAATGTTCATATAGCTAACTTCGATTAACTATTATTGAGCCAACTCAATAACACGTTTAGGTACGGTTACCCATATTCTAAGTATAAGTATATTTCATTTATGTGTAACAATCTAAGACCATCTAACAGTGGAGATTAATTGCTTAAATTCTAAGCAGACTTAGCTTGAATCTTAAATCAGGATTTCATCTAACGGTGAATATTGAATGCTTTGTTACTAAGCTATCTTAGCTTTGATTGTAAGCAACCCTGATTTGAAAGATTATATAAGGGAGAACTTTAGCAACTGGAAAACCTAATCCCGACACTTTCCTGTGTCTTAGTTGCAAACTAGAGTCTATTCTCCTTTAACCTAGGTTTTTCCAAAACCATATTAGGTTAATGACTTAAAGCCTTCATTTGGAATTCTTGAATCCAGATCCAACTATTTTCTCTATAGTTGCATATTCTGGTCTTACTTATTCTATCATATTGAGTTTTATCTTATCTAAGATTTACTCGAGATTTATCTCCGATAGGTAAGATATAAAAAGTAATCACAACAGTTCTTCATCTCAGACTCTTGTGATTCCACAATAACTTTTTATGTTAATCAGTTGGGTTATTGTAAGGTGATTGATATTTCTAGACCGGATTATCAATTGGTTCCTCTTCACCTTGATTTTATAAAAACAAGAAAAAAAATGAATAAATAATAGACATATTTGTGGAAGAAAGATTTGTTTATAAGTCTCCGACTTTGGGTCATAGCAACTCTTAGTTGTGGGTGAGGTCAGCTAAGGGAATCAAGCACGTAGAATACGGCGTGGTCCGAGAGGCGTAAGGACCACGACTGTACCTAAATCGGTGTGGTGGTTTTAATATTATTAGAAGTAGATTAATTTGACAAACAACTTCTTTAATAATAAAAAGATTGTATAACTCAATGCTTGAAGCAGGAGGATTACGAATCCTTATAAAAGTAGCAAAAAACTAAATTCAAGACCTAGAGATAATGTGACTACCACAATTTCATCATCAGAAATAATAGATCCACAAATAGAAAATTGATCGGTGATTATCTCAATCTCATTAGTGTAAGCAGCGGTAGATGAATTACTGTAGATGCTGAAATTTAAATAAGGGGAAAAAGTGTCGTTTCAATACCATAGACAAAGTTCAACTCTCACGGGAGAGATTAAGCCCTTGGATCTCAAGGCACTCGTAGCCACAATTTCTAGTATATTTCCCCGCGAGACACTATTGGTCGTGATACCGTGACTCCTAGTGTACATCCTCGACGAGATACTACTGGTCACGTAGGATCTGTAGAGCGTAAAGCATCCCCGACAGACTTATGAACCAGAAAAACAACAATTCTAGCATGAATTTGCGAGACGCGGCATATTGTGATACCATAATTCCTAGTATACATCCTCGACAAGATACTACTGGTCATTTAGGCTCTGTAGATGCGTAAAAACATCCCTGGCGGACTTATAATCCAGAACGGAGATATGCATGTCTCTTGTAAGAACGACTCACCCTATTTGAGATCAATGACTTATTCCTAGAATATCATCGCGAGATACACTGGTCATGTCTTCTCTAGGCTCTGACTCGACTTATCGAGGTTTCTGAATAATTCCTAGGATATCCCCGCGAGATACGCTGGTTATTTTGCCTCCGATCCCTTTTGGAAGACTCCTAGAACACCCTTTCGTGATACACTGGTCTTATTGGCCCCATCATATGGACACACAGTTGATTCCTAGCACATCTCTGCAAGATACACTGGTCAAATAAAAGTGAGACAAAATCTCACAAAGGCATTAATCGGGCGTACAAAGCCTTTTTTCTCTCCCCAGGACGAGTCCCAGCTAACCACAGAAAGGTTTGGATCCGTTAATAAAATCTTCGTAGATATTTTGATCCGACTGAAAAATCTTGGAGAGATTCAAATATCTCTGCAAAATCTCGGAGATATTCAAATCTCTCTTCAAAATCTCGGAGAGATTCAAATCTCTCGGGAAATGTCAGACAAGGATGAATATTTCCCATAGTAGGAACGAGCCTCATGTAGGTATCGAGTCTCCTTTTCAGACTCTCCACATGAATTCTGAGGCATCTCATGCCTTTTCACGTGACTCATTCTAGTCATTCTTACAAATCGAAGAATATCTCTTTATCTTGGCCAACTTGGCTAAAAACAATATTTCTCTCTCTCAACACATTATCACAAAGGCTGACTCAGCTTCACACAAATGGGGGGATAATAATTAGGGTTTGGTCTGGAGGTCTATGACACATGTGAGAAATACCCGACTTATTTCTCACCGCATAAGAGAGTAAAAACGGTGGAATAATGAGATAAACTCAACCTAATTTATCTTTATTCCTGAAAAGATGGGAGAATTGCTCCGCACGGAACGGAAAGCAATCGTTATCTTCACCGACCTGAGATTAGACAATTCATCTATAAATAGGTCATCTATTTCCCCAAGCTATGATCATCTTTCTCATAACCTCTCAGAGTAATTCTTTTTCAAACCCTAGAATACTCTGATCTCTCTCTTCATTTGCTTCCCTCCCTAAGACCAGCCTTAAAATATCTTCCATGTAACTGAAGCAGCCTTTAAACGGCCAATGTTCATGGTTTAGGCAAAGACTATTCGTGCTCAACCTCCCGTAACTCACTTTCAGAAACCCTTGAATCCCACTTCCAACCTCTCTTTCAGATTTTAGGTAACTACATTTTGGAAACCACAGTGGGAAGTTGTCCACTCAGTCACAGTTCCAAATCAATCCTAGATCACAGTTATCAATCTTCATCATGGTCACTACCAGGGGAAATAAAGTCGAGACTTCAAAGAAGAACGATGTTAATGCCAGCACTGTTGGGACTAAAAAAAACACTGAGAGTCTTGTTAGGACTGAGCACCCTGTTGTTACAAAATGTCCTAATGTTGGTCATGTTGCTACTGAACGTCCTATTATTACTGTACGACCTAATATCATTACTGAACGTCCTAATATTGGTATTAATGGTATTAATATTGGTACCCGACGTCCTGTTAATCCTAGTATGACTAGTACAAGTACTAAGCGTCCTGTTACCAGCATTGAGCGCCTTGTTGAAACCTCCTAGTAAGACCCCCCCTACTCTGCAAAGCCAAGATACAAATCAGGAACAACTTTATGAAGCTCAGAAGAATATGAGAGAGACTCAAATCGCAATACTAGATAGTTTGAAAGCTCTGGTTGAGAAGTCAGCGATTCTCGATTTTTCGCGAGGGCAGTTTTTTCCTTACCAGCACAAAGATCCTGAGTTTTCCAGTAATAATGATAGAGGAAGCCTGTGTACACCAATCCCTATTCGTGACCATGTCAACTACCGTATTAGTGATACTCGTGACCTCCAGAAAGACAAACAGTCACCTAAATATTAGACCCTGACAGATCTGGAGAGGTTGTTGAATGCTCGAGAAATAAACAGATAGAATGCTAATTTGCTACATAGTTACCCAGATGATATAGAATGTATCCCTCTTCCCAAGGGATATACGTCTCCGTCATTTTGCATTATATAATGGAGTTGGAAACGCTCGTGAGCATGTGTCTCGATTTCTCGAAGCACTGAGAAAAAACGAGATAAATCATGTCGTGCTGATAAAAGAATTTTCCAAGTCTTTAATTGGAAGGGCTTATACGTGGTACAATAATTTATCACATGAAAACGTTGCTAACTGGAATCAGATGGTGGATATCTTTTAAAAGAAGTATTTTTTCGTCTCTGAACATACTACCTTGTCTGATATGGGAAGAATAGTTCAGAAAGCTAATGAGCATCCCAATGATTTTTTGTTAAGATTTAGATCTCAGGCTTTGGATTTCCATAACCCGAATGCAACCGAATCTTATCTCGTCGAAGTATGTATCAATAACTCGCTTCCTGTGTATCGATCCCTCCTCGAGAATCTCAGTTTGCAGACCTTTTTGTAACTCCATGATGCTGCAAAGCGATCTACTTCGTCAACACCCACACTATTAGAGAAACCAAGGATGACCAAAGCAGAAGATGAACATCGAGTCGGTCCCAGGAGGGGAAAACGTTCATATGAAAAACGTTTTGATTTGCATCACTCAGATGTTATCAGTGATGTAATCAAGAGGAAGGTATAAAAACAGAATGCAAGTCCTTAAAAATGCCCAGCTTATGATCACAGCAACGTCAAGGGCCCTTCATACTTTCCATGCAAGTATGAGGAAGTGCTAAAGTTGTTGGATGCGTGTATCCGGGATAAAACAATCAAACTTCCCTTTATACAAAGAGAGACAATAGCTGAAGCTATAGCCAATCCAAATTATTGTCACTTTCATAGGTACGTCGGTCATCCAACCAAGGAGTGCATATCCTTGAAATGGATTTTCAAAGAGAGATAGAGTCCGGAGAGCTTATACTAGATTACAGAGAAGGTGTGCACAAGAACCCTCTACCCCAGCACCAAATTAGAAGTATCTATACTGATAAGAAACTAGTCGAAGAAGTAGCAGCCTCTTTAATACATGATCTATGCGAACTTCTCCATTTCTCCAAGAAACAACAAAAGGAAGTTTTCGATGTTGTGAGTCGTATTTCACTGGGGACTCTCGCTCCTCCACCCGAAGAGGCTCAAGTTTCATTTGCAATGATAGTTGCTATGCAATATTTTACTTTTACGTCCAAGGACATGATGATGGAGGAAGGGAATAACCATTCCCTATATATCCCAGCATTTCTCAGAGGAAAAAAATTTAAACGCGCCTTAGTAGATACTGAAGCCTCGGTTAACATCAACCATTTATAAATATTGCAAGAGGCTGGAATCCATTAGAATCTGATTGATCCTTGCTCAACCGTGATTAGTGACTTTGGGGGGGGGGGAGGAATACTAGTAATACTTATGGGAATATTGTGCTTGATCTCCAAGTTGGCTCGATCCAGGCCTAGGTGAAATTCTATGTTTATTATCGAAAAAACTCCGGGTTACCACATGATTCTGGGACATCCCTGGATTCATGAAAACCGGGTGATACCCTCGAATTATCATCAATGCATCAAGGAAGTTCATGAAGGAAAAATTGTTCAGATTGCGGCATCACCTTCGCCTTATGTTCTGGATAGTGAAATAATTATCCCTAGTGGGATTCCAGATTTTCCTAGTCGAATTTACATCACTCCCCTCCCTACATGGGCATCTATCCAAGAAGCAGATCATCTTCTGTCCCCGACGCCTCTTAAGGAAGTTTTTAAGAACCAGAAGAAGATGGTTTCATTCAAAAGGATCAACGCTCCGGTTAATGGAAATTTGGGTCATTCAAATCACAAGAACGACAATTTCATACATGAATATGATCTTAAGGGAAGGATTCTTTACTTGCACCATTACTAAATACAGTCGGATATATGGTGAATATTTTTTTTAGGAATAGTCAATCTGTTCCACTTGGAAGATGAGGTTTATTAAACCCCATAGATGAAGCGTCCCGACTGGGGACTGAACAGAATTCGGGCTTGAGAATTGGGTCTGCGATATCTAGTAGGACATGTTTTTTTAGGTATTTTGATTTAGTATCCATTAGTGGTTGGTTAGATTTCCTTTCGATATGTATTTTGTTTTCAATCAATAAATTGTGTGCCAAACTCTGTGCACTCAAATCTTTTAGAAAATCTTATATCCAAAATTCAAAACTTAAAGAAATAACAATAAAGAAAGCAAACCACTACTAGAAAACTTGTCTCTCAAATCACTCAGGAAAAAAAAAAAACTAGCCAACCTAAAGAAAACCGACCAAACAAGCTTTTCTCCTCGGGAAAAGATTTCCTTATTCCTGTTCAGTTCCTGCACTTTGACTTCTGCATCTCGGGTCATTTGCTTTGCACGCTCCACCTCCTCGGCTACCAGTTTCTCCTCAAGGGTAAGAGCATCTCTTGAAAAGCGAGGGCCAAAGTGCAATAACTTTTCAAAATTGGCTTGGATATTGTTGAGCCATTCTCGAACCCATTTCATGTTGAAGCGAAGATTTTCACATGTGGTCACGAGCTTTTCAAGATCTATGAAGTAACCGGAAGGGATGTTGTTTAGAGTCAAGTCTCGTATGGAATCAAGGATCTCCAACAAGTCGTTAACTATTTCGATCATAGGATAAACACCATAAGTTATTATCCCCATTGTAGCAATATGACCATATCTTTACCAAATTGACCGGTACAGTTCGGCATATTTGGTAGCAACACCGAATCCCCATACGAGTACTTTATTTGAATCCATGATTGCATTAGGATTAAAAAATCGGGGTACAACAACTACACCCAATATTTCGTTCGGCAATCTGAATAGACAAACTCCAAATACTTTCAAGAGAATCAACTAGACAGTCAGACTCAATCTATCGAAAAGTATATCAAAGAGTTTTATATCTCTATCTCTTAATTCAATTCGCAATCATAAAATAGGAATTTGCGAGCCCGATTGAATATAAGAGGAATAACTTGAACGGTACCAAAGTTCATTGTTCAAGGATCAATCAATTTCAATCAACAACCAAAGGTTGGATTTAACAATTGATCGATACAATGCACAACCTGTGATGTTTCTATTATATAACAAAATATAATGCGGAAAAGAAAAAACACATAACTAGAATTTTGTTAACGAGGAAAACCGCAAATGTAGCAAACCACGGGACCTAGTCCAGCTTTGAACACCATATTGTATTAAACATCTACAGACACTATCCTACTACTAATGAACTTCGGACTGGAATGTAGTTGAGCCCTAAGCAATCTCACACTGATCAAGGTACAGTTGCACTCCTTACGTCTCTGAACCCTAGCAGGATTTTACGCACTTCATTCCCTTAGCTGATCTCACCCACAACCAAGAGTTGCTATGACCCAAAGTCGAATACTTGATAAACAAATATGTCTCACATAGAAAAGTCTATTGGAATAGATAAATCTGTCTCTCACAGAAATACCTAGAATTTTTATTCCATCTTTTGATAAATCAAGGTGCACATGAACCAATTGATAAACCGGACTTATATTCCCGAAGAACAGCATAGTATTATCAATCACCTCACAATAATCTTAATCGTATGGTAGCGAAACAAGATATTGTGGAATCACAAACGATGAGACGAATATGTTTGTGACTACTTTTTATCTTGCCTATCGGAGATTAAATCTCGAGTAAATCTTAGATAAGATAGTACTCAATCATGATAAAAAATAGCAAGATTAGAAAACGTAACTACAGAGAAAATAGTTAGGTCTGGCTTCACAATCCCAATGAAGTCTTTAAGTCGTTAACCTACAGGGTTTCATGAAAAACCCAAGGTTAAAAGAGAATCGATTCTAGTCGCAACTAGTATCACACAAGAGGTGTGGGGATTATGTTTCCTAGTTGCTAGAGTTATCCTTTATATAGTTTTAAAATTAGGGTTTGTAATCTAAGTTACCTTGGTAACAAAGGATTCAATATTCACCGTTAGATGAAAACCTGATTAGATACAACCTAATATCTTTCAACCGTTAGATCGAACTTAGCTTGTTATACAAAATGAAATGCACCCTCATTTACGTTTACGTAACCAAACCTAAATGTTTGCACCATGTTGTCTCAACAGTAGTTGACCGAAGTTATCTATATGAACACTCTTATATCAACCTTATTCAGCTTAACCATAACTAGTTCAAATGAATCAAATGAAACTAGTGAAAGCGTTGCTCAATTGTTATATTCTCATACAAGTATACAAGAACACAATTGAAGCAAAATCGGTTTGATTCACTCGAACATTATAGCCAAGGTTTGCAAAGAATGCATTCCTTATTATATAAATGCATTTGTTCATTTTACAACCGATTTTAGAACTTTAACCATTCAAGTATGAAAACGTGTACGCATACTTGAAGTAGCCGGACCAAGTTTGGTTTTCGCCAGTATACGAACAGGTATGCATACCTCCAAACCCAATAGAATTTTCCGGTCACAAACCTTTCGCCAGTATACGTATGGGTACGCGTACTTAGGTTCCCGGACTTCTCAAACCAACAGGTACTTATACGGGTATGCATACTATGGTTCCCGGACATGGATCACATATATGCAAGAGTGCACAACATGTTTATAATCCAATGTTGGTTAAGTGTTCTAAACTTTATTTCAATCATTAAAACATTCTTAGAGGATAACAATAACCATTTTCACACATTATTAACATCAAAGCAATTTTCAAGTTATTAAAATAATCATAAAGAAATATTCCAAGTCTACACCAAATGATTGCATCACACAAACCATGTAAGATGTTACTCAGGGATTTTCACATGATCATATTTTGACTTTCGTCAAGAATATAAGATGAACTTGGTTGAAGAGAAATCTTACCAACACATATTTCGAGAAATATATAAGCGAGTTAAACTCAGCTCGAAATCTCAAATGTGTATAATCGAAAACTATAGTAATACGACTTTTTTCTCAATATAGGAGATAGAGAAGAAACCGACTTCCCAAGTGATAGATGAGTTTTAGTCTCCACATACCTTTTGTTGATGAAGTTCCATAAGATCTCCTTGGTAGTTCCTCGTCTTCAAATGATGAACGCCGTGAATTCTAATGCTCAACTACACAATCTATCCTGGCCCGAGACATTACTATAAGTAGACTAAAAATCCAGAATTTTGAGTGATAAATGTGTTCAAGTCTCCACATACCTTTTTTTGATGAAGTTCTACAAGCTCCCCTTAGTAGTTCTTCGTCTTCAATCGATGAATGTCGTGAAGCCTAAATCTCAACTACACATTATATCTTACTCCGAGACTTAGCTATAAGTAGACTAGAAATCAAGACTTATAGTTTTGATAACTAAAGTTGACAAACAAGCTTGAGATAACAACGCTTGCAAGTTCTACCGAAAAAATCAAGACATGCAGTAGGATATTCAACAATATTCGATGGTTGTACTCCGTCTCTTCGGGTTTCTTCGACGCGAGAATTACTGAAAGCTGGGGACTGATAGGTGGATGAAGCATCGTCAAGATAGGATATTTATATTGTATTTCCATAAAGTATATCTTGATTCATTCCCACGTCACGAGTCTACAAAAATAAGATGGAATCAAATAAGGTATATCGAGATATGAAAGTGTAAGAGATAAATTAAGGTTTTACGACTGAATTTCTTTCACATGCGAAATTAGAGTTCACATAGACCAAATACACATATTATACTAATATAAGGAAAGTTATTGAAGTCATAATACCCCAGGATTCATACTCAAGACGTCAGAACATGCAAAGGTCAAAGGAATACATGAATCCTCTTACAATTAGGATTGTTGTGCACTGATGTGTGAAAACATGCTAACTGACGAAAGTTTATAAGGAATTTTGGGGTGTTATCTTGAGAAACTATGTTTCCTTATGCTTCTGCTACAACATCTACAAAAATAAGATGGAATCAAACAAGGTATATCGAGATATGAAAGTGTAAGAGATAAATTAAGGCTTTATGACTGAATTTCTTTCACATGTGGAATTAAGGTTCACATAGAACAAATACACATCTTATACTAATATAAGGAAAGTTAATGAAGTCATAATACCCCAGGAATCATACTCAAGATGTTGGAACATGCAAAGGTCCAAGAAATACATGAATTCTCTTACAATTAGGATTGATGTGCACTGCTGTGTAAAAACATGCTAACTGACGAAAATTCGTAAGGAATTTTGGGGTTCTATCTTGAGAAAATATGTTTCCCTATGTTTCTACTACAACACCTATAAAAATAATATGGAATCAAACAAGGTATATCGAGATATGAAAGTGTAAGAGACAAATTAAGGTTTTACGATTGAATTTCTTTCACATGAGGAATAAGGGTTCACATAGACCAAATCCACATCTTATACTAATATAAGGAAAGTTAATGAAGTTATAATACCCCAATATCCATACTCAAGATGTCGGAACATGCAAAGGTCCAAGGAATACATGGATCCTCTTACAATTAGGATTGATGTGCACTGCATGCCGCGTGAAAACATGCTAACTGACGAAAATTCGTAAGGAATTTTAGGGTGCTATCTTGAGAAAATATGTTTCAGATACAACATATATAAAGGGTGCCTTAAACGGACAAACTATCTAGGAGATGTGATCCCAACACCGAAGTAAGTGCAATCTGAAACGCTCCTTAAATTCTATACGGGATTCCTGATGACAAAAGTACGTGACTGATTGACTAACCTAAAAAAACTCGGAATTAGGTCATTCTTTTTGTGTTAGATAGATAATTCATTTTCGTTTTTCTTTTCAAATTGGGGTCGGGAGCTCAAATCCGACATCGTATGAAGACTCTACAGTCCATTCTATGCAAGCCTATCAAATCTGAAAGTTTCTGACGAGTACTCAAATAAAGGGATATTCCTAAGGTATGACCACTTTTGTACCCACCATGAATGAGAACACTTGTATGAGTAAAAAGAGAGTGATTCTTACCGGTGGTATTCCTAAAGAAGGCAAAAAATGGTTTTCTGTCACGATAGGTTCAAGACGATCTATGTCAGATCTCATGTTGTCCACCTGGGAATTAGTTTCTCTTCTAGCACGAACAGAACGTTTAGTCTAAAAAAAAAAACTCATTCAGTTAAATTCTAAAGGGACATGAGTAAGTCCTGAAAATCGTTAAATAAAGGAATACTTACTTGGTTTATGCAAGGATATGAACGTTTGGGACTTGATTCACGGGATGTGATAATTAAATTCTCTTTTGGAATATCTTGTATAAAAATTACTAATGCTCACAAGTGGTTCTATCCAGTAAGTTTGAGATTTTGGGGATACACGGCCAGTCCTTTGGGCATGAAAGAAAGGAAAGTTTCTTTGTAAACCGCTTACAGTACCGAGACTCCGCTGGATCCTAGAAAACGTGGATGGTCCTTTGCAAAAAGGGATATCCTGGTCGAATCCCATCTGACGAGAAGTTCTGTCTATATTGTAATATTGTATATTAAAGTCACTTTAATTGTCCAAACTCAAGACACAACGCGGAGAACTTCTAAATATATATGTAGCTTCTGCCTCAGATAAATGATCACGGCCTTCGGGAAGTAATATGGCATCCTTCATTAAGGAAAAGGAATATAACTGATCCAAACCCTCGGGAATGTATGTCCAAGGACGAAAAGTGACATATTTTTCGTCATCCATCAATGCAAACAAGGATTGTTGAATCGGATATTTATTGCACCAACAACAAATCCTAGCTATCGGGGGATCACTAGCTTTTAGTGAACGAGGGATGGGGGCGTATTTCTCAAAGTGTTCCCATAGCCATGCCTGGAGGAAGCACACATTCACCCAGGTATCAACTCTTTTTTTACCGTTCGAAGATGTTATATCCTGTACAAAACTATCTAGGGTTGAATACATAGTCACTAGAAATAAGTTTCTTATAGGAAGTGTTATTCCCAGAGCCAATTTTATCGCCATAGGAATCAATACAGACTTTAGATCTTCACCATTCGGGTTCTCAAAGATATCTTTGGATAGCTATAAGAATATGAAAGCAGCAATTTGCGTGGTTGAATAAGATGCAAATACGGAAAGTCCTTCGTTACTATGCCAGCGGCTGATCCAGAACTTATATATATTCTTCTTAATAACTGCTTGAGCATGAGTTTTATCAATGGCTTCGGATAGAGCTAGAGATATTTCTTTTTCACTATCGTCTGATATTAAAGAGAAGATACCTGTAACTGGAAGATGAAGAAGTGTGGCTATATCTTCGAGAGTAATTGTCAGTTCTCCCCAAGAAAAAACGAAGGTGTGAGAGTGTTTACTCCATCGACATAACAAAGCTATCAAATCAGCAACGTCTTTCTTTCTTTTCAAAGACCCTGAAGCTAAATCTGCGTGATAGATGCCAGATCTCTTTAAGATTTGCTGAATTTCATTGCTCCTGAGCATAGATTCTACCCAGTCAGGCCAAGAATCCATGGGTTCCTGACGAGCTTTGAATTTCACTACTGAAGGCTTTACAGTTTTTCTTTCCATGGAAAAACATAGTACCGAAGAAGGAAAATGTGGTTGATTTTGAGAAGTAATTATACTACAGAAAGCAAGATCATCACTTACCTGGGGAATAGGGTAACTATCGATCAATTCAGCAAAGTGGTGGAATTCATCATCGAAGTTAGGGATCTCATTATTGTTGGCGGTTCCATTGCTCGTTGCGGAATCGCCCATATTGTTGCCATCTTCATCACACATATTAGGAGATTACGAACCATTATCAAGACAAGATCAAAACAAACATAAGGCTGGTTTATTTTCTAGGAAAGAAGTATTATACAAGAAATGAGAAAAAAAAATGGGAGAATTATTCACGTAGAAGAGTTATATGCATGCATGTGTATATATATATGCATTGCACAACCAAAATATTGAATTCTATTGGAAATAGAATTCATGAAAGAGGTGGACCGGTTTCCATACATTACCAAATACTTCTCTTTTCAAATTGATTTCAAAAGAGAAGCCTTGAAGCAAACGGAAAAAAAAATATGGAGCTAAAAGAGGAAATTAGAGGAATTTGGATCAAATAAGGAAACCAAGGTCTTTTATTCTTCTAAAATTCCTCTAAGTCGTGACCAAGCCTTTCCCATGCGGAAGAATTCTCCCCTAGGCTAGTGGGACATGATTTATTCTCTAGGAATTTTTTTCAGAGGGATAAAAGTCGAAGAGAATTAGGGTTTTGACGAAAATAACCATAATTTCAAGAATTTGGTGAAAAGGGATTTATTCCAAAAGAGAAAACACCGAGCCTCTTCCCATCCTATTGGATGGTTCTCTACACATCTATTAATTCATTTTATCTTATTACCCTTCAACAAAAATGAGCTCATAAGAGATTTTGACCGAAATACCCTTATTTCACACTTTTGAGTATTTTCAAAGGAGACCGACCAAGCGCTCATATACTCAAAAGAGAAGGCATCATACATGTGAATATTAGGTTCTCTAAGTGTTCAAAGATGAACGGGGTTGAAACGGAATCCAGATAGGCAGAATTTTAGAGAAAATAAAGGAAATTTGGCTCAAAACAGGAAATTCGAGTTCATGATTTCCAAAACCAGGACCAGGGACTCCGTAACTGCAAAAGAAAGTGACAATTTATTCTCATAGGATTTTCCCCAACTTATCGGACAACCAGAAATCCGCTTAAATCCCTCTCTTCCCCAAATACTCATTTGCACAAACTCGGAAACTCAAGGGCACAAAAAAAGAGAAAATTAGGGTTTTGTCCAAGTAAACCCTAATTCGCAAATCCCATTCGACCAAGATGGAAATTTCCTCTACAAGACTCTATTTCCATGACGCTTCCCAATGTGAAATTCTAAAAGGATTCCAAGTCCAGGGTCAATTCCAAGCTCAGAGTTGCACATAAGGAAGAAGTTAGGATTTTGGTCAAAGAAACCCTGATTCGCAAGTCTAGTATCTCAAAACGAAAATTTTACTTCATCAAGGTTTAATTGTTGTGCTAGTAGCGTCTCCTAATACAAAATTATGGAAATCTCCCAAGTCCAGAGTTGATTCGAAGTCCAGAATCAGAGCAAGCAAAGACTAAGCGTCAATTCGGGGACTCCGCAAGAAAGATTATAAATTCGTTCCTAAACGATTCATGACCATCTATATACTCATCATAGAACAATCAAGGTTCTAATATGAGTAGTGGACTTAATGTAGATAGTGAAATTTAGATAAGGGGCAAAAGTGTCATTTCAAGACGATAGACAAAATTCAACTCTCACAGGAGAGATTAAACCCATGGCCCTCAAAGAACTCTTAGCCACGATTTTTAGTATACGTCCCCGCGAGACACTATTGGTCGTGATGCCGTGACTCCTTGCGTACATCCTCGATGAGATACTGCTGGTCACGTAGGTTCTGTAGAGCGTAAAACATCCCCGACAGACTTATGAACCAGAACAACCACAATTCCAGCATTTTTTCGCGAGACACAGCTGATTGTGATGCCATGATTCCTAGTATACATCCTCGACGAGATACTGCTGGTCATATAGGCTCTGTAGATGCGTAACAACGTCCCCGACGGACTTATGATCCAGAGAAGAGATATGCATGTCTCATGTAAGCACGACTCACACTATTTGAGATCATGGATTGATTCCTAGTTCCTAATCGCGAGATACACTGTTCATGTCTTCTCTAGGATCTGACTCGACTTATTGAGGTTTCTGAATAATTCCTAGGACATCCCCATGAGATACGCTGGTTATTCTGCCTTCGGTCCCTTTCGACAGACTCCTTGAACATCATTTCGAGATACACTGGTCTTGTTGGCCCCATCATATGGACACACAGTTGATTCCTAACACATCCGTGCAAGATACGCTGTTCAAAGACAAGTGATCCAAAGTCTCGTAAAGGCATTAATCGGGCGTACAAAGCCTTTTCTCTCTCTTCAGGACGAGTCCCAGCTGACCACAAAGAGGTTCAGATCCATTAGAAAATCTTCGTAGAGCTTTTGATTTGTATGCGAAATCTCGGAGAGATTCAAATCTCTCGGGAAATCTCAGACAATGCTGAATATTCCCAATAGTAGGAACGAGCCTCATGTCGGGATCGAGTCTCCTTTTCAGACACTCCACATGAATTTTGAGGCATCCCATGACTTTTCACGTGACTCATCCTAGTCATTCTTACAAATAAGAGAATATCTCTATATCTTGGCCAACTTGGCTAAAGAGAATATTTTTATCTCTCAACACATCATCACAAAGGCTGACTCAACTTCACGCAAATGGGGAGATAACAATTAGGGTTTTGGTCTGGAGGTGTACGGCACATATGAGAAATACCCGGCCTATTTCTCGCCACATAAGAGAGTAAAGTCGGTGGAATAATGAGATAAACTCAACCTAGTTTATCTCTTTTCCTGAAGAGACGGGAGAATTGCTCCACACAACATGGAAAGAAATCATTATCTTCACCGTCCTGATATTAGAGAATTCAACTATAAATAGGTCATCTGTTTCTCAAAGATACGATCATCTTTCTCATAACCTCTCAGAATAATTCTTCTTCAAACCCTAGAATTCTCTGATATCTCTCTTCATCTACTTCCATCCCTAAGACCATCCCTAAAATCTCTTCCATATGACTGAAGCAGCCTTTGAAAGGCCACTGTGCGTGGTTTAGAAAGAGACTGTTCGCGCTCAACCTCCCGTAACTCACTTTCAGAAACCCTATAATCCCACTTTTAACCTCTCTCAGGTTATAGGTAACTACAATTACCATACTTGATTGTCATCAATTTGGTTTGTAACTGAATTGAGTAAGCTGAAGAGATTCTAGCAAATCTATCTGAAATAGCTTTTTATAATTCATGAGAAGAAGAAGCATTTTCAAAGTAAGAGATTACTGTATCTGAAATTATTGAATTGATCCACGTGATAATCGTAGAGTCTTCATCTACCCAATCTGTATAAAGTGGAGTTTATACACCATTGTTGGCATTGGTATGATTCGTGTGTGAACATGACATTCATAAGATCCATCAAGAAATCTCATGATCTTGATTTTTTTTAAATACAATTAGCATCAAAGATTTCCAAGTTAGACATCGAAACCACGAGAAGTCCTCATGAAATCTCGTCTGATAGCATAGTTACACTAAAGGAGGAAGATGAATTCATTCATTAAAGAAATGAAAAGGTTCATCCAGAGTTAATATAAACTAGGAGATCTTTCAGTGATACACGGATGACAAGCACGTGTAATGATCATGCACTAAAATAAATTTTTAAAAACAGCTGTAATAGACAACAACAGTTAAAATGTTAATAGAGTGTAAACATAAAAGATAATTTTACATTCTATGTTACCACCTATTTTTCCTCTGGAGTACGATTTCAGGTGAGAAAAAAAAAACTTTTCGACCGTCGTTTTAACTGCTCAGCTATGCTTAGATCTTCACGAATCTAAGCAGATCTGAGCAGAACTACAATTAATTTTTTTATTTACTTAGTTTTTAGTTAAGTTTCAACTATCTGTAGTTAGGGTTTTCAAGTTCATTTTTAGGGTTTTAAGATGTTTCGTCCTCCATGTTTTTCGACATGGTTTCTTCGCTTTAATCGCGTTGTTGTATGTGTCTTTATGACGTTTCTCAATGGCTTTAATAGCAATTCTTTATTGGGTTACAAAAGGTTTAAGTACATTGGAGAATTTTTCCGGCCAACAGATTCTTCACCAACATCAAGACTTTGGGAAAAATACTTCGTTTTTGATGGAATTCTTTTTTCTCTAGAATACAATTATCAAAATGGTTGAGTTATGATCCAAAAAACCATTTTTCTCCGATTTATTATTTGTTTTTTTCATGCTTGCATTTGGTCATATTTCTGATTTACATGCTCTTTCTCTGGTTGGTACATTAGACTTTGTAGTAATACTAGCATGGTGTTTCTTTCGCTCGTTGATGTACTTATTCTCCATGTAATTTGATTTGCTGTTAATGAGAATGAAGTTTATTGAAAAAGAAGTATTTATGCTAAATGAGCCTTCCTAAATTGGGGCCTATAGCTAGATGACAAAAAAGGTCATTGAATAGTAAAAAGAAGCCACCCCTTATCTAATTATTTTTTAAAATGGCTAATTTACCCCTTGATTAATTAGCATTAATCAAGTGATTAATTAATTTTTAATCAAATTAAACTAAAATTAACTAATCTTGATTCTTCATCAAAACGTGAAAAAAAAATTGATTTTTTTTTTTTGAAAAAAATCAAACCAAAATCGGTATATGTTCGTTCTCTAATAAACCGATTTTGGGTTGATTTTTTAAGTTCACAAAAAAAGAACCAGAATCGGTGTTTACAAATGTACACAAAAACCGATTATGGGAAAGAAAAAAAATCAAACATGATTTAAATCATACTCGATCTGAAAATGAGTATGATATCATACTCGAATTCAGTTCGCGTATAAATTCATATACTCATTTTGAGATCGAGTATGAAATTGTACTCGTTTTGAAATTGTGTAAAATCATACTCATACTCATTTTCAATTTGCGTATAATCAGAATCGGTTTACACGGTACACACGTAAAAACCGATTATTGACATTGCACAACAAGAATCGGTTTATAAAAGTTCTCATGTAATCCGATTCTAACAAAAAAAAAATACAGAAAAATTGTAAATAACAATAGGTTTACTCGACACACATACAAAATCCGATTCTAGCATTATACATCAACAATCGGTTTTTATAAGTGCTAATGTAATCTGATTCTAACAAAAAAAAAGATACAGGAAAATTGTAAATAACAATCGGTTTACTCGACACACATACAAAATACGATTCTAGCATTATACATCAACAATCGGTTTTTATAAGTGCTAATGTAATCCGATTCTGGTTCAAATTTCTCGAACTAGAAAACATATCAAGGACAATCGGTCTTTGTGGGCATGAACATACACCGTTTTTATTTGCAATCGGATTACATATACATTAACTGATTCTGATAAACCGGAAGAAAAAAAATTGATTTCAAAGTTTTCAATTTTTGAGCGATTTTATGTTACTAAAACCTACTTTGTAGGATTGGGTTGAGAAGAAAAGAAAAAGAATCTGTTGAAGTGGAGATGTAAATGGAATTAATTTTGATTTTGATTTTGATTTTAGTTTTTAATTTTATGATTTTAGTTTTATGATTTTGATTTTGATTTTAGTTTTTGATTTTATGATTTTAGTTTTATGATTTCGATTTTAGTTTTAAATTTAATGATTAGGATTAGATGGGGATAAATAAGTAGTATTAATATTTGGTAGAGGGTAAGTTGGTAGTTTTGACTTTTTTTACTCTTGCTTTGGAATCACACAATATCATTAATTTTTATTGTAATCAGTACTCTAATATTTAATTTTACTCTACTTTTTTATTGTGTTCCAAATTGATGGACAAAATTTAGTACATCCCAAGTAAATCACTATGGTATTGATAACTTTTCATAGAATTTAGAAACTAAAAACTATGTCATTTAAATTTTTAAGAAGAATTAATATGGATAGAATTGGGAAGATTTTACTCTCTCTGATATTTCTTAATCTCCGTGAAAAGCTCTATCACGTCAAGTAAATCGGAACGGATGGAATATCATCTAGCTATAGGCCCCAATTAAATCCTATAGGCCCCAATTTAGTAAGGTAAATGAAGGTTCAAAATCCTATGGAAAAAAAATTACTCTTA
Organism: Papaver bracteatum; assembly: GCA_023529315.1. Classification (NCBI taxonomy): domain Eukaryota; kingdom Viridiplantae; phylum Streptophyta; class Magnoliopsida; order Ranunculales; family Papaveraceae; genus Papaver; species Papaver bracteatum. The sequence continues at coordinate 177,020 of JAJJWX010003998.1, forward strand.
CCTTTTATTAGAAATACCCCCACCACCACCCCAAAAAAATAAAAAATCCGATTAATTCATTATTCCTCTACGCCAAGGCCCCGAAATGCTCTGGCCTGGTTAACTATCGAGAAAGTGGCAATTCAGGAACTTATCAATAATCATAGACCACACTAGATTTATATAATCTGTTTGACCTTGCATTGATGTTTCTTTCTCTATCTATGATCTTAACAGATGGAACATCAAAAATCAATTGAATTAGTATACATGAATTTAATCTCCATGTGGAGGAAAGACTTATGGACACTAAAACAACCATTATACATGGGTAAGTATATTCCATCCAGACCACCGGCTCATAATTAATACCCTCGTGACAAAATTAAAACCTTTCAAGTTTCTCCTACCAAAAACATCACACATGGGTAGGGCACAACAAAACACAATTACGTACCATCCTCAAACAAAATCTTGCCCTATCCATGCTTGATACGTCCAAAATCTTCCAACCATCAATTATCACACCATCTCCACCATACAACTCCCATGAACTTACCCTTAAATGGCCAGTTTCAACTAGCCTACATTTTGTCACCTACTCCATTGTATGTATACCCATCTCAAACACCGGCTCATTTTCTTCTTCTTCTTTTTTTGATACTGAAAAGGAAAACAACAAAACTAAACAACTCTGACCATCCTAGGGTAAGACACACCCTGAATGTCAGCAACAAGATTATTGACTATTTCATCTGGTGGATAATTAAACCACACCCCCTCTAAAAATCTCTCAGAAGCTTTCTTGGACAGAGTATCCGCAACATAATTGGCTTCTCTATAATGATGAACAAAGACAATGTCTTCAAATCTCCCCTTCAAATCAGCAATGTCCTGGACAAGAGCCTTAAGGTACCAAGGTGGAGTAACCTCGCCATTGCATAACTGAATAGTATAGGTAGAATCGCAGTCAACTTCAAGCTTTGTGATTTGAGTTACATCGCAAGAAGCAAGACTTTCTCTTGACCCACACTTGACCACATTACTCCCATTTTGATAGATGAACTTAGCAAAGCCTCGCCACAAAAGAGCCAAACATCATCTCTAACCACCCCTCCAATACCTGCAAAATTAGAGTTAGACGAAGCCCCATCCTTGTTCAACTTGTAGTATCCAGGCTTAGGGAAAATCCACTTCACAAGGATTTCACGCATGCAAGGAACACTCTCCTCCTTCTGAATCACAGTGAGATAATATTCTCTTGCTTTCCTTATGGCAAAAGCAAGAGTCTTTAGAGCAATAAATCTTTCCTTTTCGTGGATTAATCTATTCCTACTATTCCATATACTCCACAAAACATAAGGTATAATGTAACACCACCTAATACTACCCACAGAAACATCCATAGAAAGTAACTGTTTTAAGTAATTAGGCGACATCACATCCAAATCAATCATTGAACCTGTCAGATCATGCAACTTATTCCAGATTGGGGAAACTGGAGAACAATTAAAGAATAAATGATAAATAGTTTCAAAGTCACGATTACAAAAAGAACAACCAGGGGTAGAAGAAATACCATTGCGGTAAAGAGACTCATTCAGATTTAGTTTATTGTGGTGACTTCTTCCAAAAAGAATTTGATTTTCTGTGGACATTTGATACCCCACAGAAAATTCCAGTGAGCATTGGCACTATTCGTACCAACTTTCCTGGAAATGAGAAAGTTATAAGCCTCTTTAACACTCACTTTACCATTTTTACCATGGACCCAGATCATACTATCATCTCTTCCCTCATTCATCGGGATGGCTATAGAGTATATTTGTCTCTTAACCTCTTTAGAGATAAATTTATCAACAGCTGCCAAATTTCATTGCCTTGTGTCAGAGTTAATGACATCCTTGACAGTGAGGCTAGGGATATTAACATCATTCATGTTAGCAATAGAAGCAAGGGGGATATCATTAATCCAAGTGTCCTTCCAAAAGTCCACTTTACTCCCATCACCTATGCACCACCTAAGACTACCTTTGATAATTTCTTTCCCTTTCACTAAACTTTTCCAGTGATTTAACACCCACTTTTAGTACTACTAGTCCAGAAGTCCCCATCTCTGAAGTACTTAGCCTTTAGCAGACTAGCAACTTCAGAGTTGGGATCTTCACTAATCCTCCAGGCCATCTTAGCAAGCAAAGCGAGATTATTAAGATCCATATCTCTTAACCCTAGGCCCCCATTAATCACAGGACTACAAACTGTTTGCCACTTAACATTATGCATTTTCCTTGCATCTTTATCTCCTCCCCACAAGAAATTCCTCCTAAACTTATCTATCTTATTAATTAAGCCTTTAGGTAACTTAAGCATAGACATAACATGGTTCGACACGGGATCAAGAACAGATTTTATGAGCACAGACCTACCAGCCATGTTTAAGGACTTAGATTTCCACCCTGCCATTCTATTACTAAGTTTTTCAAGCAAATCAGAATAAGTTTTCTCAGAGATTCTTCCCCATTGCAAAGGAATACCAAGATACTTACCTGGATTTTTAGCAACTTGAACTCTTAGCGCTCTAGCCATACCTATTGTGAAGCTTCTACCAAGATTACTAGAAGTCAACAATGTAGACTTCGCATCGCTAATCACCTGACCAGACTAGCGGGCGAACTTGTCAAGAATCTGTCTTAGATTGCAGGCAGTCTTGTAATTAGCCTTGAGGAAAATGATGCTGTCATCAACATATAGAGAATGAGTAATCATCAGAGCTCCCTTAGCTATAGTAAAACCCTGCAAAACTTTGAAGTCAATACCATGATATAAAAGTCTCGACAAAGCTTCTAGACAAAGAATGAAAATGTAAGGAGACAAAGGGTCTCCTTGACGAATACCATTTTTTGGGTAAAACTCTTCACTTGGCTCATTTTCTTCTTCATCCGACGTAAAAAAGAAAAAAAAAATCAAACAAAAATACAAAGAAATATCCGGCTGCTTTTTACCAACTAGTTGAGCAAGAAAATCCAAAAAGAGAAGTATGTATAACAATCTCACTGGCCATGAAATCGGCTCAAAATTAACAAAAACGTTTTACATTGTAAATATATGCCAGCAAGAACCATTTGAGGATTTAAGAAACCATAAGCCATATTCTTCCTATACAAAATCAACCGATCGTACTAATAATCGTAGCCCGTTTAATGCCATTTAGTAATAATCCACTGGTGTGTCCGGGCAGCTATCGTCAGACTCTTCAGATTCTCGGATGACAAACGGAGGTGGAATATGAGGTGGTGAGGTACATCTCAACAGTGCCCAATTTACACCTTGAAAAAATGGGTGATGTTTAACTGCAGTGGCACCCATTGTAGAACCTAATCTTCTAACTGGATCCTTAACCAACAGCTGAGTTATCAAATCCTTAACCGGAGCAGAAACAGAAGGCTCTTTAGGAAATTCTAGTGCTCGAGCTACAATATTCGCCATGGTCGAATCATTATCAGTCCCTTTAAACGGTGTATAACCGTATAACAGTTCATAAATAAATATTCCTAATGTCCACCAATCCACCGCACTTCCATGACCTTCGCCCGACACGATTTCTGGCGCTAGATACTCATGAGTACCCACGAACGACATCGATCGGACATCAACTGGTTCAGAGACGAATTCTGGTCCACCTCGATTTGTTTGCTTCTTCTTGCGCCTAAGTCTTGGTCGGAAACACGAAACTGCTGGCCCTATACAGTGGGGAAGAATACATGACGAAGATGTAAACTTGTTAGGCGGGTCGGTCGATGGAGGGAGATTTGCTGATGGGGTTTGATTAGTGACAATCTGAGGGGTTGATGTTGAATTATCGCATTTTAGTGAGAGGTCAAAATCGGTCAACATGATATGACCGTCGGCTCTTACTAAAACGTTTTCTGGTTTTAGATCTCTGTACACGATTCCCATCATGTGCACGTATTCCATTGCTACTGTTATCTCCGATGCGTAAAACCTGGAAATGCACATTAAATACCAACGAATTAAAATTTAATTATTCATGGATTAACGTGATGATATTAAAACTAATTGAAATTAAAATTCACGGAGGGTCATCGGAAAACCGGAGCTGACAGGCCCTACTTCGAACAACATGACGCACCTGGCCATGTTGTAATGAGTATCATGAGTCTGAGTAGTATATAATCCCAAACACCTAAGACAAAATTTTGGAATATTTATTTATATGCAATCCCCTAATATCCGGATAGGTAAATGAAACCCGGAACGAAGATTTCTAGAATTAGAATAGAAATTTCTGGATGCTACAAATAAAGTTACCAACCTTACTAAAAAAAAACTATAATTAGGTACACCGCAAGCAACTATCTAATTCACTACTTTGATTCTTAACCGCTTGATCATACGGGGTCTTAAATCACAGTAGAGATGTCAATCAGTTGATTGTGACTAAAAAGTCGCACTTATTAGGCAAAAACAGCAACAAAATCTTTGTAGAGCCGTCTAAAAATCTAATCGAAAGGAATCTACGGCTTAACATAATCATCACAGACTGTCGAAATCTTGGACGTCTAAATTGTACTACCGCCTAAAATCTCACAAAAATATTAAAAAAAAACAATTTTCTTCCCCAAATATATGTGTAACAGGCAAAAACATTAAATGCCGACGTGTTGTGCCCACCATCATCAATAAGTGGGTCCCACAACATTCATCTTCCACCAATAGTTCCGGAAGATGAATCAATGATCATCATGATCTTTACTAGAACAATAAAAAAAAAAAAAAAAAGAGCTCAAGGTAAATCGTGATACTAACCTAACGGCTAACTCGTCGAAGCGTTTGAAAGGCTGGCGCTGTCGGAGAACATGTAAATCACCACCGGGACAAAACTCAGTTAATAAACAAGACCGTTCAGTAGATTCTAAATAAGAATAAAGAGTTGGTAAAAAAGGATGATCTAACATTTCTAATATTTCCATTTCCATTTTTGCTCTTCCTTCTTTGTTCCTACTAACAAGTTCTTTTTTATCCATCAATTTAGCAGCGTAATAACAGCAACCATTAGTTTTATTATTATTATTATTATTATCATCATCAGAAACTCCTTTTAATTCCACTAAATAAACATTTCCGATATCACCACTTCCTAATCTCTGAATGAACTTCAAATCACTTAGCGATAGTTTTCCATTGACTGATACAGATCTGATTCTTCTGATTCCATCCCAATATGGATCTCCAGTTGGTGTGTAACGTCTGTTGTTTGTTGTTGTTGTTGTCCTTGCTGAGGTTGAACATGATAAACTTGATGCTGTCCACGTTGTTGTTTCTGAACCTGAACTTGTACTTCTATTAATTTCTGCTGTTGCGGTTGTTGTTGAGTTGAAACTCATGCTTTGTAAATCATCCGTTAGATCATCCATGGCTTACAAAGACACAGAGAAGAGGAGAGAGAGAAAGAGTTTTGAATGTGGAGGTTAGAGAGGGAGTGAAGAAGAAGAAGGAGATATGTGGTCATGTGGGTGTGGGAAATTTATATGGGGTCGGGCTAAACGAGGGTCTACTTCTGGAGGTCAAGGGGTTTGTCTGTGTCATACGTGGGAGGAAACATGGACCGAAAAAGCCCGTATTCAGCGGGAAGTGTTTTCATATCGGATATTATTCTTATTTTATTACTTACTTGGAATCTTTAACTGGTATTGAAAAATGTAATTTTTCCGTGCGAATGGGCGAGGATATGGGAAGTTGTTCACGTATGACATGAATTTGTTCCAGACCCTAAGGTTGGGGTGGGTTCTCTAATGGTGCTGGTGATGGTGTTGGAATCTGAGGTTACATGTTCTCCGGTGGAATTGGTTTTTAGAGGTGGTTGGTCTTTTCGAGGTTCTGGTAGTGGTGAATTTTTAGCTGGTGGAGGTTCCAGGGGAGGTGATAGATTTGAGGGTTTCCTGTTAGGAAAATTATGCAAAGGCCCGATCCATGGATAACCCATAATATGAAACCCTTAATTAAAAGAAGTTTAAATTTAGGCCTCGAGTTATTAAAAGACATTCATACTTTTTTATATATTGTCAAACCCTTAATTAAATAAAATTTAAATTTAAGCCCAAAATTATTAAAATATAGTCAGTCACCTCCGACCACCAACCACCACCACCACCAACCACCACCGTCAAACCACCTCCGACCACCAACCACCACCACTAACAACAACCACCTCCGACCACCACCGTCGCCGGCCACCACCACCGACCACCGCCTTCTACCAATAAAATATGGATGTGTAATCTGAAGTTACACATGGGTATGACATGAAAGGGTTACGCATGCGTATGACATGTGTAAGCAGAAGTTACACATGCATATGGATGTGTATCCAGAGGTTACACATCCATATACCATATGGCATGTGTAATGAGAAGTTACACATAAAAAAAAGACATAAAAAATACATGTATTACACTTTAAGATTTATTTACAATAATTTCTTAGCATGTCTAACTTTTTGTCTAGTGTAACTGGGAGTTACATATGCATCTAAAAGTGAAGTACAAAGAATTTCGGCTAGTACACATAAAAATGCATGTGTAATTTGGAGTTATACATGCATATGAAAAAGTGTAATCAACAGTTACACATGTCATATAAGGTGTGGTGGTTGGTAGGCACTCCAGCAGTTGCAACTATTCTTCAAAGATAGCTTGACCATCACTCTCTAAGCACCATCACCTGTACATCCTACCACAACCACCACACCTGCATCTTCCTAGCACTAGTACAACCAACCAGCTGAAAACTAAGAACCACAAGTACCTGCTCTGCACTTCAACAATGTCAAACCTATCAAATTCTGAACTCAGCACACATATTCAATAATAAAAAATCTAAAATGAGCATGTGTATTTATAAGTTACATAACTACTTAGCATGTGTAACTAGTAGCTACACATCTACTGAGCTTGCGTAACTAGAAATTACACATCAAATTAGCGTGTGTAACTTATAGATACACATCTACTTAGCTTGTTCATATGCAAAAAGATACTAATACAAGAGGTACAAAATTACTGGAAGTACAATCAGAAGATGTTTTAATGATACTTGAAAGTTGAAAAGAACTTTTCTAGTGTTATTGAAACACTAATTGGTATTATCTACATTTTCTAATGTCGGTGTAAGCATGCATTATACCAATGACTAAATGAATGACTACGCAACATATGCCAAAGTAGATATGCAAGGAGTTTTAGATTGCTTGCCTTTGTAAACAAGAAGTGAGATATGGACACAGAGATCTTGTCTTCGAGAATTGTTGCACCTGTAACTGCACATCATGTCCAACAGCACTGTGCACACCTTCAACAACATTTATCCTACCAACTACAGCTACCACCATGGCTCATATCATCATTTTCTACCAGCATCACCTCCTGTTAAATCCACTGCAACAGCAACACACATTGGAAACTTTGCACCTATTTATCCTAACATGCATCTAGCCTGCAATGAGTACAAATCTCAGCATCCGACTAGTGTAACAGTAATTCAATCACTAAAACCAGAAGTTACATATTCAATCAGTATGTGTAAGTAAAAGTTACACATACAATTAGCATGTGTGACTAGAAATTACACATATATTTAGCTTGTGTAACTAGAAGTTACACATCTAATTATCATATGTAACTAGAAATTACACATTTATTTAGCTTGCATCTAATGAAATTAAAGGAATAACAAGTCAATGAAATTGAAGGCATCTAAAGCTGAAACATAATGGTTGATTCATTTAGACATACATATAAATTAATATGACACCTCCAGTTATTTCTCCAAAACTCACACCACACCTCCAGTAGTACCACCACCCGCACCACCATCGTCTATAACTTTCAACATTACAAAGCTATGAACTAGCAAGTAAAGAATAATTAACAACTATCGATTAGATACACGTTTCATATCATACAATCATTCACATATTATATGAACGTTTCAGAATGAAAAGAATGCAACATTTTCAATCAATAACAAACATTAATATATGTAAGTAAAATCTATGTAACCAGAAGTTACACATTCAATCAGTATGTGTAAGTAAAAGTTACACATCTAATTAGCATGTGTAACTAGAAATTACACATCTATTTAGCTTGTGTAACTTCTAGTTACACATCCACTTAGCTTGTGTAACTAGAAGGTAAACAACAATTTTCCTATCTATGTAACTACTTTTTGGCCCCAAACCCTCCTATAAATGTAAATACGAAAGCAGCAGGCTTATCACTGTATGATAATAAATAAGAACCTATTTATATGCAGTATCCTATAGTGGAAAATATTTATTTAAAAAAAAAATAACGACAAGCTTCTGAACCTAGAATTGTAACAAACTTATTCTCCAAAAGAAAAACAAATTAAAAGGTAAATGAAATCTCACGTACTCTTCATCTCGCATACAACCTATAAATTATGATGACATGCCATAAGCAATGAGTTATCTGTGAGGTTTACGCAATGAGTTATGTATCGCCTCATATTGTTTGAGCCAACTCTTTCTGGCCTCAATCTTCTTTTTGCTAAAAGCCATTTCGATAGCTCTCCATCCTAATCATCCACCCATATAAAATCCTTCTTATGCTTCCCAAGGTCCGAAAAGTACTCATTCCCTTCCTTGGACGTATTGGTTCCCAACCCCTGTAAAAAATGAGCAGAACAGTCATGTAATAATCCAATGCCAACCATAATTCACCAAAATTTATCACTGCAGCACGAGTCTCTCATCAGGTCATAAATTGTTTCTAAGAGAAACCTAAATCTCATTTCATTGAATTTTTCTTTCTCCTCCTGCACATGTGTGCTTTACAGATGGCATATCTTCCACTGCTAAATTTCATCAAATCGGAGAATCTAGTAAATAACAGCAAAAACTTCATCTAAATGTCGTTTCCTAGCATCATTCAAAAACAACTTCCACTTCATATCTACCAAGAACATATGAAATCAAAAACTAAAAGCTAATAAAATTCAAATTAAATCTACGGGTAATAGAGATGATGAATCGTTGATATCAAATGTCTAATCAATTTTTAGATCGCAACTTGAAATTGAGAGTTACGATGAATTTGACGAAGAACAGATCTGAAAATTTTATTCAAGATTCTTCAAAAAAAATTACATTGATACAACCAGAGAGAGTAGATGAATGTAAATCTAAGATCTAATTTCGATTCACACAAGTTAATTGAAAAACGCCTGAAGATTTATGTTTTGAAAAATGTTTTTCTCAGATTTGTTTCTGAAACAAATAAAATAAAATTTCTCAATTGAATCATAATTACTAATAGAAGAGGATACTTATCTATACTTGTCTTGCTGATGGACTTGTGTTGAATCTACAGATCAATTAATTGATATTTGTTTCTCGAATCCATTATCTTCTACTGTAACTGATGCTCCTCCTTCTCTTGATGGTGGATTTATGATCTCTATCGTCGCCATCGATTATCTCTGAATTAATTGTCTCTGCTCAAAATCATATTAGAAACCCTAGAAAGTGTTTTCGTAAGAACTGGAGAGAGGAAACTGGAGAGAGGAAATGAAATAAGAAATGAAAATATCTAATGAGTTTTCTATGATATATATAGTAAAGGGTAGTGTTGGCATTATCAAAATTCGTAATAATTAATTACGGGCCAGATCTGAAGAAAATTTGATATTTTGGGCCTAGTAATAACATTTTCTTAAAGTATGGAGTTGACAATGAAGGATCCATTTTGTGGGGTTTCTATATGTTGAACTCATATAGTAGGGGTTTCTAGTATTTTTCACTTTCTTGTTTAGTCCACTAAACCCGACCCGGTTTAGTGGCTAGTCCTGCCAAAACTTCTTCTTAATCGTTAGTCCAATGAAGTTTGAATTCAAGTAGATTTACCTATATACCCCGAACATTATAAGTCCGATTTTTAAATTTAAATTCAAGTAGTAATTAACTAACTAGTATACTAGTAGTAACTAGTATGTAGTATACTAGTATACTAGTAGTAACTAGTACTAATAGTAATATGTTATGTATTGATACTACTACATATTGATATGTAGTACGTTATATATTGACACTACATATTGATATGTAGTATATGTTTGATATGTAGTATGTTATGTATTGATACTACTACATATTGATATGTAGTACGTTATATATTGACACTACATATTGATATGTAGTATATGTTTGATATGTAGTATGTTATATATTGATACTACATATTGATATGTAGTACGTTATATATTGACACTACATATTGATATGTAGTACGTTATATATTGATATATAGTATGTTTGATATGTAGTACGTTATATATTGATATGTAGTATGTTATGTATTGATACTACATATCAAAAAATTGTTATTTATTGATACTACATATGCTAGTACTAGTTACTACTAGTATACTAGTTACTACTATACTAGTTACTACTAGTATACAAGTATAGTATACTATACTAGTTAATACTAGTAGTTACAACTAGTATAATACATATTAATATGTAGTATCACCCTATTGATATTACTAGTATTTCATAACATACTACTAGTAACATTTACATGTGGTGATACTAATTAGACCTAGAAGGGTGTTTTAGGCATTTCGAAAATACACTTTATAATCTCCACGAAGTTTTTGGACCAGAGAGTAAATAATCTAGTCCAAAAACATGTTTTTGGACTAGAGAGTAAATGTTTTTCATGGGTGGACTAGCCATTAACTGGGTCATGAAAAAGTTGACTAGCCAGTAATTCCTACGATAGATTTAGTAAAGGTTAGATGTGGCTGCAAATGGTGGCAATTTTCGGCTTCCTTGTAGCGTTGACGATCCAAATTTTCGTCTTCCATATAGCTTTGACGATCTGAACAGGTTCATCAAATCCCATTATTGTCACTTTTTGTTTAGAAAAAATCAATCGTCTAATTTAACCTGGCTTGATTGGGGTATACCTAATGAGACGAAATAGGGTCATTTTGAAGTAAAAATGATCACCCCTTAACCAAATATTTTCAAAATGGCAAAAATACCCCCACAATGATTAGCACTAATTTAATTTAAATGATTAGCACTAATTTAATTTAAATGATTAGCACTAATTTAATTTAAATGATTAGCACTAATTTAATTTAATTTCAGAAATAATTAAGAAAGAGAAGTAGAATGAAGTAGTAGAGGAGGTTTGGGGGGGGGGGGGGGATGTTAGGGTTTTTGTGAAATTTGTGATATGAGTGAGATGAGGATTCTAATCTGATTTTGAAGCGGGGAGTCTTCTAACTTTCCTCCTACAGATGAGTACATGTATGATGATCTACCAGACCATGATCGAATGGATTATTTGCATGATCCTCACTTTTATTTTCCTCAAACTCAAGATGGGTATGGAAGTGATGAATGTGTTGAGCCAAACGTAGAGTCCAATGACCAAGAAGAAGATAATGGAGCTGCAATTAATCAGGTAGACAACTTAGGTGGTGAAGATTGTGATTTTTCCATGCAAATGATCGATTTAGCCTCTCTCTTTTTTCACTTCTGCTGTACAGGGTCGGCAAGGTCGACGATTGTCGATCATTCCGACCATAAAAGCCGGCATGGTATATGTTACCCAATGCTCCGATTTTTCATGAGTAGTATTATGGTCGGCAAGGTATAAAATTTGAACCCTTCCGACTAAAAGAATATTAGCAACACAGGAGATGTGATTTGAAACATGTTCAAGCCTACATTGTAGTGGTACCTAGACCCTTCCGACTATATTATATTCAGCAATATTATATTTTCCAACCAATCCGGTTGTATCTTACCCGGCATGGTTTTATTTATAGACCATGCCGACTATAAGATTGTTTGCATCACAGGAAACAATTTTGAAACATGGTTAAGTCGGCATTGTTCCGATTCATATACCCAGCCGACTGTGTTTTGGTCGGCGCTGTTATTTTCTCAGAAAAAGTCGGCGGTTATTTAGTCGGCAATGTTTTATATATAGACCATGCCGGCGTTTGTAGTACATATCAACTAACTTGTGTTTCTATGTAGATTGCATTGGTACCGATGACGGATCAGCCTGAAGCTCACAGTGTTAGGGGTCCTGATACTTCCGCACATTATGATAATCATTTGGAATGGGTGGATAAAAACGACGCGGTCAAGTGGGTTATTGAGAAAGAAAAAGAGAATATGTGTGTTCTAGTGAAAAACACCTAACAAAAAGATTCGTGGTTTGAAATGGTATGCGAGTGTAGTGGGTCGCCGGACGCAAGTTACAAGAGAAAGGGTTGTGTATGATAAGAAGACGACGAGGGGTTCACTCCCTATCATTAGCTGTTTCACCATCACTAGCATTTTCACCAGCATCAGCTTTTGCTTTTCCCTTATCTGGACCTATATAGTCACCGACCTCATTGTAATAGGGGTTCACTCCAGAAAAGTCACATGCCCTGAAAAAAGTCCTTGGATCAACCTCCTCTTCTTCATCCTATGATGATGTGCATTCTTCATAGTTGAGGGGATTGCTAGGACTGTTCATAAACCTTAGGAAATCTTTTGGATCTTCCTTACCCATGAGAAGTAACTTTCTTACAAGGTAATTCTTTTCAGTTTCATCTTTAGGATCTTCTAAATTGGGATAAATTGCGTCAGTAAATTGGAATAACTCTTCTGCATTGTTAACAAGACAAGGTAGATCTTCTTTTTTTTCCTCTGGGATCCTAAACAATACACAAATAAGAGATATGAAAATTATAAACATTGAAACATGATTCTGGTAATAAATCCGGCATGATATATAATCTAAAGACTGCCGACGAAATAATGGCCGGCGTGGTTGTAATCGTGTACCATGCCGAAGGATACAAATTCGGCATGGTCTTATTCAATAAAAATGCTGACAATTAAGTTTGTGACCTAAAGTCGACATGGTACAAGTCTAATACAATTCCGACTATACGTAAGCCAGCATGATTGGTTATTATACCCTGTCGGCCCTGGTTATTGTCTAACAGTCGTCATGGGTGCTATGAAAAGTCGGCAGGTTATTCATCCTAATACCATGCCGGCCCTTACAAAATATCTACAGCCGGCGTGGTTTTAAATTATCGACCATTCCGGCCAAAAACCCTGAAAATCAATATATTCTATTTCTAACCCAACATAACAATCATATAACACATTAGGATAATGGGTTGAGTTCAGAAATCACTTACAGTCTTCTTTTCACCGTCGAAGGGTTTTTTTCAACATTCTCACGGATTGGATTTTCGGGTTTGCTACTTCCAACCTTTTCCTTCTGATTTGGATCTTCTCATGTTACCTGTTGAATCTCTCTTGCTACCGGATCGTTTAGAATCTACCATTTTTTGTAGAAAATCAAAATTGAAAATTTTGGTTGATATTTGGTTGATGGAATAAGATGAAGGAAAGAGAAGAGGAGAGGGATTGTAGAAGATGGATTAGGAGAAAGATTAAACGTTTTTAGTTTTTAAGTTTAGGGTTTAATTTTAGGTTAATTAGTGCAGGGGTATTAAAGTAACTTCGTCAAGTTTTGGCCTCCCCTTAGTAAGGGCACATGTCCATTTAAATTTGGATATACCCCAATTAATCTGGGTATACCCCAATCAAGCCAGGTAATTTAAGCTCGTCCAAAATTTCAAAATAACTTTTGATTTATGTCTATTTAAGAAAAACATTTAAAAAAAATAGACAACAGAATTAGAAAATGGTGTATGACAAAGCTAATTACCATTAATGTCACTCAAATCTTTCTTAATTTTATGTGCGCATCCATTACGTTGTATGCAGACATATATATCAGTCACTTGAGGTTTTTATATGATCCGTAAGAAACCAACATTTAGATATATTTGTCATAAAATAAATTGAAACAGATAGTTCTTGATGATTCGATATTCATGTTACATAAATTTACGATGATCTTGTATCACAACTAGTTCACTCCTTTGACGTTAATTCGGACTACCACTATCAACACCAAAAATTAAGATATTAGCATGGCCCAAAATAATTGTGATATTTTGTAAGTAAACTATGTTACGCAGCCAGTTCTAGACCACCAAAGATGATGCACACAACTAAATTTCAACCAAACTATCCGACATCCATTCTCTTGCAAGCACATTATCAGCGTCCTTGTGGTGCTTATAAGGGACTAAGTTACGTGTACAGTCACGGGAAAATAACGAACATAGAACTTTTTTGAAAGTTCAAACAACAGTAATACCAAGCAACCTTAAAGGAGTTGCCTAGTTCTGACACTGAGTGGAGTTTAAGCAGAGCAATCATATGTAAACAAAAAAATCATTAATAACAAATGCTTTATTCTGCATGGGTAAATCAGTAATCAGAATAACTACGAATATGCAAAGGAAAGACATCTTAAGCACAATACAAAAAATTCTTTGTTAATTAGGTGTGTATGTATCAAAAGCAAGAGCAAGAGCAAAAGCGAAGAACAAATCTGAAGAAAGTCACCAGTTTAACTGTTAAGTGGGTGAATTGAGTTTCATATATAATACTAGTATGAATCTACAAAGTGCAGTTGTTACCTTCTTTCTATCAATAAAATATCCTGAGAATCTAGTATTATTTTACATCAACCCTTACACACAGTTGGTGAAACTGCAGTCGGGCGGGACACTCCTTTGTAAAACCTAAAACAATGATCGGCTCTCCTTGTTTCCTAACAGAGTAATCCACATCTAAAACATACTCCATGCACAAAATCGAATATTCGAAGTCAATGAATATCAAACATCAATTAAAAAGCATACCAGATTAAAATAAATTAAGGATCATATACACCAGATTTTCTTGCAAACAATACATACATGTTTTCATAACTTTAAAATCATAATCACACCCCGTATTATCTTTCACCTTTTTGGGCAGATTCATGATAGTTATATTTTACCCATACTTTAGTGATAAGACGATTTAAATATGAACTGACCAAAATTGAACCTTGTTGTAAGCATTAAACAATAATCTATGAGAGCAGTGCAAACACATTCAGTAAGAAGAGTAATAAATCAACCTAAATTACCAAAAGTGGACCTTATTGTAAGCTATTGAACTATATTAACAATGAGAACAATGCGAGTCGGAGTGCATTCAGTAAACATGATAAATAAATAAACCTAAACTAGCTTGGTTGGATACTCTTAGAGCTACTTACTGATAAATGAGAAATGTCCTGGTAAAGGCAATACATAAAACTACATAAGAAGACTGATAAGAGCGTATGGATCTACGCCTTTCTTGCCAAACATGGAACTCATTTGGGATATAACCTCAAGTGAGTTTATATTAAACTGTTGAGTTCCCTTAATTACTTCCTTAATAATAAATTTCTCATAAACTCGAGCTGCTCATGTAATCCTTTAAATTAACTGAATACGTATAATATTCAGATGGTTAACTTATACATATAATGTATATTTTAACTCCACGATGAGGATGGTGAAACAAATTTTCGGTTCGTTTAGTGTTTCCTTACAAAATAAAACCAATGAGATGAGTGTTCTGAATAGTTTATCTAACGTATTATTCTATTGTGTTAGAGCACTGCTCGATCGAACTCGCAAGCATTTCTATCTCAAGCTTGTTTGTCAAGTTTAGTTGTCAAAACTATAAGTCTTGATTTCTAGTCTACTTATAACTAAGTCTCAGATTAGGATAGAATGTGTAGTTGAGCTTTAGACTTCACGGTGTTCATCGATTGAAGACGAATAACTACTAAGGGGAGCTTGTGGAACTTCATCAACAAAAGGTACGTGGAGACTTGAACTCATCTATCACTCAAAAGTCAATTTCTACTCTATCTCCTATTTGAGAAAAAAGTCGTATAGCTATATAGACTTCGATTATACACATTTGATATTTTGATCTGATTTTAACTCGCTTACATATTTCTCGAAATATGTGTTGGTAAGCTTTCGCTTTAACCAAGTTCATCTTATATTCTTGACGAAAGTCAAAAGATGATCATGTGAAAATCGCCTGGTAACATCTTACATGATTTGTATGAGACAGTCATTTGGTGTAGACTCGGAATGTTTCGTATTGATAATTTGATCAGCTGAAAATTGCTTTAAGCTAATAGTTTGTGTAAGACAGCTATTTTCGTCTTCTAAGAATGTTTCAATGATTAAAGTGGGAGTTTATAACAATTAAACATGATTGGATATAGCACAGTATGTGTAGCTAACTGTTGCAAGTTATTCCAAGTCCGAGAACAATAGTATGCATACCCATATGCGTACTAGTTTGTTAGTTGAAGTCCGGGAACTTAGTATGCATACCCATATGCGTACCGGCACAAGTTCAAGTCCGGGAATTCAAATGAGTTTGGTGGTGTACGACAGTATGCGTACCCGTTCGCATACTGGCGAACCCATACCGAATCCGGCTACTTAGGTATGCGTACCCTTTTGCACACTTGAGTGGGTTATGTTCTAAAATCTGTTTGTTCATAAACTAATACATTTATATAAAATAAGAAATGCAATCTTTTGCAAACCGTGGCTATAATGTTCATGAATTTATTCGAGTGAATCAAAATCGATTTTGCTTCAATTGTGTCTTGTATACTTCTATGAGAATATAAATAATTAAACAACTCTAGAACTAGTTTCATTTGAGTCATTTGAACTAGTTGTGTTAAGATGAACAAGGTTGATATGGAAGTGTTCATAAGGCTAACTTCGGTTAACTATTGTTGAGCTAACAAAGTGTACATGTTTAGGTACGGTTAGCCATATCTAAATGAAGTCACTTTTCATTTGTGTGTAAGAAGCTAAGTTTGATCTAACGGTTGAAAGATATTAGCTTGGATCTAATCAGGTTTTCATCTAACAGTGAATATTGAATGCTTTGTTACCAAGGTAACGTTGATTGCGAACCCTGATTTGAGGACTATATAAGGGAGAACTCTAGCAACTGGGAAACTTAATCCCCACACCTCCTGTGAGATACTAGTTGCGACTAGAGTCGATTCTCCCTTAACCTAGGTTTTTCCTAAAACCATTATAGGTTAACGACTTAAAGACTTCATTGGGATTGTGAAGCCAGACCCAACTATTTTCTATGTAGTTGCGTGTTATGATCTTGTTTTATTTTATCGTATTGAGTAATATCTTCTCTAAGATTTGCTCAAGATTTAATCTCCGATACGCAAGATAAAAAGTAGTCACAAACATCTTCGTCTCATCGTTTGTGATTCCAAAATATATTGTTTCGCTATCATACGATTATGATTATTATGAGGTGATTGATATTACTAGGCTGTTCTTCTGGAATATAAGTCTGGTGTATCAATTTTTTCATGTTCACCTTGATTTATCAAAAGACGGAACAAAACTCATACGTATTTCTGTGGGAGACATATTTATCTATTCAATAAACTTTTATGTGTAAGAAAGATTTGTTTATCAATTCTTCGACTTTGGGTTGTAGCAACTCTTAGTTATGGGCGAGATCAGCTAAGGGAATCAAGTGCATAGAGACCTTCTAGGATTCAAAGGCGTAAGGAACGCGACTATACCTTGATCAATGTGAGATTGGTTAGGGCTCAACTACATTCTAGTCCAAAGTTAACTTGCAGTAGGCTAGTGTCTGTAGCGGCTTAATATAGTGTGGTGTTCAAATTTGGACTAGGTCCTGGGGTTTTTCTTTATTTGCGGTTTCCTCGTTAACAAAATTTCTGGTGTCTGTGTTATTTCTTTTCTGCATTATATTTTTATTTATTTATATAATCGAAATATCACAGGTTATGCGTAGTTCAATCAATTGGATAATCCAACCTTTTGTTGTTGATATAAATTGATTGATACTTAAACGTTGATCTTTGGTACCGTTCAAGTTGTTTCTCATAATAATCAGGCTCACGGATTCTATCTGTTTGATTGCTGATTATATTGAGAAACAGAGATACAACTCTTGGATATATTTCCATTGATTGAGTCTGTCTGTCTAGTTGATTCTCTTAGAATTATATTGGAGTTTGTCCATACAGATTGGCTAAACAAAATATTGGGTGTGGTTGTTAGACCTCAAATTTTTCAATTGGTATCAGAGCAGGCAAACACATTTAAGACCTTATAAGTCTGTGTTTGTAGCTGTAGTTGTAGGAATTCCTACACTACACCCCTGATAAGAATCTACAGAAATTGAATTATGTTTGAGAATGAATTATGACACTTTTTTATTATTCTAACTTTTGAATTTTTTACAAAAGACATAATAACTCAGAAGTACAAATTTCTTTCTAGAGTTTCTCTCTCCTCAAAACCTTATCAACTCTCCAAAAGACATCATCATTTTCTGGACCTAACGAACCCTTTATATAGGGTTTTACATAGTGGATGACAACTAAGTTTTCCTCCTTTTTCGAATATACTTTGCGATATTATCGCGATTGCTATAATATTCTCTCTCGCAAAATTGATAACCATCGCGGGATAAACATATTCTCTTTGTATTTCTTCTATCGTCAGCTTCTTTTGGATTCTTCTGTGACGCTCGCGAAATGTCGTTAAAGAATCTTCTGTGACACTCGCAAAAGTGTTGTTAATATCGCATAAATATTGTTGTAGCGATATTCTGGTCCTACATCTTGCCTCTTCTCATGTCTTTTCGGCGAAGAAGAGAAGATCATGAGAACTAACACTCGCAACTTCTTTCCCTCTTATATTTTCTTCTCGACAAGGTTCCGTTAATCTAGCCTTACCGCCTACACGTGTTGTTTAGCCCTCTTTTTACTGACACGTCTTTGCTTAATAGGTCAACTCCTTTTTGCCTATAAAAGGTAGAGTTAAATTTCAGAACTAATTTTCCTCTTCCGTTTCTTTATCTTCTTCATCTATTTACTTCGTCTTCCGTCTGCAACTTTTCTTCTTCATATTCTCATGCTACTGTTTTAATGGAGTCACTAAGGTATATTTCTTGACTTATGATATTTATTTAAACCAATTTTTATTTATATTCTCCAACCTTTCTTATTTGATTCTTCATAACTTCCATGTTATATCTTATTTTCAGCGGAACTATCTCTAACACACAATCCACAACTCAAAACCCTAATATTCGCAAAAGGCCAGTTGAGAAGAAGAAGAGGAGTTCTGCGAATGATAAGGTAGTAAGAAACACTCTCTATTTTTTAATAACAATATTGTTGCCTCTGTTTCTTATCTGAATTATTATTCGCAGAATAACGAGAACTCTGTTAAACCTCCCAAGAGATCTCGCCACTTTAATACTCTTGGAGATAATCTCGTTATTCCCCCGCTAACATCCGCGAGGGCTACTCCCACATTGTCGCAACAAAATCTTTCTTCTTTTGTCTGCGAGGATATCACTGCTCATACTTCTACCTCTTCTGACCCTTTGACGAATCAAGCTTCTAAAATTGTTGTGACTGAGACTCCTTATAGTCCTCTATTGCCTTCAATTGTTGTTTTTCCAAATACCCCTCCTCCTAACAACTCAACCATCGCAAATGATTCAAATCGTCAACTTGCTATCGTTACTAATTCATCTTCTACACCCCTTCCTTCATTAAATGAACCTTTTGCAGGTGTTGATGTTGCTTTTAAAATCTTGTCCAATATTTTAGACAATGCTAGAAAGTATTCTACTGATCCTCTATAATATGAAGCTTGCGAGACTCTACTCAAATATTTTGGCTCTGATTGTAATGCTTCACGAGCGTCTATGGAAAATGAGGTTGAAGCTATGAGGAGTAGCCTTCAAGCCAAAACTGCCGAATGTGATACTTTGAATCATATGCTCCGCAATTCTTCTCTAGACTGCGAGAATCTTCGCAGAAAAAATAACGAGCTGAAAGGTACATTTTTCTTGCCTATGCTCTTTTGTTTTTCTGTTATACTTTTATATCTTCTGTACTCAAGTCTTTTTCTTAAATTCTTGATTCAAATATTAGTTTCAAATCAGACTCGTTTCATTGAGAGACTTAAGTTTGAATCTATTGCTGATGAAGTTCGTTTCGAAAGAGATTCTTGGATGGACCAGTATAATAGATTAGATAATCTTCATACATATTCGATTGATCAAATAGATAATCTTACTAATGAGAATAATCAATTATCGCGAAATCAAAGTTTATTAAGTAATGAGGTTTCTCGTCTCTCATATTCGTTAACTAAGTTTAACCTGGCGGTAGAATCTTTATCAGATGAAAATAGAACTTTATTCCAAGAGAAACATAGATTTTCAAGCTTGATGGCGATTTCTTCAAAACAATTGAGTAATCTACAAAGGATATGAGATAATCAGGAGCAATCTCTTCGTTCCCTTAAAAATAAGCTTAAGGAAATAACTGAATCATCCGCTGCTGAGAAGGATAAACTTATCAAAGGTAGGTTAACTCTTAGTTTGAAGGCCAGCGAGCTTCAAGACCAGTGCTCTCAATTGAAGGAATCTCATTCTTTACTAGCAAAGGAAAACTTGTATCTACGCACTAGAGAAGAAAACCTGAAATCTCGTCTGAAGGGTGTGGTTGGCGATAAATTCGATGACGTTATGAATCAATGGAAAAACTGTTTCTTTACATTAATTCAAAACTTAACCTCGCAGAAGGAAGGTAGTCAATTGACTTCCTCTCTCTTATTGACTTTTCTGTTAAATTTTGTGTTATATTTCTTGCAAAATCTTTGACTAAATGATCTTTTATCACTTTTGTCACTCGCAGAATCTGAAAGAAGTCTTCATTCTACCATTGCTGATCTTATAAACAAATTGGATAAAGTTCGCAAAGAGAACAAGTCTCTTCTTTCCAATTATCTTGAAGCCCGCGACAAAGCAGAAAGAAGACTTGATTATCTCGAGTACTTTAAAAATATAGAGATTAGGAATCGTGATAGAGGTTTCCTTCGCAAAGTCCACCTCAGTGCTGAAGTTCTTGTGAACGAGATTTTGCTCTCCCATTCTCTCCCTCCTGTATCTGTTCCTCCTCTAAAGGTTGATGATGATGAAATTCCTCTTCCCATGGATGAAGATTTAGAGTTCACTAATGATGAAGAAAATATCACCCAAGAAGATGGTGAAGAAGAAGAAAGAAGTCCTCCCAAAGAAGTAACTGCAAGTGGCGAAGTAATCGCTGATAAAGAATCAAAAGAAGAAGAGACTCGTGGTGAAAAGGATGCTGATGAAGTTGATAACTCTAGAGAGAATAATAAATCTGACGAGCAAGAATAATGAATTTGGCGAGGCTTGAACTTTATTTTTGCTTTCTTTTCCTTCTTCTTTCTTGCGAGCGATGTAACTTTTGAAACCTTTTTAGAATTTAACTTTCAACTTAGTTTACTTTGAATATTTTCAAGGAAGATAATGAAATGTTACTTTTCCATTCCCCTATTTTCCCTTTATTATCTTTCTTGAAATGGTGAATTATTTTTTGTATCTGCGATGCAATGAATACTGCTGCTATGTTCTGAAAAATTCTGAAGGAATCTACAATGTTAAGAATTTGCCTTCTTATATATTGCTCTGCGATGAATGAATATTTCCTGCAATCTTAAAATAGAATAGTTAATTGGTAAGATTATTCTTTTGGTCTTATTTTGCCTTCCTAATTAAAGGTCTTATTTTGCCAAACTTTTTCTTTCTGCGACAAAATCGCAGGATTTCTTAACATTTGCATGTAAAGACCCTTTGATCTTGTCTTATCCATGTTCTTTCAAAATCTCTGCGACAATATGATAAGCATAAACTCTCTTAAAAGAATTTAACCTTATGATATTGCCGTCTTGCGATGAAATCGCAGGACGTCTTTACACTTTCATGTAAAAACCCATTGATCTCATCTTAACATTTCTCTCGTGACTTGTTGCCTTTGTATCATTTACATCACGTGACAATATGACAGGCCTAAATGTTCTTGGGATCATAAATCCCCATGACATTGTCGTCTTAAGACACTTATCAGCTCCCTAATGGAGGGTGCCGCCCTTATCTTCCCCCTGGTTGCCCCTTCATGGAGGGAACATCGGAAATACAAGAATAGCTCCTCCCATCCAGATTTACCAACAACCAGCTGTTTTCGCAGCCTCTTATCCTTTATGCCTATATGGCTTATAGTTAGAAGACTGCACCCTAAGTGGGATTTTCTTCAGGCCAAGTGCATCATAGCCAAGACTTACCAAGAATGGCAAGGGAGTTTCGTACGCCCCGGGCACTCTTGGCTCAACCGTGTACCTCGACGCCTTGGTCATACTTTGCACTTCTTGGAAGAGATTCTCAGTCTTCCAACCAGGGTATAACCTTATATAGTTGGAAATCTAAGATCTCTCTCCCGGATAGGTTTTCTTTAACCCCAACATCTGCATGACTTAGGATCCAGCAGCGGTATAACCTTACCCCTGAATCATGTCAAGATATACCCCCTCCTATGACGTGCTATTAGGTCTTACATTTGCCTCTTGCGAAATTTTATTCGCGAACTAGGGTGCACGCCATAAAGGTTCGTCCCATTCTATTAATCTCTGCGGAATTTGTATTAGCTTTTCTTGCGATGATGCTCGCTGTTTTTGTTGTGCTTTGTTATCAGAAGAATTTTTCAGTTGTAAATAGAGATAGAAGAATTTATTACCTGTTTCATCATATAACATACCAGTATCTCTTATCTTGTAGAAGATGTCATTGATAATACCTTTTCAGAAATAATGTATTCCATGGTCTATCGAGTCTTTGACCAACATCCCTTCCTTCAAGATCCATTAGTTTGTATGCCCCAGTTCCAACTATCTCTTTAATGATGTATGGTCCATCTCATTTTCTCGCTAACTTTCCACCATTCTCTCGCTGATAACTTGGTGTTTCTCGCAGCACTAAATCGCCAGGTTGAAATTCACATTTCTTAACACTTTTGTTGTACTCACGAGCTAATCTTCGTTGGTAATTTTCCATATGTTGCAATTTTTTCTCTCTTTTTTCTTCTAATTCATCCAATTTATTTAAAATCATTCCAGCACTTATATTTCTTTCCCAAGCCTCCCTTTTTATTGTAGGAATAGCGACTTCTGTTGGTAACACAACTTCAACTCCATATGTCAAACAAAAAAGTGACATTCCAGTAGCTTCTCATCTAGTTGTATTGTAGGCCCATATTGCATTATGCACCTGTTCACACCATGCTCTGTGGTATCCTTCTAGATTCTTTTTTAATATGTCTGCGATTGTCTTATTGGTTGCTTCAGCTTGACCATTTGCTTGTGGATATAGAGGAGTAGATTTTCCGCACTTTATCTTAAATGCATTGAGTAGCAATTCTATATTCTGCCCTTCAAATTGCTTTCCATTATCAGATACCAACTGTGCTGGAATCCCGAATATGCAAATTATATTCTCAAATATGAATGTAAAAATATCTTTATCGCGAATATGTTGTACTGCTTTTACTTCTCCCCATTTTGTGAAATAATCTGTTGCGACGATGAAATATCTTCTTTGTCCAGAACCAGGTACAAATGGTCCCACAATATCTAATCCCCATTTCCAAAAAGGCCACACACTTGTTGAGGATGATAATGGTGCTCCTGGTGCATGTATCTTCTTTCCATATCGCTGGCAATCTTCACAACGCCTTGAGAGTTTTTTTGCATCTTCATGCATATATGGCCAATAGTAGCTTTGCATTTTTGTTCTATATGCCAAAGATCTTCCTCCACTGTGATTACCACCGTCACCACTATGCAACATCTTGAATATCTTTTGTCCTTCT
Source organism: Papaver bracteatum (assembly GCA_023529315.1). NCBI lineage: Eukaryota > Viridiplantae > Streptophyta > Magnoliopsida > Ranunculales > Papaveraceae > Papaver > Papaver bracteatum. The sequence goes on from JAJJWX010003998.1 coordinate 200,815, forward strand.
TCCCTCGTCAAACATCTTAGCGATGGTCCATTAAAAGATCTGCGATATAATACTCCATCTCTTAATTCATAATTGGTTGCCCTACTCTTTAATTTATGCGCTTCCAATTGATTTCTTGGGATTTCTCCTCTTGCCAAGTATGCATGAAGATCTTCTCGCCAATCTGTGATATTGCTTGATGGCTCTCCTTCACTAGCTTCTACCATCATTACATCTGTCTCTTCTTCTTCCTTGTTTACCGACGGAAATGAAAGTGTTTGAATTTTTATGCACCTTGCCAATGGATTTGTCATCATACTAGATATGAAAGCAAAAGCATCTGCAAGTCTATTATCTTTCCTTGATATATGTCTATATTTTATTTTTGGAATTCTCGCAGATAATTCTTCAACAAGTCTTTTGTATTTTCTCAAGGATGGTTCATTTGTTGTGTATTCTCCTTTTATCTGGCGAATAACCAATTGTGAATCGCTGGTGATTCTCGCATTTTCCAAATTTATTTCTATCGCAAATTTTAAAGCATGGATCACGGCCTCATACTCTGTCTCATTATTAGTTGACGGAAATTCAAGTCTAAATGAAAAAGCTGTTTTTTCTCCTTCTGGCGATATGAAAACAACTCAAATTTCATTCCCTTCTCCATTGGATGATCCATCCACTAATATTTCCCATCTTTTGGGTTCTGTTAATAGCTCTTTTGGATCTCCACATTCCTCTTCAACATCCATCATCTCTTCTACAGCTTCATCATCTTCTAAAGGAAATTCAGCTAAGAACTCTGCGATGACGTGTGATTTTGGCGAGGATAAAATTTCATATTGAATATCAAAGTATCCTACTTGTGCATTCCATCTCTTAACTTTTCCTGATCTCTTTGAGTTTTTCATTACTGACTCAATTGGCACTTTTGTTAACACTTTGACCTTATGTGCTTGAAAATAGATGCGAAGTTTGAAAGTTGCATGTACCAATGCTAGAATTAGTTTCTCAATCTTTGAATAATTTCTCTCTGCAGAATTGAATGTTTTACTAATGTAATAAATTAGGTTTTATACCCCTGCATCTACTCGCAGCAATACAACACTTAGCGCATATGTGGTTGTTGCAAGATAAATCAATAATTCTTCTCCCGGTTCAGCTTTCTGTAAAATAGTTATGTTCGTTAAATGTTCTTTTATTCCTTGAAAAGCTTTTTCGCATTCATCTGTCCACTTGAATTTTGCTCCCTTCTTAAGTATATCGAAAAAATGTTTGCATTTGTCTGAAGATCGCGAAATGAACCTTCCTATCGAGGCTAAGAGTCCATTTAATTTTTTCACATCTTTTACCGTCGCAGGTGTTGGCATATCGCGAATTGCTTGTACCTTTTCTGGATCAACTTGTATTCCTTCTTTCGATACAATATACCCCAAAAATTTCCCTGAAGTTACTCCAAAAGTACACTTATCATGATTCACTTTAATATTGAATTGCCGCATTTGATCAAAAATCTCTTTTAAATCTTGTACATGATTCTCAGCTTCTTTGCTTTTGATCAGCATATCGTCTACATACACTTCTAATGTTTTGTGGATCCACTTTGCAAACACCTTCTCCACCATTCTTTGATATGTTGCCCCAGCATTTCGTAAGCCAAATGGCATCTTTGTATAACAATATAATCCTCTTGGAGCAAAAAATGCGGTATGTTCTTGATATTCTTCAGCGAGAGGGATTTGATTATATCCTTTATATCCATCCAACGATAATATTCTAGCATTTCCTTCTACTGATTCAACCATCTGTGGGATATCCGGTAATGGAAAACTATCTTTAGGACAAGCCTTGTTTAAATCAGTGAAATCTATACAAATTCTTATCCCCTTATTCTTCTTTGGAACCACTACCATATTTGCAATCCACTCTGGATATTTTGATTGCCTTACAATTCCTGCGTCGAGCATCTTCTGTAATTCTTCTTCTATTTGAGAATGATATGTTATTGCGATCTTCCTTATCCTTTGCTTAAATTGTCTTACGTTTTTATTGATTTCTAATTTATGACATGCTATTGACGGATCTATCCCTGGAATCTCATCCATGCTCCACGCGAAGATATCTGCATACTCTCGCAAGAGATTTATAGTTCTTTCTTCCTCATCTGCCTCCATTTTAGTCCCGATTTTCAACATTTTAGGCTCTTCTTTACTCCCAATATTTATTTTCTTTGTTGGTTCTGCTGAAATATAACTGGCTTCGGGCTCTCCCATTGGTGTTGGTGTTTTCATAATTCTTGAGAGTTCATCTCCTTCTTGTGGGATTTCACTGGGTATTCCTTTTCCTTCTTTTGCTCTTATCATGTAAACTTTAAATTCTTCTTCCTTCTTTGTTTCTCTCGCCAATTTTCTGTGAGCCTTTCGCAGTTTTGGACGTCCTTCATAATTTCTTACTTCAATTTGGCAACACAGTTTCTCAAAATCTGTGTCTCCTCTGATTTCTCCAATTCCAATGGGTGTAGGAAACTTGATGCATTGATGCAACATTTATGCTATAGCCTTAATTGCGTGTATCCATGGTCTTCCTAATATCATGTTATACGGTGATTCCATGTCTACCACACATAACGTTACTTGTGTTTCAATCTCCCCTAGTGGAATTCGTACCATTATCTCGCCTTTAGGTTTTGTTAAAGACTTTCCAAAGCCATGAACATGATATGTTGAATAAGACATTTCTTCATCCTTATATCCCATTTTCTTGAAAGTATGATAAAATATCATGTCTACAGAACTTCATGTGTCCACCAAAGTTCTATTCATAGCCCATTCTTCTACAAATTTTATTGATTTATCCTTTCTCATTGGTATAGTGGTTACTGTGACCACCAATGGAGATGTATGACTTAGATCTTCTTCTGGTATTTCTGCTGTTGTAAACGTGATTTCTTGCTTTTCCCAATCTTTCAATGGTGATACTTTTTCCACCATCATAATTTTCCTTCCTTCAAAATCCCATTTGTGTATCTTCCCCTTGATATTTTCATGAAATCTATCAATCATTGTTCTTGTTACCATATCACACTCCAATTTTCTACAATCCTCTTTGATTATGATCATTCTCCCTTCAATTATCTCACCAATTTACTTAATGATTTCCTTAATCATGAACAATTCTTATCTTCTTCTTCACTTTTTGTTAATTCAATCCCTGTTTCGGGCGCCAAAATGTAGTTGCAGGAATTCCTACACTACACCCCTAATAAGAATCTACAGAAATTGAATTATGTTTGAGAATGAATTACGACACTTTTTTATTATTCTAACTTTTGAATTTTTTACAAAAGACATAAGAACTCAGAAGTACAAATTTCTTTCTAGAGTTTCTCTCTCCTCAAAACCTTATCAACTCTCCAAAAGACATCATCATTTTCTGAACCTAACGAACCCTTTATATAGGGTTTTACATAGTGGATGAAAACTAAGTTTTCCTCCTTTTTCGAATATACTTTGCGATCTTATCGCGATTTCTATAATATTCTCTCTCGCAAAATTGATAACCATCGCGGGATAAACATACTCTCTTTGTATTTCTTTTATCGTCAGCTTCTTTTGGATTCTTCTGTGACGCTCGCGAAAAGTCGTTAAAGAATCTTTTGTGACACTCGCAAAAGTGTTGTTAATATCGCAGAAATAGTGTTGTAGCGATATTTTGTTCCTACAATAGCGACCTGACTTTATGGACAGTTATGCTATCTCAATAAACGCACCACCAGATCCAGGAATTTCAGAATTTTCTTCCACGAATGATTTAATAAAATCTGTAGAAGAAATTCTATCTAAACCTCCACCAGGTTTAAAATCCCTTAAAGTGTTTTCAAGGATTGAAAAGAAGCTTGAGAGCTTATGTCTTGATGTTGATTTATACCTCCAGAAAGAGTAAGAATCTCTTGATAAGATAAATCAAGTTATGATGAATAATATTCATGTTCAGGTTGATCTCGATTCACTAATTAGTGAGAGCAATGCTACTCCTATGGGTAATTTAATTGGGTGTAACAAACTAAACGAATTACAAAAAGAGTTTAAATCTCAGTCTTTAGACTATATCATCTCAAAACATGATTTAGTTCATCAGTCAAACCATGATACACGTTCTCAAGATAATAGTATTGCTTCCATTTGTGAGAAAATCAGGATGTCTCTTCTTATCAAAAGAGTTTCCCTGTGCAGTACTGAACATTATCTACAGAGACTATGTGTTATAAGTTATAAACGAAGAAATCAGGAACACAAATTATCATGTGCTCTTTCTTTGTTCTTGGAAAACCTTATAAAGACATTCCCTTTGGTTTCTCTCAATACTGTAAGATGTAAGAGTAGTTGGAAAGAAACTCTCTCTTGGTGTCATGATGTGCAAGGATGATTTTCCTTTGTATTTATAATGAGTTTCCCATTAAAGGATTATTGAAATTTGCTCCAATTTTTTTTGTCATAGTTTGTTTAATAAAAATATGATGTTTCATAAAAACAAACGAGCCCTTGTCACACACGTACGGTTCACGTACCCTGAACTCGTAACCATTACGTGTTAAACAGTTCCAGAACGTGTTTATCCGCTTTATATACCACCGTTTGACATATAAAAGAGGAAGAGCTCACTTCGTTCTTTTCACCTCTTCTTCCCTACAGTTCTAGTACGAAAAAAAAACCTAAGATTTCGTAAACTATCAATCACCATAACCTCAATCCTCAATTTTTGAGTGTTCTTGGTACTTTCATATTTGCAACAGGAAATCATTCGACGGGCATGTTGATAAATTCTTCATATTATCTAGTTGCAGAGCTTCACCATTAACTCCAGTTCACGCTTCCGGTAAGTTCTTCATTACTTTTGGATTCTCTTTGGTTTCAATGGATCTTAGGAAAATATTGAATCGTGGTGAGAGTTCGGGTACTAATGCTAGTTAAAATAGAAGGGTGGTTGATAGTGATGATGAATATGATGATGATGATATTGGTGTAGATGTTCAGCAACCTTATTTTGTTGCTAGACGTCAAATTAGTTTTATCAACATTTTTGCCAGGGATAAATATAATAAACTTTATAGTGGTCATTTTGTCATGAAAAGGGCATATGGTCAGACGGTTCAAGAACCGTAGTTTTACTCATTCATGAATTAGTTTGAGTGGGGTGATATTCATAAGAGTTTGGGGGAATCATATCCTGAAATGACTTGTGAATTTTATGCTAATCTACATGCTCCCAACAAGACCAACTGCAGTTTTAAGACTATTGTCAAAGGAACAATGTTTGAGGTTAACCATAGTGTTATAGCTGTGTTATTAAACTTTCCTCTCCATCATTCATTTGTTATTCCTCAACCAGAAGTTCGAAGACCAAATAAGAATCAGTTGTCTGAACTTGTTTTAGGAAAGAATGTGCCATAGACAGAAAGCAAACTGCCTGTGAACAATATAAGCTTTCATTTGAAGATTTTTTGTAAGCTGGCTATGGCTAACTTAATTACCATTACGCTTGATAAAAATCTTTGGAGCAGAACTCTGGCTGAGTTAGTTTTCCATCTTGTTTCTGGTGAAGAGGTTGATTTCTATGGATTAATTGTTCGTCAAATGATACATGTGGTCTCACAGAAGAAAAACCCTGGTTTTACATGCCTCATCAGCCGAATCTATAGTCAATTTAATATTGCTCAGCTTGGAACTTGTGTTGGTACTCCATCTCTCTTGAGCCAGGCCAATATTAACAAAATGAAGAAACCTGCCAATCCTGAAGTTGCTCTTCTTCTACAAAGGAATGAGTTCTTGGAGATATAGTTGACTTATGTTGTGACAATCCATCCAGACTTAGCTGAACCAATATATAAGATTGCTGAGGATTATTAGGGCAATATGGATTAATGTTCTTTTCTTCATGTTGTTATGTCAATTTCAGACCTTCTCTTATGTCTTTTCTTTTAAACTTCTTGTGTTGAACTTATTAAAACTGTTATTTTTAATGGTATTAATAACTTTAATGGTACTTTAGCCTTGATTATATCTTTCAACTAAACTACTAAATGTGTTAAATCCATTAGAGGTTTGGCTGAATATGTCAAAAGTTAAGTCTATTATATGTCTTTATGCAAATATTAAAGAAAAATAAAATGAACTTTTGATAACAAAGATTAAGTCTATGGTATCATTATGCAAATATTGATAAAAATAGAATGAATCTTTGCATATTCCGCAATATTAATCTTTCCCTAATCCACTTCTATGTGAAAGTACTGTATGGCTCTGTAAGTTTTCTTATGTTGAGGATTTTCGATTAAATTAATCATGGGTTCTCTTGTGGTTAATTTAGTTGAGTTTTCTGGATACAAATTCATGTTTCATGTAATTTGTTAATATCCAAATAAATCCTTCTTTTCTTGTAAAAGTAAGGTCACTCTTGTTGTTCTTTCGGGAATGAAAATTTTATGGGGGAGAGTTCTTAATTGAACTTGTGCTTAATTGTCAAATTATTGTGGGGAGTACGGCTATGGAATATTATGGGATTCGTCTTGTATCTTTAAACGCTCCTTGATGAATACACTAAGTTTCGACTATGTGAAATCATCGAAACAAAGTTGATATGTTCTGTTTTAGTCATGAAGTATCTCTATGATAAGTTTATTATGATCCTGCTAATTTTCGTACCTTTACCAATTTATATTGACAAAAAGGGGGAGAATTATTATGTAGTTCGCACTACAAATACATATGGTTTACAGATCATTGTGTAAGGGGGAGTGATTTTCATTGTGAGATGAAGTATTGACTAAGGAGGAATGATACATATCGCCAAAGTATTATCGTCAAAGTTGTGATGCAATTGGACTTTGACGCTGTGTAATAATACTATGCCACTGTATAACAATAAGAAAACATCTTGTTTTTATATATTGTTATAGATACGAATCTTTAACAACTATGATGTTGAGTTGAACATGTTCAGAATCACTGGAGTACTTGGAAGTGACGAAGATTTTGAGGACTGTTGAAGAACCAAGGAAATCAAGCATTTGGATGAGAAGCTACAAAGTTTATCTATTTTGTAATCTATATGTATTGATAGTTTAGTCACTAAAATTGACAAAGGGGGAGATTGTTAGAGCACTGCTCGGTCGAAATCGCAAGCGTTTCTATCTCAAGATTGTTTGTCAAGTTTAGTTATCAAAACTATAAGTCTTGAATTCTAGTCTACTTATAGCTAAGTCTCGGATTAGGATAGAATATGTAGTTGAGCTTTAGACTTCACGGTGTTCATCGATTGAAGACGAAGAACTACTAAGGGGAGCTTGTGGAACTTCATCAACAAAAGGTACATGGAGACTTGAACTCATCTATCACTCAAAAGTATATTTATACTCTATCTCCTATTTGAGAAAAAAAGTCGTATAGCTATATAGACTTCGATTATACACATTTGATATTTCGAGCTGAGTTTAACTCGCTTACATATTTCTTAAAATATGTGTTGGTAAGTGATAAGCACGTAAGTGCTACATCTTATACCCATATTTATATTAGTAAGGACTCGATATTTTGGCTAATATCACTATTTTGGTGTTTTTATAGAAAATACAAGCAAATTCGGTCATCCGAAGATAATTGGCTAAATTGGAATCTAAATGGCGTTTGGGACGAAAATGACAAACGTTAACTCCTTGCACCAAAGAGACCGGGCTTAAGATATGGTCTGCCATGCTCTTTTATGTACTGGAACTACCCAAGCTAATTCATTAAAACAGTAAAACTAGGGAGTTTGCCTTTGGTTTATATGTGAGTAACCAAGAAGATGGCCCAATGTCCAAGCGGTGTTGTGAACACTGTTCACATACTAAAATGAGTCTGAAAGGAGCTGCAGATAGTTGGACGGATTGGCAGCATAGCAAAGCACAGGGGGTATGGGTACTTCTTCCATGAGTTTATGATGGCAGTGGTAGTTGGCTAGTCGAGAAGAAAACAAGAAAAGAGGAGCTCATTGGCAGTTCGAGTATAACAAAGGGTCTTGAGTATGCTATGCTGGTGATTCGTAGGAGCTTTACGTTTGTGAAAACCAAACAGGGAATGTAGAGAAGTGGTACTGTGATAACCCTGAGTCGAGTAAAGTAGAGCTGGACTGCGTACTGGCAGTTGTTTTCGTGGGTTCAATGGAGGTGTTATGGCCGGAATGAGGGGTGATTGATGATGTAGTTGGGTCGACGAGATACATGGCTACATTGGGGTTCGCTGTGACTGATATTTAGATGGACAGAAGAGCTGGTGGTGGAATAACTAACTACTGATAACCATGAAGAAGATGAGCATGTTGGCTGACTTGGTCATGTTCGATGCAGGGCAGCAAGGAGTCAGTGATATAGTGTTATTCGTGGTGGTTGGTTTGTACTTCGAACTCTTGATCTCGATTGAAGTAATCTGGTAGCAACAAAGGACGGTTTCGAGATGGGTTGAATCAGCTGCTGGCAGTGATGGTGCTGTGAATCCCAGCCGGAATTAATTGTGGCAACAAAGCGTTATTGCAGGCGAGGGTCATTGTTGTAGCCTGAACTTGGAAATGGAGCAAATAAATGGAGGAGCTGTGACTGGAGAGGGTCCTATACATCTTGGTCGTAAATGTCAGTAATGGTTCCTCTTTCAGGGGAAGGAATATGGGTATTTACTGGATTCAGGAAGTAGTGGCTGGAATATTGAAGCGACCGGATATAGAGACGGTGCTGTTAATGGCAGTCGAATTTGCTGGTGATGGCTTGAAGTTTGTCATAGTTGAATGTGAATTGAAATACAAGGAAGGAGGAGCCACACCGGAGAATGAGATGAGCATGTACTGAGCTGGTTGCAGTTAGTCAGTGGTGTTCGATAGACAGTTGAGTTCTATTGGATAGTGATGAAGTCAAGTCGCCGTGGAGCCTTACTGTGGGTGCAACAAAACAACGAAACTGAGAAGGCCGAAGAACAATAGCTGGATTAAGTTGGGTCTATTGTTGGACCGGGCCTTGAAAAGTATTCGTTAGGTCTCATTTTGGACTTCACGGAGCATCTACAAAAACTTCAACAGAAATTGGAAAGAGGGGAGGTCGGCGGACGGAATAATCACAAGAGTTTTCTCTGTTAGTGACAGACAGAGAGACGAGAGTTCATTTGGAGGCGGACGGCGGAGTTTGAACAAGAGATTGAAAGGAAGGAGACGATTCGGTGACAAGGGTTTATTCTTTCCTCTATTTTTCTTGTAATAATTATTTTTTGTGGGTTTTGATAAATCCATAGTATGTCTTGCTATATTTTTTGGTAATTAGGGTTTTATGTGGAAACCACTTGGAGTATGAGCTATTTTGAATTGATTAATTGAGCAAAGAATATTATGATTTGAATAGACTAATTATTGATTATTGTTTATCGTTTAATTGAAAACATGAGTTGTTGCTTCACCGGGTTCAAAACCTTATGTGCGTAATCGATAGTTTTGCAATTATATTTGTCTCATTGTTTGATAGTCCATGCTTGGATTCATTTCTTTGATGGGTTATGCTTAGGATAGCCAAATAATATTTGTGAACTAAAATTTAGTTTCGTATTATTTTCCCGCTAACGCAATTTGATGGTGCATGCTTTGGTTTAAACTCTTGATGTGTCATGCTTAGGGTGTCCCATTGATATTTGCGATTCTAATAAATATAATAGGTGATGTCGATAGAACGAAAGATAAACATATATGTAGTTGCAGGAATTCCCACACTACACCCTTGTTAAGATTCTATAGAAATCTATTGGAAATCAATTAAACTTCAAAGATTTAAACGACACTTTACTATTCAAATTTCAGAAATGTTTACAGAATTGGAAGAAATCAAGATTACAAATATTCTCTTGAAGTTTCTCTCTCCTCAAAACTCTTTCAACTCTCAAAAATACATCATCCTTTTGGATCTATCGAGCCCTTTATATAGGGATTTACATAATGGATGATAGCTAAGTTTTCCTCATATTTCGGATCTATTCTGCGATCTCATCGCGATCGCTACAATATTCTCTATCGCAAGAATGGTGACCATCGCAGGATCAACATATTCTTATTTTATTTCTTCCATCGTCAGTTTCTTTTGGATATTCGGTGACGCTCGTGAAACGTTGTTAAAGAATTGGCAGTGACCTTCGCATGTAAACGTTGTTAATATCGCAGGAATAACGTTGTAGCGATATTCTGGTCCTACATCTTGCCCCTTCTCATGTCTTTTCTGCGAAGAAGAGAAGATCATGAGAACCAATATTCTTTATTACCCTCGCAACTCCTTTCCCTTTTAATACTTTCTCCTCGACAAGATTCCGTTAATCTAGCCTTTCCTACACGTGTTGTGAATTCCTCCATTTATTGACACGTCTCTGCTCAATAGGTCCACCCCCTTTTGCCTATAAAAGGTAGAATTAAGTTTCAAAACTAATTTTCTTCTTCCGTTTCTTCATCTTCTTCATTTGTCTACTTCATCTTCCATCTGCAACTTTTCTTCTTCTTCATATTCTTTTGCTACTGTTCTAATGGAGTCATCAAGGTATGTTTCTTGACTTATGACATTTATTTAAGCTAATTTTTACTTTCATTCTCCAATCTTTCTTATTTGATTCTTCATAACTTCCATCTTATGTCTCCTTTTCAGCGGAACTATCTCTAACACACAATCCACGATTCAAAACCCTAATACTCGCAAAAGACTAGTAGAAAAGAAGAAGAGGAGTTCTGCGAATGATAAGGTAGTAAGAAACACCCTCTATTTTTTAATAACAATACTGTTGCCTCTGTTTCTTATCTGAGTTATTATTCGCAGAATGACGAGAACCCTGTTAAACTTCCCAAGAGATCTCGCAATTTTAAGACACTTGGGGAAGATCTCATTATGCCCACGTTAACATCTATGAGGATTACTCCCACACCATCGCAACTAAATCTTTCTTCTTATGTTTGTGAGAATATCGCTGTCCATACTTCTACTTCTTCTGACCCTTTGACAAATCAGGATTCTAAAATTGTTGTGACTGAGACTCCTTATAGTCCTTTACGGCCTTCAACTGTTGTTTTTACACATACTCCTCCTCCTGATAACTAAACCATCACAAATGATCGTCAACTTGCTCTCATTACTACTTCACCTTCTACACCCTTCCTTCATCAAATGAAACTTTTGCAGGTGTTGATGTTGCTTTTAAAATCTTGTCTAACATTTTAGACAATGCTAGAAAGTCTTCCACTGACCCTCTCCAACAGGAAGCTTGCGAGACTCTTTTCAAGTATTTTGGCTCTGATTGTAATGTTTTGCGAGCGTCTTTGGAAAATGAGATTAAAGCTCTGAGGAAAAGACTTCAAGTTAAAACTACTGAATGTGATACTTTGAATCATATGCTCCGTAATTCTTCTCTAGACTGCGAGAATCTTCGCAGAAAAAATGACGAGCTGAAAGGTACATTTTTCTTGCCTCTGCTCTTTTGTTTTTCTGTTTTATTTACATATTTTCTGTACTCAGGCTTCCTTCTTAAATTCTTGATTCATATATTAGTTTCAAATCGGACTCGTTTCATATAAAGACTCAAATTTGAATCTATCGCTGAAGAAGCTCGCGTTGAAAGAGATTCTTGGATGGATCAACATACTAGACTAGAAAATCTTTACACTTATTCAATTGATCACATAAATAATCTTACTAATGAGAAAAATCAATTATTGCAAAGGCAGAATTTATTAAGTGGCGAGGTTGATCGCCTCTCATATTTGTTTTTTAAGGCTAATTTGGCGATGAAATCTTTATCAGATGAGAATAAAACTTTGTCCCAAGAAAAACATAGATTTTCAAGCTTGATGGCGATTTCCTCGCAGCAATTAAGTAATCTTCAAAGCACATGTAATAATCAAGAGCAATCTCTTCGTTCTCTCAAGAATGAGCTCAAGGGATTAGCTGAATCATCTTCTGCCGAGAAGGATAAACTTATCAAGGGTAGATTAACTCTTAGTTTAAGGGACAGTGAAATTCAAGATCAATACTCTCAATTAAAGGAATCTCATTATTTATAAGCAAAGCAAAACTCATATCTTCGCAACAAAGAAGAAAGCATGAAATCTCGTCTGAAGGGTATGGTTGGCGATAAATTTGGATGATGCCATGAATCAATGGGAGAACTGTTTATTTTCATTAATCCAAAACTTAACTTCGCGAAAAGAAGGTAGTCAATTGACTGCCTCTCTTGTTGATCTTCTCATAAAATTTTGTGTTATATTCCTTGTGAGATTTTTGTCTAACTTATTATTTTGTTGCTCGCAGAATCCGAAAGAAATCTTCATTCTACCATTGCTGATCTGACCACTAAATTGGATAAATTTCGCAAAGAAAACAAGTCTCTTCTTTCCAATTATCTTGATGCCCGTGACAAAGCAGAAAGAAGACTTGATTATCTCGAGTTCTTTAAAAATAGAGATTAGGAATCGTGACAGAGGTTTCCTTCGCAAAATCCATCTCAGTGCTGAAGTTCTTGTGAATGAGATCCTACTCTCCCATTCTCTCCCTCCTGTATCTGTTCCTCCTCTAAAGGTTGATGATGATGAAATTCCTCTTCCCATGGATGAAGAATTAGAGTTTACTAATGATGAAGAAAATACCACCCAAGAAGATGGTGAAGAAGAAGCAAGAAGTCCTCCCAAAGAAGTAACTGCAAGTGGCGAAGTAATCGCTGATAAAGAATCAAAAGAAGGAGAGACTCGCGATGAAAAGGATGCTGATGAAGTTGATAACTCTGGCGAAAATAATAAATCTGACGAGCAAGAAGAATGAATCTGGCGAAGCCATTGCTTAAACTTGAATTTTATTTTTGCTTTCTTTTTCTCCTTCTTTCTTGCGAGCGATGTAACTTTTGAAACCTTTTTAGAATTTAACTTTCAACTTAGTTTACTTGGAATATTTTCAAGGAAGATAATGAAATGTTACTTCTCCATTCCCCTATCTGCTCTTTATTATCTTTCTTGAAATGGTGAATTTGCCCTTTATTTGTATCGGCGATGCGATGAATACTGTTGCGATGTTCTGAAAAATTATGAAGGAATCTACAATGTTAAGAATTTGCCTTCTTATACATTGCTCTACGATGAATGAATATTTCCTGCAATCTTAAAATAGAATAGTTAATTGGTAAGATTATTCTTTTGGTCTTATTTTGCCTTCTTAATTAAAGGTCTTATTTTGCCAAACTTTTTCTTTTTGAGACAAAATCGCAGGATTTCTTAACATTTGTATGCAAAGACCCTTTGATCTTGTCTTATCCATGTTCTTTCAAAATCTTTGCGACAATATGATAAGCATAAACTCTCTTGGAAGAATTTAACCTTATGACATTGTCGTCTTGCGATGAAATCGCAGGACGTCTTTACACTTTCATGTAAAAACCCATTGATCTCATCTTAACATTTCTCTCATAGCTTGTTTCCTCTGTATCATTTACGTCACGTGACAATATGACATGCCTAAATGTTCTTGCGATCATAAAGCCCCATGGCATTGTCGTCTTAAGACACTTATCATATCCCTAATGGAGGGTGCTTCCCTTATCTTCCCCCTGGTTGCCCCTTCAAGGAGGGCACATCGGCCATACAAGACTAGCTCCTACCATCTATATTTACTAACAACCAGCTGTTTTCGCAGACTCTTGTCCTTTATGCCCATATGGCTTATAGTTACAAGACTGCACCCTAAGTGGGATTTTCTTCAGGCCAAGTGCATCAGAGCCAAGACTTACCAAGAATGGCAAGGGAGTTTCGTACGCCCTTGGAACCCTTGGCTCAACCGTGTACCTCGGCGCCTTGGTCATACTTTGAACTTATTAGAAGAGATTCTCGGTCGTCCAACCAGGGTATAACCATATATAGTTGGAAATCCAAGATCTCTCTCCCGGATAGGTTTTCTTTAACCCCAACATCTGCATGACTCAGGATCCAGCAGCGGTATAACCTTACCCCTGAATCATGTCAAGAGATACCCCCTCCTATGATGTGCTATTAGGTCTTACATTTGCCTCTTGCGAAATTTTATTCGCGAACTAGGGTGCACGTCATAAAGGTTCGTCCCATTCTATTAATCTCTGCGAAATTTGTATTCGCTTTTCTTGCGATAATGCTCGCTGTTTTTGTTGTGCTTTGTTATCAGAATAATTTTTCAGTTGTAAATAGAGATAGAAGAATTTATTACATGTTTCATCATATAACATACCAGTATCTCTTATCTTGTAGAAGATGTCATTGATAATGCCTTTTCAGAAATAATCTATTTCATGGTCTATCGAGTCTTTGACCAATATCTCTTCCTTTAGGATCCATTAGTTTGTATGCCCCAGTTCCAATTATCTCTTTGATGATATATGGTCCATCCCATTTTCTCGCCAACTTTCCACCACTCTCTCGCTGATAACTTGGTGTTTCTCGCAGCACTAAATCGCCAGGTTGAAATTCACGTTTCTTAACACGTTTTTTGTACTCACGAGCTAATCTTCGATGGTAATTTTCCATATGTTGCAAAGTTTTTTTCTCTTTTTTATTCTAATTCATCCAATTTATTTAAATTCATTCCAGCACTTAGATTTCTTTCCCAAGCCTCTCTTTTTGTTGTAGGAATAGCGACTTATGTTGGTAATACAGCTTCAACTCCATATGTCAAACAAAAAGGTGACATTCCAGTAGCTTCTCGTCTAGTTGTATTGTAGTCCCATATTGCATTATGCACCTGTTCACACCATGCTCTGTGGTATCCTTCTAACTTCTTTTTCAAGATATCTGCGATTGTTTTATTAGTCACCTCAGCCTGAACATTTGCTTGTGGGTATAAAGGAGTAGACTTTCCACATTTTATCTTAAATGCATTGAGTAACAATTCTATATTTTGTCCCTAAAATTGCTTTCCATTATCAGATACTAATTATGCTGGAATCCCAAATCTGCAGATTATATTTTCAAAGATGAATGTAAAAATATCTTTATCGCGAATATGTTGTACTGCCTTTACTTCTCTTTATTTTGTGAAATAATCTGTTGCGACAATCAGATATCTTCTTTATCCAGAACCAGGTACAAATGGTCCCACAATATCTAACCCCCATTTCCCAAAAGGACATACACTTGTTGAAGATGATAATGGTTCTCCTGGTGCATGTATCGTTTTTTCCGTATCGCTGGCAATCTTCGCAACGCCTTGAGAGTTGCTTTGCATCCTCATGCATATACGGCCAGTAATAAACCTGCATTTTTGTTCTATATACTAAAGATCTTCCTCCACTGTGATTACTAGCGTCACCACTATGTAACATCTTTAATACTTTTTGTCCTTCTTCTCTCGTCAAACATCTTAGCGATGGTCCATTAAAAGATCTGCGATATAACTGGCTTCAGGTTCTCCCATTGGTGTTGGTGCTTTCATAATTCTCGTGAATTCATCTCCTTCTTGTGGGATTTCACTGGGTATTCCTTTTCTTTCTTTTTCTCTTATCATGTAAACTTTAAATTCTTCTTCCTTCTTTGTTTCTCTCGCCAATTTTCTGCGAGCTTTTTGCAGTTTTGGATGTTCTTCGCAATTTCTTACTTCAATTTGGTAACACAATTTCGTAAAATCTGTGTCTCCTCTAATTTCTCCAATTCCACCGGGTATAGGAAATTTTATGCATTGATGCAACGTTGATTCTACAGCCTTGATTGTGTGTATCCATGGTCTTCCTAATATCATGTTATACGGTGATTCCACGTCTACCAAACATAATGTTACTTGTGTTTCAATCTCCCCTAATGGAATTCGTACCATTATCTCGCCTTTAGGTTTTGTTAATGTCTTTCCAAAGTCATGAACATGATATGTTGAATAAGACATTTCTTCATCCTTATATCCCATTTTCTTGAAAGTATGATAAAATATCATGTCTACAGAACTTCCTGTGTCCACCAAAGTTCTATTCATAGCCCATTCTTCTACAGATTTTATTGATTTATCCTTTCTCATTGGTATAGTGGTTACTGTGACTACCAATGGAGATGTATAACTTAGATCTTGTTCTGGTATTTCTGCTGATGTAAACGTGATTTCTTGCTTTTCCCAATCTTTCAATGGTGATATTTTTTCCACCATCATAATTTTCCTTCTTTAAAAATCCCGTTTGTGTATCTTCCCCTTAATATTTTCATGAAATCTATCAATCATTGTTCTTTTTACCACATCACACTCCAATTTTCTACAATCCTCTTTGATTCTGATCATTCTCTCTTCAATTATCTCACCAATTTACTTAATGATCTCCTTAATATTGAGCAATTCTTATCTTCTTCTTCACTTTCTCTTCAATTTTTGTTAATTCAATCCCTGTTTCGGGCGCCAAAATGTAGTTGCAGGAATTCCCACACTACACCCTTGTTAAGATTCTATAGAAATCTATTGGAAATCAATTAAACTTCAAAGATTTAAACGACACTTTACTATTCAAATTTCAGAAATGTTTACAAAATTGGAAGAAATCAAGATTACAAATATTCTCTTGAAGTTTCTCTCTCCTCAAGACTCTTTCAACTCTCAAAAATACATCATCCTTTTCTGGATCTATCGAGCCCTTTATATAGGGATTTATATAATGGATGACAGCTAAGTTTTCCTCCTATTTCGGATCTATTCTGCGATCTCATCGCGATCGCTACAATATTCTCTATCGCAAGAATGGTGACCATCACAGGATCAACATATTCTTCTTTTATTTCTTCCATCGTCAGTTTCTTTTGGATATTCTGTGACGCTCGTGAAACGTTGTTAAAGAATTGGCAGTGACGCTCGCAGAAACATTGTTAATATCGCAGGAATAGCGTTGTAGCGATATTCTGGTCCTACAATATACTCATAATTATGTTTCATTTCAGTAATTGAATAGAAATAGTGGTGGATACTAAAAACCCTGGTTACTGAATCTCCCAGTGCATTTATATTATTTGTTTAGTTTATTTTTTATGTTATTATTCTTTCAAAAATCCAAAAACATTATTATTGGTTAACTTTATTAGAGATGTTGATTAGAGTGGAACGACCCGTACTTGCCGTTGTCTGCATTATAGACGCCGTGCGATTGCGGTTATTAAATAGGCAATCCCGAAAGCCTATCAATTCTTGGTGCCGTTGTCGGGGAATGGTTGTGGAATATTATAATTGGTATTTTGTACATAATTATTTTTCTGTACATAGCTTATTTTTTATTTATTTTTATATTTTCTTTTATTTCTTTTTATGTAGCTTATTTTATTTTTCTCAGGTACTTTAGTCTGAAGAGCGACGATTGGAACCAACAACTGGCGTAAAGTAAGTACTTGATATTCTCGTAAAGCTTTTGCAAGGTGAGTTATTGATAATTGCTTTGTATAATGGTTTCCAGCGAGTTGACTTCTTTTATAGCTTTTTGGAATCTTACCAAAAGAGCTGAGACAGAGGAGTCATTTGATATTTCACATGAGGAGTATGCATATGCACCTTCTCATTATCAAGAACCTATAGAGTGTGTAAATAATGATTGGAATTATTCTCATAGGTATGATCATTCCGGAATTTATGAAGGTTATGATCATTACCAACCTTACCCTGATTATGAGCCACAATGTGTTGATTCCAATTATTATTCACACACATCCCCGTCACATTATGAGAGATGATCAATCTTACTGTGACCCATTTGCATCATAACTATCTTTGTTAGAACACCTCAATATTGACACTGCTGAACAGACCAAAGCTAATGAGTTATTTTTTGCCGATCTTAGTAAAGCCCATGCTCATATAGCTGAACTTGCTAAACAAAATGCTTTATCGATTGCTCAACTAACGCAGTCAATAAAGGAGTCTGTTCTTCCCAAGGAGACAAGTTCTATTTTTTTTTAATACTGTTGATATTTATGATGAAATCTCTTTAACTAATGAATCAATGTGTATGGATAATGATGATGAACTTGATAGTTGTGATCATAGGAATAGACACATTGTCATACCAAGTGAAGGTGGTGTATTTAGTCCAACTCCTGATCGTGTTAATGATCACTCGCCTATTCAAAAGGATGAGTTTAGGATTGAGGACACCATTCTTTTAGACGATGTGACATATCAGTGCTATAACAATGATGCTTATGAAGAATGTGTTAATTTTGAAGAGACCGTAGTTAAGTCTAACGACTTAGAGGCATTACACTCTATCTATAAGGTTTCTTTTAATCATCTTTATTGTGATATTCCTATTGGTTCTTTGGTTGATGATGATTATGATGATGATTTAGTACAGGGTCATAAACCCAGTGGAGAAGTTAATATACCTAAAATTGTTAGCACAACTTTACAGAAGATTCCTAATTTTGGATTAGAACTGCGTGCTTCTCCAGTATTACTAGATTATTTTGCATCTCGTGATTTCCCTTTGCATGTGCATTACTCCCAGATCGTTTCAGTTCCCATCCCCAGTGAACCACTTGAGTCGGTAATTCTTGTTACCGATGATATATCCTTTGCAAAAATTAGGTTTGGGGGTGGCTCTTTCCTTTTGATAGTCTCTATATCTTTACGTTGCTACAACAAGAGTGTGAGATTGTCATTAATTGTATATATTGTGCTTTGGGTTGATCCCAAAATTTTTTTGGTTGTTGATATATGGAGAGCCTTATTTGTATATTCCAGTAGGTAATTCTATTTTATTGTTTTATTTTCGCATATTATGAATTTCCCATCTTAATTTTTACGTTGGATAACTCAATTACATTGAGGACAATGTAATGTTTAAGTGTGGCGGAGTGGTTATTAACTTTTTACTTTTCTTTTTCAGGATTTTTCTTGCATATTGTGACCAGCTGTGTAGCGGGTCGAATAAAAATAAAAAAATATTATGACCAGCTGTGTAGCGGGTCTAAAATAAAATCTGTTTGGTATCAACTCTCTTCAACCAAGTGATATGAGTTGCGCAAAGGTTCCCTTGTTTATCTTAACATAAACTCCTTTGCCAGGTTCCAAGATCTATCTTACGTTAAATCACCCAAATTCAATCACTAAGATTAAGCCAACAACACTCTTCAACCAAGTGATATGTGTTGATGCCGATCTTCCTCAAGTAATCAATCCAATCTACCACAAGGATAAACCGATTATTAATTGGATCCTCTTTTTCCCAAACAATTATTGTGCACACCAAAGATTATAAAAACACCAAGTAAGAAATATTTAATATCTTCTTTGTCTTCAAATCTTCTTAAATCTCAAATAAACACCTGCACACAATCACTTGAATCTCTTGTGATCAATCACATACAGAACGAAGTCTGTTAATAATGGATTATCACAAGATCGTCTTTAGATCTAACAACAGTCTTAAGATCCCTGTCGAAACCTTGAACTAGTTTGAGTGAATCTTATATCAGAAGAGAAGATTCTCAAGCATAAACAAACTAGGTGCAATCAAGATTCAACCTCCGTTAGTCAATCAAATCAATAAGAAAACTAAAGATAATCCGCAATATCTAGTTTCCCACCAACGGGTCGCGCTAGAGCTTCTTAATCCCAAAGAAGACTTTAAACTGAGTGGTCGTAAGAGATTTCACCTAATTAGATTACTCTCCTCTCCGATAGGCGCCTCAAGAATAAAAAGACAAAGAGGAAGTCTAGGTTACGCAAGATTAGTTTGCTAGAAATGAAAACTCAAAGTATTTATAGACAAGGAAGTTTGGACACCAAGGAATTTCCAAAACCGAAAATATTCTGAAGATATTTTCATTACTCCACCAGATTCGGTTTTCACAATTCCTGTGAATTTACTGTCCAAAAATAGTGATCGAAATCTCCTTGGAAAATCTAATTAGCAAATGCACATTACTAATTCTTATTTTCCATATATAATTAAAAACCCTTAATTAAAAAGATTCTTAACTTATTTAAATTCGATCTTGGGATTTACTTCCTTCTTAGTCTTTAAGGAATATCTTTGAAAAAAATAGAATAAGCATTAATGCACCGTGTTCAAAGAGTGTCGACATCTTACTCTTGCAAGTCTGAACCATGCTTTCTCACTTGAAACCGATTTACCACACTTCCAAACAAGTTTAGAATTGGTTCATCTGACTTTCAAGAACTATGTGATTGATCAAGTTCCACTCAATCACATCTCATGGGTTTCCATGTGAGTATTATGCATAGTTACAATAGCTTTACCAAAGAAACGGCTGACTAGGTACTAGGATCGGTTCCCCACATATATATGGTATCTAACTTGTATGCACTGCACATGTCCATAGGATCGGTTCCCCCTTCCCAAAAATTTGTTGCACATGTTCATAGGATCGGTTCCCCTTTCTTCCATAAACCTTGCTGCACCTTATACAAGGATCGGTTCCCCCTTGTGATGCATTGTACCTCTTACTAGGATAGGTTCCCCTCTTCCCAGTAATAAGTTCAGACATACACAACAGACCATACCCCATGTGATTACTTAAGATTGGTTTTACTAATAAAAGTTATACCAATACAAAAGTCAGTCCTTATGTGAATAGTTTTACCAAGAACACATACAAGTTGTGAACGGTTATACACATCACACATATTGGTCGTTCATAAGATATGCAATGAAGAACAACCCCAATAACGCCTGGCGATTTCCCTTTAAGTTCACAACACGTATCATGAACTTACTTCCTTAGAACACATGTAAACATTGTTCCCTAGGATGAAATCCTCACATCATACCCATACATAATCACAATAGCATTCATACGATTATGTTGATGTCTTATATAAAAATTTTAATGGTTAAGCAAGAAACTTAATATTGCATTCCTTAATACTATGTCTATCTAGAGTGTTCATGCTTCACAGTTTTATGTTTTCAATATGCATGACTTGAAAGATACGTTAGGGAATGAAACAGTTTAAGTCAAATATCACTAACCTCGAATGGAAGGATTATGTTGTTGTTATAGCTCCGTCTTCTTCTTCACATCTTCAAGTCTTCGCAATACTTGTAATGTCTCATCCTAATACTTTCAATCTAACCTATATGAAGTTGACTCTAGTACATATAAATCAAGCGACTCTTAAATGAGTTTTGCTTCACTAAGATATGACAACCAAACTTGACATACCAACGCTTGGTGGGTTCAACCGAGCAATGCTCTAACAATCTCCCCCTTTGTCAATTTTAGTGTCAAAACTCTTACAATCATATGGATAAACAAATTACAATAATTCATTACACATACGCTTGATTCCGAATCCACAACACATAACCTGCATTCATTCAATCCTCAAAAATGCAGCAGCTGCACTATAATAACAAAGCTTATACTCCCCATAAAGGTGAGCTAGGTATATATTCAATCCGCACATCTTTGTTATCCCATTTATATGATATGTTACTCCCCCTAGTATGTGCTTTTCCTCATTCGTTAGATAAACGTTCAAGCACCATCGTCCTCTTCCCTAGTGACACCAATCGACCATATATTGACTCTAGCATCACTTGTTTACTCCATATATTTGTCCCCCTTTTTGTCACAAAAATGTCAAAGCAAAGAACAAACAATGGACAACACGAAAAGGATCTTACAAATCTCAAGAATAGACTTGCAACCTGTTGAGTCAAGCACAAGGGTTTTACACACCATTTTTGATAACCAATATCAAAACCGAAACTACAAGTAATTAAGTTTTGATATGTTATCATGGAAATAATTGCCCGAAGAAATTTTCCTAACTAGTTTAGCAAACCGAAAATCAACTAAGCAACTTAATTCCTTTGCTAAACCGATTGTATAAATACAACCACTTCATTCGATAAGATCAAAACAATGATAAACTCCATTTTTCTCATCAGGTTCTAATTATTCAGATAACTTAGACCTTTAGATTTCAAACAAGCCAAATACTAGGTTAGTTAACTAGCATTTCCTTGTTTAGGCTTTCGATTAGACTTGAATAACCAAACCTCCACTTTGATAAGTCTAACTAAGATCAGAATTAACTTAGCTTAGCTTATCCGGAATCAAATTTGACTAAACAACTTGTCCCGTCAATATATTCATTCGTTAAGCCATAAATAATTCATACAAATCAATAAATCAACTTGCATAATTATTCACCTCAACCGGATACAATAGAAATAACATACAAACCATAGTTTCACTATTGCACTGAAATTTTGTAAGATTAAACAATTCATACTACACAATAAAGCAAAGTAACAATTGTTTTACTTAACTGGAAGAAATTGAATCAACATAATATTAAAGCACCGCAATTTCACCAACTTTTGTAAGTCTAAACTATTGATATCACACAAACAAAGCAAGATACCAAAAGTTTTACTTAACCGGAAACAATTGAATAACACACACATCCATACAATCATAATGGAATAAACACATCAATTGTACCAACAATTTCTTTTAAGCAAAAGCAAAAGCAATATATATATATATCAAATAAAAATAGGTTTTTCTTAAAACAGGAAAACAATTAACTAACAAGATTGTTACCTCAATTTCGCATCCAACTTCTCCAAATATGATTCCATCGCTTTCTTCTTCCGGGAGAATTGATATCGAAATACCATCATGTCATCATTCTCATGCCAAAAACAAAAGAATGAAAAAAACCAACCTTTACCAGAGAAAGGTTGAAAATCGGTTTTAACAATTGCAAGCAAAAGTTGAAAACCGTCGAAACACATATGCTTTTTATGCTAAACCAAAACCAATTCAACATATTGTGACTTTTTCACATATTGTTTCTACAAGAATTCCTTATGTCCTTTGATAAAGCCTACCAACTTGGGCTAGAACTTAATCTCGCTAAATCAAAAAGTCACCCAAACCATAAGGGTACACAACATATTATGAGATCGAATATCAAGGCATAAAACCGAAATCAAACATCTCATAAACATACATAACATATAAAATAAATCATTAAAGTACCGGCTATGTAAATAAAAAACTATCATAAGAAAAATTATAAATCAAATAACTTTATTCATAATAGTTTTATTCAATAGACTCATACAATCAATGAAAGCGATCAAAAATTGATGTCTATTTTTCTTCACTAAGTATTCTAAACTTATTCATCCTTATTATCTTCTGTTTCCATGATCTCATCAAGGTTATCTTCATACATTTTGAGACTGTCATACAGAGTACCAATCTTTTGAAGATCATAAAAATCTCTAAACGATGCCCAGCAGACAACATGATATATAATTTCTTTACGAGCATCAACAAATAATTTCTTCAGAAGTTCCTTTCTTCCTATAAGTTCAAGAACTCCTTCACACAGGCTTGTTGCCCTTATTTCAGAAAGAGATGGCATGATCTGATATGACCATAAATCAGAGCAGATCTCAAGTCTTCCTTTATTAGAGGAATCTAAGACACTTTCTACTTCCTGGATACAGTATTCTCCTACAAATTCGCTGTAAAACCTGGTATTTTCAGTAAAACAGATTACATGAATCTTCCTTATCAAAAGATCATGAAATCTACAAGAGTATATCAAATTTGATATAACAATTTTTAAGTCCTTCATTGAAAACATTCATGAAGAAATCGAATAAGAATTCGATTTTTCTAAGAAATATTTAAATGCTTTATAAAAGGAAATCCTTTTATACAGAGATTTTTTTTTGAAATCTTTTCCAACAAGAAATATCCGTAATTTCCCATTTTTAAACAAATTTTTATAACACATCCGTGCTTGGGAACAGAGAAATTTGTCTTTATACAACATTGTATTATTTTTGACTGTTCTTTCTGTCTCGCATCCTCAGGAATAGTAGATCATCATAATCAAGGAGTGGTTCAGAGATTTTTCCTCTTGAAGGAAGAGAAACAAAACTTGTCTTCTTAAAGTCACTTTTCTTACACCCCTTTTTGAACCTTTTTGGTGTAAACTGAGTATACCAAGGATTGGCAAAAAATTCCTTCTCTTTGCTTGTCAATACATAAGGAACACCTGTCATTTTTCTTAATTCCTTGGTAACAAAATTGAGAGCCTTTTGCATTTTATGAATCTTGCATCCTTTTTGTATATGATTTTTACTACCACAAGAGTAACAACATATGATATTATAAGAGTTATGATATCGATTATTACATGTTTGTGCAAGATTGATGAATGCTCCTTCCTCTTTCTTTACTCCTTGCGTTTTTGATTTCTTCTTTTCTTTAGGATCTTCCTTCTTCTGATCTGAAAGATCACCACTTGCTAGTTTGTCCTTTGGATTTCCTTTATCATGTTGATCATTTTCTTTTGGGAAATCATGTGTAAGAGTACTCCTGGATTTGACAAACTTTATTTCATTGTTAGGAACTGCAGTACTATTACTTTCGTATCCCAAACCACGTGTGTCTCTGTGACTTCTTCCTATTTCAAATAAGGAGGATAGATTGTTTGAACTTTCATTAAGTTTTCTTAACATAGAGACTTCTTCTTTTAAAGAGGTATTTTCATTAAGCATAGAGTTAATAGTTTTCTCTAGATCCTTTGTATTGGAAAGAAATCCTTCTTCTTTTTATTTGTAGATCTACTGTTGAGAGTTCAATCTTGCTTTAGAGTCATCAAGCTCTTTTGCAAAGAGGAAGATTTTTTCTTGAGATTTCTCCAGATCAGTTTTACACGTCTCATGTTCACTCACTTTCTGTGTGATTCCATTTTTTTAGAAGCTCATTCTCCTTAGAGAGAATTTCAACCTTTAAGGTTAGCTCTTGTTCTCTCTTAAGTGTAGAAAGAAGTTCTTCAGAGATATAAAGAAATTGTTTACTAAATTCCTTTATTTCTGAAGTTTTTACACTTGATCTTTCATTCGAAATCTCAATCATGGATTTCAAAAATGTCTCGTTTGAGAACTCATCAATTGAGCAGTCTGAAGAGTATTCATATTTTGAGCATATGCCTTGCAATTCGTTAATTGAGCCCTTCTTAAGCTTTCGCTCACGTTTGACTTTACTTTGTCCCATTTATTATAGGATGGATCGCACCAAACACATATTGTTAGATCTTTTCATGTTTTCCTGCTCTGATACCAATTGAAAAGGCGAGGGTACCCCAAATATACCTCAAGCTACAACTTTTCCTTCCTATAAGTCCTTTTCCCGAAAGTGATTGTCTATAGACTGAGTCGAGACAATACAAAAAATTGGTTCATACTTTGTGTGATCGTCTATGGATACTAGATCGAGACAATACAACAATAAAGTGTGTTTACTTGATATAAAGGTTCGGACCTAACCAAACTCAATAGGATTCACATATCAAGTAAATAGGAATTAACGTTTGTGCAATTTACTTTAATTATAATAAAATAATTATAATGCGGAAATATAAAGTAAATGACACAACAAGATTTTGTTAACGAGGAAACCGCAAATGCAGAAAAACCCCGGGACCTAGTCCAGAATTGAATACCCTCAGAATTAAACCGCTATACAAAATAAGACAACTTCGTATAGTTGAGACCAAGCAACTAAACCTATAGTCCACCTAGTTCCCTCAGTATTCCTACGCCTCCAACCTGTAAACAATTCACGTACTTGGACCAATTCCTTTGGATCGTTTTCCAAACAGTAAAGGAACAACAAATCTGTTTGGTATCAACTCTCTTCAACCAAGTGATATGAGTTGCGCAAAGGTTCCCTTGTTTATCTTAACATATACTCCTTTGCCAGGTTCCAAGATCTATCTTACGTTAGATCACCCAAAGGCAATCACTAAGATTAATCCAACAACACTCTTCAACCAAGTGATATGTGTTGATGCCGATCTTCCTCAATTAATCAATCCAATCTACCACAAGGATAAACCGATTATTAATTGGACCCTATTTTTCCCAAAAAAGTATTGTACACACCAAAGATTATAAAAACACCAAGTAAGAAATCTTCAATATCTTCTTTGTATTCAAATCTTCTTAGATCATCAATAAATACCTGTACACAATCACTTGAATCTCTTGTGATCAATCACACATATAACGGAGTCTGTTAACAATGGATTATCACAAGATCATCTTTAGATCTAACAAAAGTCTAAAGATCCACGTCGAAACCTTGAACTAGTTTGAGTGAATCTTATATCAGAAGATAAGATTCTCAAGAAACTAGGTACAATCAAGATTCAACCTCCGTTAAGAAAACTAAATGCAGGATCAGAATATCACAAGAAGGACACATTTGCGAAGTTTAATCAACACCGCATTGCGAGTGTCGCATGATAATTTGAAGAGTGGCGTAACAAATGACGGTGGCAGAAACATGAGAAAAGTGTGATGAGGCTACGAAGTTTAGAGTGTTTGCGAATACTAACATTAAATCTCTTGCGAGAGTATCGCAAGTCAGATGCTAAAATAAAGGACAGACTAGCTGTCATCCACTATGTAATTCCTTCTATAAAGAGTCGAATAGGTGTAAGAGAGGAGAGATCTTTTTCGAGTGTTGAGCAAGTCATTAGGAGAGAGAAAGTCCAGAGCGGTTGTTAATTCTTTAGTTTCATTTCCTTTTCATCTTGTAAAATTTGTGAGATTAATCAATAAAAATTATGATTGTTGATCTAAAAATGATTTGATTGTATGAATTCTTGTGAGGGTTGTAGTGTGGGATTTCTTGCTACTACATATTGTTGCTAGAAACAGGGATCTGTTGATTGAAGATTGTGGAGATTTTTGTGAAAGTTGTTTAAATCAAGAAAATGATAAAAGAAAATAACAAATCAGTTGGAGAAAAGATAGTTAAGATCAATGAGAATAAAAGAAGGTTGGAGTGTAACGCAATCACAAAAACGATGGTGAAAGAATTTCATGAGAACATTAGAGGAAAGATACATAAACGAGATTTTGAAGGAAAGAAGATTATGACGGTAGAAAAAATATCTTCGTTGAAGGATTGGGAAAAGCAGGAAATTACGTTCACAATAGCGGAGATACCAAAACAAAATTTGAGTCACACATCTCCTTTGGTAATCACCATAACGGCTACACGAAAAGAAAAGGAGAAATCATCAAAATCTATGAAAGAATGGGCGGTGAATAGAACTTTGGTGGATACGTGAAGCTCAGTGGATGTAATATTTTATCATGCATACAAAAGAATGGGGTACAAAGACGAATAAATGTCATATCCAACATATCATATTCACGGTTTCGGCAAATCCACAACTAAATCAAAAGGGAAAATAGAAGTGAGAATTTCACTAGGAGAAATTGAAACACAAATAACGCTATGTGTGGTGGATATGGAGTCACCATATAACATGCTGTTGGGAAGATCATGGATACACGCAATCAAAGTTGTAGCATCAACATTACATCAGTGCATCAAGTTTCCTATGCCAAGCGGGATTGGTGAAATTAGAGGAGATATTGAAGGAGCGAAATTATGTTATCAAACTGAAGTAAAACATTATGAAGAACGTCCAAAGAAGCGAAAAATTCGCAGAAAGGTGGCGAGAGAGGCAAAGAAAGAAGAGGAGTTTAAAATCTACATGATAAGAGGAGAAGAAGGAAAAGGAATACCCAGCGAAATTTCGCAGGAAGGAGACAAACCAGCGAAAACTATAAAAGAACCAACACCCATGCGAGAACCTGAAGCAAGTTACACTGCAGCGGAACCAACAAAAGAAGTAAATATTGGAACTGAAGAAGAACCTAAAATGTTGAAAATTGGAACTAAGATGGATACAGACGAGGAAGAAAGAACCATCAATCTCTTACGAGAATATAAAGACATTTTCTCATGGAACATGGATGAGATGCCTGGAATAGATCCATCAGTTGCATGTCATAAATTGGAGATCAATAAGGAGGCAAGACCATTTAAGCAGAGGATAAGAAAAATCGCAACAACTTACCATCCTAAAATAAAAGAGGAGTTTCAGAAAATGCTTGATGCATGAATTATAAGATAAGCCAAAAGTGGATAGCAAACATGGTTGTGGTTCCAAAGAAAAATAATGGGATAAGAATTTGCATAGACATTACTGATCTAAACAAAGCTTGTCCTAAAGACAGTTTTCCATTACCAGATATACCTCAAATGGTCGAATCAGCAGCAGGAAATGATAGAATATCTCCCTTAGATGGGTATAAAGGATACAACCAGATTCCTCTCGCTGAAGAAGATCAAGAACATACCGCTTTTTTTCGCTCCGAGAGGGTTATATTGTTATACGAAAATGCCATTTGGTTTGCGAAACGCAGGAGAAACATATCAGAGGATGGTAGAAAAGGTGTTCGCGAAGTGGATACACAAAACATTAGAGGTGTACGTAGATGACATGCTGATAAAAAGTAAGGAAGCTAAAAACCATGTACAAGATCTAAAAGAGATTTTTGAACAAATGCGGCATTTTAACATCAAGGTGAATCCAGAAAAGTGCATTTTTGGAGTTGCATCAGAAAAGTTTTTAGGATACATTGTATCCAAGGAAGGAATACAAGTTGATCTAGAGAAAGTGTAAGCAGTTCGCGATATGCCAACACCAGCAACAATGAAAGATGTGAAGAAGTTAAATGGTTTATTGGCTTCACTAGGAAGATTTATCTCGCGATCGTCAGACAAGTGCAAACATTTTTTCAACATCCTTAAAAAGGGGACAAAATTCAGATGGACAGATGAGTGTGAGAAAGATTTTCAAGGAATAAAAGAATACCTGGTGAATACATCAATCTCACAAAAGGCAGAACTGGGAGAAGAGCTGTTAATTTACCTTGCGACAACCTCGTATGCATTAAGTACAGTGTTATTGCGAGTAGATGCAAGAGTTGAAAAACCAATCTATTATATCAGCAAAACATTCAATGCTGCAGAAAGAAATTATTCCAAGATTGAAAAGCTTATTCTAGCATTGGTGTATGCAACTTTTAAGCTTCGCATATATTTTCAGGCACATAAAGTCAAAGTGTTAATGAAAGTACCAATTGAATCAGTAATGAAGAATTCAAAGAGAATAAGAAGAGTTAAGAGATGGAATGCACAAGTAGGACATTTCGAAATCCAATATGAAGTGTTATCTTCACCAAAATCGCAAGTTGTCGCAGACTTTTTAGCAGAATTTCCTTTAGAGGATGATGAAGCTATGGAGGAGATAATGGATATAGAAGAGGAGCGTGGGGATCCAAAAGACTTATTAACAGAACCAAATAGATGGGAAATATTGGTGGATGGATCCTCAAACGGGGAAGGTAATGGAATTGGAATTGTCTTAATTTCACCAGAGGGAACCAAGATGGCTTTTTCATTTAGGTTGGAATTCGCATTCACTAATAATGAAACAGAATATGAAGATATGATATATGCCCTAAAACTCGCAATAGAAATGAAGTTAGAAAATGCTAGATTTCCAGTGATTCGCAGCTAGTGATTCGCCAGATAAAAGGGGAGTACACAACAAATGAACCATGTTTGAAGAAATACAAGAAATTTGTTGAAGAATTGTCAGTGAGAATTCCGAAAATAAAATGGAGGCATATATCAAGGAAGGATAATAGACTCTCATATGCTTATGCTTTCATTTCAAGTATGATGACAGATCCAACTGCGAGGTACATAAAGATACAAACACTTTTGTCACCATCAGTCAATAGAGAAGAGGAAGAAGAGATAGATGTAATGCTAGTAGAATGTGGCGAAGAAGAACCAAAAGATAGTGTCGCAGAACTCAATTCATATCTAGCAAGAGGGGAAGTACCAAGAAATAGGTTAGAGGCACATAAATTAAAGAGCCGTGCAACAAATTATGAACTGATAGATTGGGTATTGTATCGAAGATCATTCAATGGACCATCACTTAGATGTTTGACATGAGAATAAGGAGAAATGGTGCTGAAAATGTTACACAGCGGAGATGCTGGTAGTCATAGTGCAGGAAGATCCTTGGAATACAAAACAAAAATGAAAGGTTATTACTCGCCATACATGCATGAAGATGCGAAACAAGTATCAAGACGTTGCGAAGATTGTCAGCGACATGGAAAGAAGATACACGCACCGGGAGCACCCATTAGCATCCTCAACAAGTGTTTGGCCTTTTGGAAAATGGGGTCTAGACATTGTGGGACCATTTGTGCCAGGGTTGGGACAAAAAAGATACTTAATTGTCGCAACATATTATTTCAAAAAATGGGCAAAAGTAAAGGAAGTTCAACATATTCGCGATAAAGACATATTTACATTCATATTTGAAAATATCATCTGCAGATTTGGAATTCCAGCATAGTTGGTATCTGACAATGGGAAACAGTTTGAAGGGAAGAACATAGAATTGTTGCTTAATGCTTTTAAGATAAATTGTGGAAAATCTACTCCTTTATATCCACAAGCTAATGGGCAGGCATAGGAAACAAATAAAACAATCACAAATATATTAAAAAAGAAGTTAGAGGGACATCATAGAGCATGGTGCGAACAAGTACATAATGCAGTATGGGCCTTCAACATAACTAGGCGAGAAGCTACTAGAATGTCACCTTTATGTTTAACATATGGGGTTGAGGCAGTGTTACCAACAGAAGTTGCTATTCCCACGACAAAAAGAGAGTCTTGGGAGAAGAATCTTAGTGCCGGAATGATCTTAAGCAAACTGGATGAATTAGAAGAGAAGAGAGAAAAATCTTTACAACACATGGAAAATTATAAACGAAGATTAGCATGAGAATACAATAAGCGTGTCAAGCCACGTGAATTTCAGCCAGGTGATTTGGTTCTTCGCGAGACGCAAATTTATCAGCGAGAAGGTGGTGGAAAATTAGAGAAAAAATGGGATGGACCTCACATTATAAAAGAGATAATTGGAATAGGGGCATATAAGTTGATGGATCCAGAGGGTAGAGATGTTGGTCAAATACTTGACAGACCATGGAATAGACTATATTTAAAGAGATATTACCCATGAGGAACTTTGAGAATCCTTAGATGATGAAATGATGTATGATGCAGCAAAGTAAGTATGAACAATTTTTTTTTATGAAAAATTCACTGCGAGATTATTTAAGATCAAAATAAAATAAGAATATGCGAAAATTTCGCAAGAGAAAATCAAAATAGAATGGGACGAACCTTTATGGCGTACACCCTAGTTCGCGAATAAAATTTCGCAAGAGGCAAATGTAAGACCTAAAGTACGTCATAGAAGGGGGTATATGTTGCATGACTCAGCAATAAGGTTACACCACTGCTGGAACCTGAGTCATGGAGATTTGGGGTCAATGAAATCCCATCCAGGAGATACACCTTGGATTCTCAACTTGAGCATATGACTTGAGTTAGGCGATTAAGGTAATAAGATCTCTCCTAAGGGGTGCAGAGTATGACCAAGGCACCGAGGTACACGGTTTAGCCAAGAGTGCCCGGGGTGTATGAAACTACCCTGGCCATTCTTGGCAAGTCTTGGCTATGATGCACTCATCCCGAAGAAAACCCCACTTAGGGTGTAGTCTCGTAACCATAAGCCATATAGAAAAAAGGGACAAGAGGCTGCAAACACAACTAGTTGTTGTTAAGACTGGATGGGAGGAGCTAGTCTTGTATGGCAGAAGTACATCTCCTTGAAAGGGAAACCAGGGGGAAGATAAGGGCGGCACCCTCCATTAAGGAGTTGATAAGTGTCTTAAGACACAAATATCATGAGACTTTTTCCTCACGGGAGTATTAAGACTTGTCATATTTGCGCAACATTCCTGAAGAGGCAATAATACAAAAGAGAAGATAAGGTGAGATCAATGGGTCCTTGCATGCAAGTGTAAAGACGTCGTGCGATTTCATCGCAAGACGACAATGTCATAGGGCTTTAATTTCGCAAGAAAATTTAGGCCTGTCATATTGTCGCAACAAAAATTATAAAGGAACAAAAAGTTAAAGCAAGGTCAATGGGTTTCTGCGTGAAAATGCAAAAACTTCCTGCGATTTTGTCGCAAAGAAAAAGATGGAAAAATAAGACCTTTAACTAGGAAGGAAAAATAAGACCACATAACAGAACACAAGATTTATAAATACTAACTATTCTTTATGCAGATCATTCATCGCAAGAAAGATAATGAGAGGCAAGTATGGGAATTAATAAGTAAGATGACATTATCTTTCTCGCAATTACTTAAAATACCAAAAGTATAATTGAATCCAAAAGTGGTCCAAAGTACATCATTCACAAGAAAAGAAGGAGAATAATATCTCAAGAAAACAAAACTAGAACTCATACTTCAGTATCCTCTTCGCCAGCTTTATCTTCTTCACCAACCTTATCATCTCCGCTAGATTTATCATCTTTGCTAGTGTTTTCCTTATTCTGGTCCACTCAAACCTCTCCCTCATTTGGCTTATCACCATCAGTTGTTTCATCACCAACAGATCCTTCTTTAATAGGGTTTTCTTCTTCTTCTTCTAAACCTTCTTGGGAAACACCATCTTCACCACTTTCATAATCAAGATCACTATTAATAGCACGAGGAATTTCATCTTCATCTACTTCCAGAGGTTTAATTGATATAGGTGGAATAGATTGTGACAACAACATCTCATTTACAAGAACTTCAGCACTAAGATGAGCTTGGCGAAGGAAAGCTATATCACGGTTTCTAATCTCCATGTCTTTGAAATAAGCTAGGTAGTCATATTTTCATTCTGCTTGATCGCGAGAACGGACAAGGTGAGAAGTAAGTAATCCATTTTCTTTGCGAATTTTGGAAAGTTTAGAATCCAAAGTAGCAATGGAGGAATGAAGCTTTCTTTCAGATTCTGCGAAAAGTAAGAACAAATATTATTTGGGCGAGTACTTCGCAAGAGAATATTGCAAGGAAAATTAACAAAGAAAAAATGGTTGAGGCAGTCAAAATGACTACCTTCCTTTTGCGAAATTAGGTTTTGAATTAGTGCCAAGCAAGCATTCTCCCAATGATTCATGGCGTCATCAAATTTATCTCCAACTAGACCCTTCAGGCGATATTTTAATTTATTTTCTTTAGAAATGAGAAAAGTATTATCATTCGCAAGTAAAGAGTGAGATTCTTCTAATTTGGAATATTGTTCTTGGAGTTGACTGGCCTTCACACTTAAGGTTATCCTACCCTGGATAAGTGAATTTTTCTCAGCGATAGATGATTCCGTTACTTCTTTAAGTTCATTTTTCAGTGCATGAAGAGATTGTTCTTGGTTATCACACACTTTTTGAAGAATATTTATTTTCTTCAAGGAAATCGCCACGGTACTCAAATAATTTCGCTTTTCCTGAGATAAGGTTTTATTTTCATCTGATAAAGTTTCCATCGCCAAGTTAGCTTTGGTTAAAGAGTAAGAAAGGCGAGATATTTCATTACTTAATAAGTTTTGCTCCTGTACTAATTGAGCATTCTCTTTAGTAAGATTATCTATTTAATCAATGAAGTACATATGAAGATTATCTAATTGGTTATATTGATCCATCCAAATGTCTCTGTCCGCGCGAACTTCTTTCGCGATAGATTCAAATTGGTATCTCTCCATTATTCGTTGCTGATTTAAGACTTAAAGGGCGAACAAAGAGTTTTAAGAAAATAGAGTATAGAAAGGATAAATTTATAAAAAAGATGAATATAAAAAGTAAATATAAGGAAGGAGAAATTATACCTTTTAACTCTTTATTCTTCTTGTGAAGATTCTCGCAGTCTTGTGAAGCATTCTGAAGCTTTTGATTTTCGAGGCGAAGAGTGCCACATTCTAAAGTTTTGACTTGAAGACTCTCTTTTAAAGATGCAATTTCTTTCTCTAAGGATGTTTGCGAAACCATTCTGTCAGAGCCATAATAGTTACTCAAAATCTCGCAGATACCAGATTCAATAGGATCTACAGATAATTTCTTGACACCATCTAAAATATTAGATAAAACCTTAAAGGAAATATCTATTATATCCCTAGTCTATTTAGAAAAAGGGAGATACTCAGAGGAAGTAGTAGTGATATCATAAAGTTTATGGTCATCGTTCTTTGCTAAAGAGATGTCATTTGAGGGAGAAGTTTGAGGAAGATCAATGGCTGAGGTTATAGTAGAATTAATTTGAGAATTATTGGTCACATGAGAAGAAAAAGTTTCATCCGCAACAAACTCGGCAAAGGGAATTTCATTCATAACAGGATTGGTTGAAATATTAACATCTATTGCGATGGTTTCGCAGAAAGGAAGTAGAGGTTCAGTTTGTGAAGGTGTTGAAGAAGAATTTGAAAGACCAAGTTTGGGAAAGGAAACATAAGTTTCAACAATTTTGGGTTGGAGAGATCTTTTAAGAGGTTTAGTGGCATCTCTGTCATCACCTTGCGAATCACAACTTAGATAAGAAACAAAGGCAACAATATTGTTATTAAAAAAATATGGTTTTTCTTACTACCTTTTCATTCGCAGACTTTCTTTTTCTCGCAGGAACTTTGAGTTGCGAACTTCTGGGAGCATTAGGGATTTGAACTGTAAATTTATTATTTGAGGTGTTTTTGCTGAAACATAAACAGTATGGGAATTACACAAAGAACAAACAAAATGATCTCAGCAAAACAAAATCAGTTTCAGCAAAATCAAAAGAAGAAAAACAAGAAGAATTAATCTTGGTGACTCCATGGAAGCAGAAAAGAATAGCAGCAGGAAGGTGGGTTAGATAATAAAGAGAATGTCAGACGATGAAGATTTGCAGAGAAAGACGAAGAAGATGAAGACGAATAAAAAGAAGAAAATTATCTTTCCACCAGATCCCTCTTTAAATAGGAAAAGGAAGATGACCGGTTAATGTTAAATGTGTCGGTGAGTAGAGGAATATTCACACGTGTAGATAGTCATGCTTAATTTACGGAAACTTTTCGGTAAAGAAAGAAGAAGAATGTGAAACGATAAACAGTCGCGGCATTTTTAAGAACAAATTCTCATGACATTCCCTCCTTTGTAAAGAAGACATGAGAAGAGGCAAGATGTAGGATCAGAATATCGCAAGAAGGACACATTTGCGAAGTTTAATCAATAACGCATTGCGAGTGTCGCATGATAATTTGAAAAGTGGCGTAACAAATAATGGTGGCAGAAACATGAGAAAAGCGTGATGAGGCTTCGAAGTTTAGAGTGTTTGCGAAGACTAACATTAAAGATCTTGCGAGAGTATCGCAAGTCAGATCCTAAAATAAAGGACATATTAGCTTTCATCCACTGTGTAATTCCTTATATAAATAGCCGAAAAAGCATAAGAGAGGAGAGATCTTTTTCGAGTGTTGAGCAAGTCATTAGGAGAGAGAAAGTACAGAACGGTTGTTAATTCTTTAGTTTCATTTCCTTTTCATCTTGTAAAATTTGTGATATTAATCAATAAAAATTATGATTGTTGATCTAAAAATGATTTGATTGTATGAATTCTTGTGAGGGGTGTAGTGTGGGATTTCTTGATACTATACTAAAGATAAACCGCAATATCTAGTTTCCCACTAACGGGTCGCGCTAGAGCTTCTCAATTCCAAAGAAGACTTTAAACTGAGTGGCCGTAAGAGATTTCACCTAATTAGATTACTCTCCTCTCCGATAGGCGCCTCACCAGTAATAAAGACAAAAGAGGAAGTATAGGTTACACAGGATTAGTTTTCTTGAAATGCAAACTCAAAGTATTTATAGACAAGGAAGTTTGGACACTAAGGAATTTCCAAAACCGAAAATATTCTCAAGATATTTTCATTACTCCACCAGATTCGGTTTTCATAATTCATGTGAATACACTGTCCAAATATAGTGATCGAAATCTCCTTGAAAAATCTAATTAGCAAATGCACATTACTAATTCTTATTTTCCATAAATAATTAAAAACCCTTAATTAAAAAGATTCTTAACTTATTTAAATTCGATCTTGGGATTTACTTCCTTCTTAGCCTTTAAGGAATATATTTGAACAAAATAGAATAATCATTAATGCACCGTGTTCAAAGAGTGTCGACATCTTACTCTTGAAAGTCTTTACCATGCTTGCTCACTTGAAACCGATTTACCACACTTCCAAACAAGCTTAGAATTGGTTCATCTGACTTTTAAGAACTATGTGATTGATCAAGTTCCACTCAATCACATCTCATGGGTTTCCAAGTGAGTACTGTGCATAGTTACACTAGCTTTACCAAAGAAATGGCTGACTAGGTACTAGGATCGGTTCCCCATATATAATGGTATCTAACTTGTATGCACTGCACATGTCAATAGGATCGGTTCCCCCTTCCCAAAACTTTGCTGCACATGTTCATAGGATCGGTTCCCCCTTTCCAAAACTTTGCTGCACATGTTCATAGGATCGGTTCCCCTTTCTTCCACAAACCTTGCTGCACCTTATACAAGGATCGGTTCCCCCTTGTGATGCACTGCACCTCTTACTAGGATCGGTTCCCCTCTTCCCAGTAATAAGTTCATACATACATAACCCGATCATACCCCAGGTGATTACTTAAGATTGGTTTTACTAACAAAAGTTATACCAATACAAAAGTCAGGCCTTATGTGAATAGTTTTACCAAGAACACACACAAGTTGTGAACGGTTATACACATCACACATATTGGTCGTTCATAAGATATGCAATGAAGAACAACCCCAATAACGCCTAGCGATTTTATTTTAAGTTCACAACACGTATCATGAACTTACTTCCTTAGAACACATGTAAACATTGTTCCCTAGGATGAAATCCTCACCTCATACCCATACATAATCACAATAGCATTCATACGATTATGTTGATGTCTTATATACAAAGTTTAATGGTTAAGCAAGAAACTTCATATTGTATTCCTTAATACTAAGTCTATCTAGAGTGTTCGTGCTTCGCAGTTTTATGTTTTCAATATGCACGACTTGAAAGATACGTTAGGGAATGAAACAGTTCAAGTCAAATATCACTAACCTCGAGTGGAAAGATTATGTTGTTGTTGTAGCTCCGTCTTCTTCTTCACATCTTCAAGTCTTCGCAATACTTGTAATGTCTCATCCTAATACTTTCAAGCTAACCTATACGAAGTTGATTCTAGTACATATAAATCAATCGACTCTTAAATGAGTTTTGCTTCACTAAAATATGACAACCAAACTTGACATACCAACGCTTGGTGGGTTCAACCGAGCAATGCTCTAACAGTTCTTAACCGAAATTCATCAAGTATGAAATGTTCATTAAGCTTAGTCATATTTCTAGGACTAGTTACAAGAAAAATCCTGACTCGAAATTCTTGATATGCTTATGATAGTCTAATTAGTTACGAGACAAAGTCTCAAAGATAGAAAGTTGAATATAACTTGAGAAATAGGTGGTTCAGTCTTCACTTACCTTTCGTTGATGAAGTTCTCCAAAATGTTCGGTTGATCTTCGCCTTCAAACGGTAGTTAGTAATGGTGACTGTCGTGATGTTCATTTCTTAACTATATATTTTATCCTAATCCGAGACTTAACTAATTGTAGACTAGAAATCAAGATATAGTTTTGACAACTAAATTTGACAAGAAGCTTCAGATAGCAACACTTGTTAGTTCGCCGAGCATTGCTCTAACACTACCATCTGGATATCATGAAGAAAATTTGGTTTAATGACCAATGGTGTTGAATAATCTTTAAATGAATTTTTACTATAAGCTCAGTTGTTCTTTTCAATGGTACCCCTGATAAATTCTTCAAACGTACTAGAAGTCTCAGGAAATGTGACTGTTAGATCATAGCTCGGTTGAACCCACCAAGTGTTGGTATGTCAAGTTTGGTTGTCATATTTTAGTGAATCAAAACTCATTTAAAGAGTCGCTTGATTATTTACTAGAGTCAACGTCGTATAGGTTAGCTAGAAAGTTACGAGGATTTGAGACTTACAAGTATTACGTGAAGACTTGAAGAATGTGAAGAAGTAAAGAACTACAACGACGACATCATCCTTCCACTTGAGGTTAGTAATATTTGACTTGAACTATTTCATTACTAACGTATCTTTCAAGTCGTGCATATTGAAAACATAACTGCGAAGCTGTGAATGATTATACTCTAGTTAGACATAGTATTAAGGAATTACAATACGAAGTATAACGTCTATCTTTTGAACTTCGTATATAAGACATCGACATAATCATATGAATGCTATTGTGATTATGTATGGGTATGGGTGAATATTTCATCTTAGGAAATAATGTTTTACATTCGTTTAAAGGAAGTACATTCATAAACATGTTTTGTGAATCGAAAGGGAAATCGCTAGGCTTATTGGTATTGTTATTCATTGCAAATATTTGGATTACCAATATGTGTATTTAGTATAACCTCTCATAACTTGTTTATGTATCTTGGTAAAACTATTCATAATGCTTGACTT
Organism: Papaver bracteatum; assembly: GCA_023529315.1. Lineage (NCBI taxonomy): Eukaryota > Viridiplantae > Streptophyta > Magnoliopsida > Ranunculales > Papaveraceae > Papaver > Papaver bracteatum. The sequence continues at coordinate 239,213 of JAJJWX010003998.1, forward strand.
TTGTATTGATATGACTTTTATTAGACTGATCTTAAGTAATCACCTGAGATGGTATGATCGATTTATTGTAATTAGGGAACCGATCATAGTAAGATGTGCAACCGATCACAAGAGGTAATTGATACTTGTAAGAGGTACAACAAGGTTTTAGTAATTAGGGAAGCGATCCTATGACTTGTGCAACCGAATACAAGTTTATACCATAAATATGTGGTAACCAATCCTAGTACATAGTCAACCAACTTTTGGTAACTAGCGTGACTAATCTTAGTACCCACATGGAGGTAGAACCAAAACTTTTTTTGGTAGAATTGTGAAACCCTTGATTGGTAATTTGATAGGATAATCAATCACATAGTTCTTGGAAGTCAGATGAACCAATTCTAAACTTTTTTGGAAGTGTGGAAAATCGGTTCCAAGATTGTAAATATGAAAAAGGATTTACAAAGTAAAGATGTCGACATACATTGAACATGTGCAGTAACTCTTATCTTTTATTGTTCAAAGATATTCCTTAATAGCTAAAGGAGAATCCCAGATCGAAATAAATTGAGAATCTTTTAATTAAGGTTTTTAGTTTTTATATGCTTTTAATTTCCATCAATTAAATGCATATCTTTAGAAAATAAAAATTAGTAATGTGTATTTACTAATTGAAGATTTTATACTGAGATTTCAATCAATATTTGGATAGTGCATTTTCAGGAATTATGAAAACCGATTTGGACTTTATTGCATATCTTTGAGAATATTCGATTTTGGAAATTCCATGGTGTCCAAACTTCCTTGGTCTATAAATATTGAAGTTTGCATCTTAAGCAAACTAATCCTCAGATCCAGCAAAACTACCTAGTTGTGTTGTTACTGGTGGAGCCGTCTATTCGGAGAGTAAAGTACCCTAATTAGGCGAAATCTCGTATGACCGCTCGTTTTAAATACTTCTTTGGGATTGGGAAGATCTACAAGTACCGTTGGTGGGAAACTAGATAATTTCGGTTTATTATTAGTTTTCGATTGATTTGATTGACTAACGGTTGTTGAAATTTGATTTCACCTAGTTTGTTTATGCTTGAGAATCTTCTCTTCTGATATAAGATTCACTCAAACTAGATCGAAGTATCGACGGGGAACTTTAGAACTGTTTGTAGATCTAAAGATGTCTTGTGATAATCCATTATTAACAGACTCCGTTCCGTGTGTGATTGATCACAAGAGATTCAAGTTATTTGTGTGCAGGTGTTTATTGAATATCTAAGAAGATTTGAAAACAAAGAAGATTTCTTAGTTGAGTTCATAATCTTTGGTGTGCACAAAACTTGATCGGCTGGGGATCCAACTATAATCGGTTTATCTTTGTGATAACCTTGATTGATTAGTTGAGTAGATCGGCATCAATATAATTCTTTGTGATTAAGAGTATTGATTGCATAGTCTAAAATAATTGCTTTGGTAGTTATTGAAGACATTGATCTAAGAACCTAAAAAAGGAGTTTATATTGGGATAAACAGAAGAGCCTTTTTTTCAAACTTATATCACGTTGTTTGAAAAGAGTTTTTACCGAACGTATTTGTTGTTCCTTTACTATTTGGAATACGAATCAAATGAATTGTTCTAACTGCGTGACTTATTACAAGTTGGAGGCGTAGGGATACTGAGGGAACTAGGTGAACTATCTGTTTAGTTGCTTGGTCTCAACTATACGAAGTTGGTTTATATTTTATATAGCGTCTTAATTATGAGAGTATTCAATTCTGGACTAGGTCCCGGGTTTTTTCTGCATTTGAGGTTTCCTCATTAACAAAATCTTGCTGTGTCTTTTAATTTTTTTATTTCCGTAATTATAATTGTTTTATCATAATTAGAAGTATAATACACAAACATTAATTCCTATTTACTTGATAGCATTCCTATTGTGTTTGGTTAAGTCCGAACCTATTATCAAGTAAACATACTTCGTTGTTGTATTGTCTCGATCTTGTATCCATAGTCAATCACACAAGTTGTCTTGTTGTCGTATAGTCTCGATCTCGTATCCATAGACGATTACACGAAGTGTGAACCGATTGTATTGTCTCGACTCAGTCCATAAATAATCACTTTTGGAGAAAGAACTTATAGGTGGAAATGTTTTAGATTGATGTATATTTGGTTACCCTCGTATTTTCAATTAGTATCAGAGCAGGCAAACACGAAAAGATCTAACAATATGTGTTTGATGCGATCCAACCTATAAGACATGAGTCAAAGTAGAGTTAAGCGAGAGCGAAAACTTAAGAAGGACTCAATTAACCTATCGCAAGACTTTGGAAGTTTTGATTAAAAAAAAATGCTTAGAAGGGACATCCTCATCGAGTTCTACGGGCACAGTTGAAAATACTTATGAATATTCTCAATATGAGATTAAGTTAAGCCCTGTACTGATGATCAAGGACCTCGATCTGAAAAACCTTCTGTAGGAGTTGAAAAGGTTGATTATGTGAGTGTTAAAACTTCTGAGCTATAAAAGTTAAAAGAAAGTTTTGACTCATGTGCAACTGAACTCACTCCAGGACTAAAAAGTGAAGGAAAACTTCTAGAAGAATTAGGTTGTTTGCATGATAAAAATGAACAACTTGTTCATGATCTTTCCTTCTTAACAGTGGAATTAGATTCTCTCAAGAGTACATCTTCCTTGGAGATTCAATCCTTGGAAGAGAAACTTGCTGAATCTAAAGCAATAATTAACTCTCAACAAAAGAGTTTTGAAGAGAAGCAAGGTACATATCTCTCACGAGAAAAATGACATGAGGCTGAGCTAGCCGTTGATCTTGATAAAATCAAGATGTTCAAAGAACAAAATTTTAACCTAAAAAAGTTCAATGATAGCTCAAACAACTTAACCTCAATGTTAGAAGATGCAGAAATCATCGTGATACACGAGGATTGGGCTATAAGGGAATAATGCTTCAAATATTAGCAAAGAGGTAAAATTTGTCAAAGCTACAAATTCTTCTCAACCAGAGGCTTCCACTGATGTCAAAGATGCTCCTATATCTCATAAAGAAGTAAAGCTAGTTAGGCCTAAGAATCATGTTCAACTAGCATCCATCAAAGAGAGCACTTCTGCCAATGTCAAGAGAGCAACAACGTTGAACAAAGATAACAACAAGAAGAAGAAAACTCATCGAGCTCCAATGCAAGAGGATCCACATAAAGGTAACATTAAAAATCATACTTTGTATGTTACTAAGCATTGGTGTTATTGTGGTAATAAAGGGCATGCAGAATGGGGATGCAATATTCGTAACATAAAAGATACACTTTCTTTTGTATCAAACGAATTGTCCAAGATTGCTCCCCAAAGGAACTCAGATCGATATTGTCCAAAGTTTAGGAAACAAAATTATTATAATGATAAATCATGTTTTTCCCATCGCTCGACAAGGATATCTTATAAAAGACCCTATTATAGAAAAACAAATGACATTGCAAATGCTAAGACAAGATCTGATGTTCCAAATTGGAGAAAAATTGTTTCGCAAAGTATTCAAAAGGACAATCGTCTTAATGGTATGAAGGAGAAAGCTTCTCCCTCGAAACTCAACTCTAAATGGGTCCCAAAGTCCTTCATAGCCAAGAAGGGACCAAAAGTTAGTCACAAGAATGACTCTCAGCTGTTAATTATTGGTGACAATAATTATAAGAGTTTTCTTGAAAGACTAAAGAAAGACATCATGTATGAAATCTCTTGTACTAGTAAACGTTGCGATAATGACACTCTTCATCACAAGTCAAAGAAGAAAAACAAGAGATGGAACAAGAGAAAACAAATCAATCTAGAGGTAAAGAGTGATTCTGTCTTAGTCCCTAGTGACAAAGAAGACAAGTCTCAAATAAACACAACCTAGTTATGTTAGAATGTGCATTCTCAATCTTTTGAAAGGTGAGGAAACACATGAAAACTGAGCACATGATCTCTCGGTTATTATATGACTAATTAACATCTTTAGGGAGATTTATTTTCTTCTATACTCGTACTTTCTCTATCTATATTTGAGCTTTTGATAGAAATGGTAATTTTGAGTTTATGATGTTGATATCTACTGATCATATATGTGTAACTCTTACTTTTACGGTTAAAACAAGCAAAAAATCACTGAATTCGGACATCGTATGCAAAATTTATGTCAAAAAAAATAGTTTAGTGTTATGATCCGTCACAAGTAACTCTTGTAACCGATCCTAGTAACTGGTACTAGTGAATACTAGTGATTTTGTAACTGATCCTAGTGATAGGTCCATACGAAGGAGTGTAAACTGTTTTGCCCATAACTTCTTCGTCCGAACTCGAAATGACCTCATTCTTTTTGAGTTGGTTTAGAAATTCAATTACCTACAAGATAAGGTAATTGCAATACATGATTCTTTGTTGAATATTTATGGTGTTTTGCATTTGTGTTTATGAGATGTATGTTTTCGGTTTTCACAACCTTAATATTCGATCTCATTTTTGATTTAGCGGTATTGAGTTCTAGCCTATGTTGGTAGGCTTTATCAAAGGATCATAAGGGGTTATGATTGAAACTCATGTGTGAAAAAGTCACAATATGTTGAATCGTTTGGTTTAGCATAAAAGCATATGTGTTTCGGGGTTTCGGGGTTTCAACTTTTGCATTGCATTAGTTAAAACCTGTTTTCAAGATTTTTCTGGTAAAGGTTGGTACTTGTTGTTGTTCTTTTGTCTTGTGAGAGGATGACAACATAACGTGGGAGAGTTCTATGTGAACTTGTGTTTAATGATTTTTCTCCCCTGGAAAGATGCGAACAAATGGAGAAGAAGATGCGGAGCTTGAGGTAACGAATTTGTTAGTTAATCGTTTTCCTGTTTAAGAAAAGCCTGATTTTATTGCATATATTTATTGCTTTTGCTTAACAAAATTTAGGTACTTGATTTAACTTGGAATCAAGCGTATGTGTAATGAATTCTTGTAACTTGGAATCAAGAGTATGTGTAATGAATTCTTGTAATTTGTTTATCCATATGATGAAAGAGTTTTGTCACTAAAATTGACAAAGGGGGATATGTGTGTGATTCAATTGTTTTCGGTTAAGAAAAACTACTGTTACCTTGATTTATGGTTTGGTATCAACTGTTTAGGCTTACGAAATTACGGTGCAATTGCAGTACTATAATGTCTATGTTTGTTTCAATTGCTTCCGGTTAATGTAAATAATTAGGCAAGTTGATTTATTTGGTTTGCATAAATTGTTTATGGCTTAACAAAAAAGGTTTTCGGGATCAATTGTTTAGTCCAATTAAATTCTGGATAAGAGAAACTAAGTTAATTATGATCTTAGTTAGACTTATCAAAGTGGATGTTTCTGTTATTCAAGTCTAATCGAATGCCTTAATAAGAAATACTAGTTAACTAACCTAGTACTTGTCTTGTTTAAAAGTGAATAATTAGAACTTGATGAGAAAAATAGAGTTAATTCTGATCTTTATTTTGGACTTAGCGAACAAGTGATTGTATTTGTACAATCGGTTTAGCAAAAGAACTAAGGTGCTAAGTCAATTTTTGATTTGCTAAACTATTAGGGAAAATTTCTTCGGGCAATTTTTTCCTTGGTAACATATCAAAACAAAATTACTTTGTAGTTTCGGTTTTGATATTAGTTATCTAAAATGGTGTGTGGAACCCTCGTGCTTAACTCTTATAGGTTTTGCAAGTCTTTTAGATTTGTAAGATCATATCGGTTTGTCTTTTATTTGCTCGTACCTTTGTCATTTTGTGACAAAAAGGGGGAGAAATATATGGAGTAAACAAGTGATTTGGTATCACTAAGGAAAGGACAATGGTGTTTAAACATTATATCTAACGAAAGAGTAAAGCATTGACTAAGGGGGAGTAACATATCATATTGATACTTGTGGTTATCTTAACTACAAAGGGAATAACAAAGACGTGCGGATTGAAAATCTACCTATATTACCTTTAGGGGGAGTATTAGCTTTTTTATTATAATGTCAATAACGACATTTATGGATTGAATGTACACATGTTATTGTGCTGTTGAAACTTGGAATCAAGCGTATGTGTAATGAATTCTTGTAATTTGTTTATCCTTATGATGTAAGAGTTTTGTCACTAAAATTGACAAAGGGGGAGATTGATAGAGCATAACTCAGTTGAACCCTATGTCAAGTTTGGTTGTCATATTTTAGTGAATCAAAACTCATTTAAAGAGTCGCTTGATTATTTACTAGAGTCAACTTCGTATAGGTTAGCTAGAAATTCACTAGGATATGAGACTTACAAGTATTACGTGAAGACTTGAAGAATGTGAAGAAGTAAAGAACTACAACGACGACATCATCCTTCCACTTGAGGTTAGTAATATTTGACTTGAACTATTTCATTCCTAACGTATCTTTCAAGTCGTGCATATTGAAAACATAACTGCGAAGCTGTGAATGATTATACTCTAGTTAGACATAGTATTAAGGAATTACAATACGAAGTATAACGTCTATATTTTGAACTTCGTATATAAGACATCGACATAATATTATGAATGTATTGTGATTATGTATGTGTATGGGTGAAGATTTCGTCCTAGGAAACAATGTTTTACATTCGTTTAAATGAAGTACATTCATAAACTTATTTTGTGAATCGAAAGGGAAATCGCTAGGATTATTGGTATTGTTTTTCATTGCAAATCTTTGGATTACCAATATGTGTGTTTAGTATAACTGCTCATAACTTGTTTATGTATCTTGGTAAAACTATTCACAATGCCTGACTTTTGTATTGGTATGACTTTTATTAGTGAAACCGATCTTAAGTAATCACCTGAGATGGTATGATCGATTTATTGTAATTGGTATGACCAACTCTAGACATTGGGGAACCGATCCTAGTAAGAGGTGCAGCCGATCACAAGAGGGAATCAATCCTTGTAAGAGGTACAATAAGTTTTTAGTAATTGGGGAACCGATCCTATGACTTGTGCAACTGAATACAAGTTTATACCATAAATATGTGATAACTGATCCTAGTACCTAGTCAGCCAACTTTTGGTAACTAGCGTGACTAATCTTAATACCCACATGGAGGTAGAACCGAAACTTGTTTTGGTAGAACCGTAAAACCCATGATTGGTGGTTTAATAGGATAATCAATCACATAGTTCTTGGAAGTCAGATGAACCAATTCTAAACTTGTTTGGAAGTACGACAAATCGGTTCCAAGATTGTAAATATGAAAAAGGATTTACAAAGTAAAAATGTCGATATACTTTGAACATGTGAAGTAACTCTTATCTTTTATTGTTCAGAGATATTCCTTAATAACTAAAGGAGAATCCCGGATCGAAATAAATTGAGAATCTTTTAATTAAGGATATTTAGATTTTATATGCTTTTAATTTCCAGCAATTAAATGCATATCTTTAGAAAATAAAATTAGTAATGCGCATTTACTAATTGGAGATTTTCTACTGAGATTTTGGTCAATATTTGGACTGTACATTTCCAGGAATTATGAAAACCGATTTGGACTATATTGCATATCTTTGAGAATATTCGGTTTTGGAAATTTCTTGGTGTCCAAACTTCCCTGGTCTATAAATATTGAAATTTGCATTTCAAGCAAACTAATTCTTAGAGCCAGCAAAACTACCTAGTTGTGTTGTTACTGGTGGAGCCGTCTATTCAGAGAGGAAAGTACCCTAATTAGGCGAAAAAATATTCTCAACATGGATACCAAACCCAAATATTATGACTCATGGATTTGGAAAGGCATTCTAGAAGGCATCAACAATATTCAAGATCATAGCCTCTTGAGGATTGGAAATGTCATAAGAATCAGCATATGGGCCTTTACCATCAATTCCTTACTGCTCAAACCTACCAACTTCCCTGATAGTGGATAATCTGGAAAATGAGCTTGTTGAACACCTGCTCATGGAAAATGAGCTTGTTGAACACCTGCTCATGGAAAATGAGCTTGTTGAACACCTGCTCATGGAAAATGGGGATTGAAATATCTCCATGATTGATACCTAGTTCAATCCCATCGATGTCAAAGTTATTCTTGACGTTGCACACCACCCATGGAAGGAGGATCAAATCCAATAGAAGCTGACATATATATGCAACTTCACTGTCAGATCCTTCTACGGTGCAAAGATGGACAACCTCTATGAGAGTGATGCCCAAACCAAGAATTGAGAGGCTTTATGGAAGATGGATATTGCTCCAGTCATACATATCTTCCTATGGAAATGTGCTCATCCTCCCAACGAATGCTAAAACTGCTAGCATTCTTCACTATATTGATCCCATATGCAAGATGTGCAATGGTGGGGATGAATCTACGACACATCTCTTTTTAAATTGTCATGCTGCTACCTTTGTCTGGTACCAACTGTTTGGAACAAACCATGGTGAATTTGATTCCACAACAAATTTCCTAGATGGTTAAACTCTTGGTTTGCTCCAGGCAGTAGCTCCTCTAATTACATCAACAACATCTATGTTAGTGCTTGCTGGTATATTTGGAAAGCTAGGTGCAATTTCATATTATACCCATCCAAATGAAAGGAATACCTCTCACAGAATTAAATAACATATGTGCTCTCACAACAGAGTTCACTACATGGAGGATCACATCCTAAATACAACCCTCTATAGTGAGGAAAATGAGGTTGTGGATGTTAACATTGAACTCCAATATCCCATCACCTCTGATCAGAGAGGGGACTTTGTAATAGTCATAAAAATATGCACTCTCAAAGACCCGGAATCCATCTATTATTTCACTGCTCTAACTGCTTTGGATTTTGCAGGAAACACCATTGGGACTAGAGGATATCCAGGACACTCTGGAGAATGGGGATCAACAGGAGGGTCAGACCTAGCTTTCAACTGCGCCAAAGAAATGCAGCATACCAATATTGAAATACTTGCTGAATCAGCGGAGATATTAGTTCGTTTTACTATGCTCTACAACAATGATGTACACGGAAGATTCCATCTTAATGACCATAAAAGAAGTAGAAGGGAAAATGATGAAGATATAGGAAACATAAATAATATTATTTCTTTTGTCTTAGTTGGTCTCAAAACTATCCACATATTTCAGAATTTGGATACTTTTCGGTTGAGCTGTGACATGTAAAAAATCTAATCATAGGAGTACTGGTGTTCTTCTTGCCACTAACTCTAGCATGTAATTCTCTTAGAGCACTTCCTATGGAATGAACAAACTTGGAGTTTGTTCATTTTGCTCCCACTATGGAATGAACAAACATGAAAAATGGATGTTCAAACCAACAAATCTGATGCTTTGAACATTGAGTCGGAACATCCAGAGCGCGTCTGTGGTAAGGACGCGTGTTCTTGACAAAAACGCTGGCGTTGGAAGCTCCAACGAGCGATAGTGCCAATGACGCCCACGACTCTTGTATTGACGCCAAGTACAATCCCTGATTATTTTACTACTTTTAACCTTATTTTATCTCACTTTATCCTATTTTATCTTTCTTCATCATATTTTATCTCACTTCATCCTATTTTATCTCACTTAAATATTATATTTTATTTTTCATCTTTATCCTACAAAACATTTTATATTAAAAAAAAATACTAGTGGGCCGTAGAAAACCAAATCTGTTTATTTTGTCATGCTTTACCATAATGGAGAAACCTGTTTGACCATCCACGTGGCTGAACAAAATTTTGAATTTGTTCATTTTCATAGGAATTGCTCTTAGGCTTGCCTAAGTCTTTCTTTTTGAAAAAAGAAGAAAGGATTTTTACTTTTCCATCTAACGGTTAAAGTTTCCGGGGTTATATGGGGAGGAAGAGCCAAAGTATAACCAAAAAGAGGAGATGAAAAATGCTCACGGTTGGAACCTACTACAATTACTATTTACTGAAGAAAAAAAATGTTTGCAACTTCAATTTCATACAAACCTTTGCTTAGATTATCTGCGTTGTTTTCTACATCTCCTTCAAGATTAATCTCTCTGAGACTAATTTCAAATACTGGGTTTATGTTAAGGAGGGTTGGTGATGAGAAGAACAGAGTTGTTGGGTCGAAAACGATGAGTGAGATGACTAAAATATCTGCTTTTGGTTGCCGGAATAGTGACGGAAGTTATGAGGTTACTGAAAATTGAAGCTATTTTGGGTAATGGGTCTTCTGATGTTCCTCGAAAAATTGTTGTGTTAAGTGGAATTGAATCGACTCTTAATCATTTGGTTAGTACCTATATGTTCTTGTGTTTGAAGTTTATGTTAAATTTGTTTTTGGGTTCGTTATTTGGATGGTTAATTTGGGTTTACGAAATTTAGGGTTTATGTTGCTTCTTGGGTGCTCAAAATTTGGTAAAATTTTAAGTCCTGCTGTTTCAATTTTTTCTTTTTTTTCTGCTTCATCTTTTGGCATTTGAAATTTGGTGTATTCCTAATTTAGCTGAGTTTTAGACTAGTAAATGTGGAAGTGGAAATCTGGTTTTTGTGTGTCATTTTACCCACTTGTACAGTTATTAGGTAAGTGATTCTGTAGTTAAATGATGAACACTTCATAAGTTCCCTACTAGGAAATCTTTACATTCCATAAAACTAATCAAGAAATGTGGTGTAGACATTTTTGTCTTACACAAGAAAATTCATATGTGATATGTCTGGCTTAATTCTTGATTGAATAATTTCATGCATTTCTAGTATAATATTAGAACTTAGGATACCATTGTTCTTTGATAACTTGCTATACTGAGATTGTTATTTAGGTCATTCTCTAAACACAATGTTGAGTTGCCTGTTTTCTTTTTGAACTTTGTCCTTTACGATATTGGAACAACCAATAGCGAAAACCATGTTGCATGGTTGTTCGAACGCTGTTAAAACTAATAGGAAGTTAAGAAGAATGAGGGGATTATAAACATGTATATGTTTAAATATTTTTGTTAAAAACAACTTGTTAATGACAAGCTAATTCATTTTGTTGATTTTCAACATAGCATTTCCCAAGTAAGGCAATTCACAACTGTTTTGTTTGAGTTTCAGAGCAAATGGCTTGTGGTTACGGTTTTTGGAATTATTGTGATTTGGAGGCACGATGCTCTGGCCATGTGGGCTGCAATGGGAGCAGTTGCAAACGCATGGCTTTCAATCACATTAAAACGAATACTCAACCAAGAGCGACCTGTTGCTAGCTTAGGATCTGGTCCAGGCATGCCATCTTCACATGCTCAGTCCATCTTCTTCGCTTCTGTCTATGCTATCCTATCATGTGAGTTATTGATTTTGTCTTCCGAGTCTTATGAAACTTAAGCTTAGTATTTTCTAGACTCGACTATGAGAAATAGTGTGTTAACATCTTCAACTACTACAATGTTCTCTTAACCTGTTCACCTTATCTGTGTTGTACACTATCTTTACGAGTTTTTGTTCTTTCCTGAAACTGGATGGCGCTATATATATATATGAAGTTTTATGTTCTATTACATCATATTTACTTCATTCTGTTTGCCTGCTACTTTTCTTGTCAAAGAGTTCTTATTGTGATTATTTCTGTGGCAGTGGGTAAATCTCTAGGGTTGAATGGAGTTACAGTGACCATCGGGGTGCTCTGCTTGGCTTTCAGCTCATATCTTGTAAGCTTAGTCTCCATGTTTTTATTTTTAACATCGAAACTAAGAGAGAATATATGGATTAAATATAGCAATCTAATGTCGTGTTGAATGTTTTGCTTATCCAGTCTTGGTTACGTATATCACAACGACATCACACCATCAGTCAGGTTGTGGTGGGTGCTATTTTAGGAACTATTTGCTCGATTTTATGGTTTCAGTCTTGGTACTGGTTCGTGCTACAAGCCATCCTTTCCTGTTTATGGGTACGTATTATTGTTGTTATTGGGGGCGTCACATGCTGTGTGATCTTTCTGTTGTATGTCATTAAACATTGGCTTATGGATGGTGGTGAAGATTAAACTCTGTAAATTTAGCCTAGATAATTTTGACTTCATGTATCCAATTTCTTTTGTAGCTTTCTTGCATATATAGATCGGGTTGACAGGATAGTGTTTTTTTTCTCAAACCATACCGCGGCGTACGTATGATGTTTCTGTGTAACAATACAGTCTAGTTGAATTCTCAAGTGACTAGTTTGTTCATTTTCATTTTTATAAATCCAATTGAGGTGTCATAAAAATCTAGGCTTTACAGATCAGAAGTCATATCTAGCATCTGTTGTTGATTACTTGATTTATCTCTACTAAGCCGAAGCGGTTTCAAGTGTTAGATTCTTAAATTATGCGCAACTTAAGCCCAATATCAACTTGGCAAAATAAATAAATATTAAGCCCAATATCTACTAGACTTAATTTAGCGGATATGAATGTCCAACGGATTTTCAAGGTTGCATCCGGGCCCGATCCGTAATCCGTTGGATTTCAAAATTTCCATTCGCATCCAACCCATTAAAGTACGGTACGGGCATCCATCCGCAAAAGAACGGTCAGTCCCGGTTAATTCCGCGGATTATGGGCCAAATGCTCACCCCTACTTAGGGGGGCATGTTGAGGATTATGGACTAGTGAAAAATACTAGAATCCCCGTACTATATGGGTTCAATATATAGAAACCCCACTAAATGGATCCTATACTATCAACTCCATACTTTCGCTTTTTAATATTTTTAGGCCCAAAACTTTTATTTTTGGGGCCAGGTTTTGAATTCTTCTGGATTGCTGATGTCAGCACTTTTTTTAATAAATTTGAAAATTCCTAAATTAACCTCCGGTATTTATAGTCGTTTTATACAAAAACAGAAACAAAAAATCAAATCAGATTCTTTTTTTACTCTCTCATCTCTCTGCTCTCCGGAGATTTCTTCTGTATTATATCAAATCTTATAAACTCGAGACTAAAATTCTTCAGAAAATTGTTAAATCGATGAACAATAAACAGGTGCATTGATTATTAGGTCTCTGTATTGAAGACGATAGGAAGAACAATATAGCTCGCTGTTTTGAATTGATTCACTACTTTTTAGATCTGACGGAAGGAGACGCTGCATCGAAGGTTAACAAGTGTGTTTTCAATCGATTTCATATTTTGTTGTCGTTGTTTGTATTCATCTTAGAAGATCTGATTTCGATTTTTACCAATGTTCAAATTTTGGTTTGTTTTGTATTTTGTTGAGTCCGAGAAGATGAAGAATAGTGGTTGGAAATCAATATAGGTTTGTTTCAGAAGAAGAAGAACGAATTAAGGTATGAATGTCGTTTGTTTTCTTATTTTTGATTTTGATTTTTATTATTTGGATCTTAATGATTTCGATTTGATACTTAGAAGAGGAAGGATAAGCAACATTGTTTCTGCAGAAGAAGAAGAACACTCTAGGTACGAATTTCGTTGTTTGTTTGATTTCAATTTTATTTTCAATTTTTTTCTATTTTCTTGCATGTCCGATCTGAGAATATAGTTAGAATTAGTGTTAAATTTGTTGAGAATTTGTTGTTGTTGATATTGAGAAGACGATGATGAAACAACATTGTTTCAGAATAACAACTACTAATTTTAGGTAGAGATGCTGTTTTTTACAAAATGTGTAACTTGAGGGCGAAGATGCACAATCTTCTCTTCGTTACCCAGACTTCGGGGCGAATGAGCCTTTCCAATAAGTTATTTTGTTTATCTGTAGAATCAAGTAATTGCAGATACAAAATTATTGACAATAATATCACCTACAAATTTTTTAAATTATAATAAGTCACACTGTCAATCCTTCCAAGTTATCTGATGATATTTCAAACCCGAGAAGATATTTTTGCAAGTAATATATGACGAATACACCATTCTCATTCTCCAGCTGAGGTCACGCTTAGAATTAACTGTCTCCTCACTGTAGTAGGGAATCACTGCCACGATAGATATAAATTAAAATTAAAATAATGCAAGATCGTATTTCATATCCAGTAGACAAAATCTAGCAAGTAAATGGATTGTTAAATCAGTGATGATTACCTTTTATTTTATTATATTAATAATCCAAATGATCCAGTTAAAATACTGTAGGTCACCATACGTACATATCCCGTTGAGAAAATATTCTCTTAAACAACTCTTACATGTAGGCAATTGGACAATACTATCCAGTTTCATGTAGTTCCATCTAAGTTGAAAGCGCGTTTTCCCTTCGTATTAAAGTAGATGGATAGGGAAAAAAGCGCTTACGTTGAAGTTAAAAAAGCTCATATCTAGTAGACAAAATCTAGGAAGTAAATGGATAGTTTAATCAGTGATGATTACCCTTTATTTTGTTATACTAATAATCCAGATCATCCAGTCAAACTATATAAAATGCACTCAAATGCAATTTTGGGAGTCTTATGCACTATGCGGTTGTGTTTTTCCATGTTTAAATGTGACAAAATATCATCTCCAAGATCAATACTATATTTTCATTGTCATCCATGTTCTCTCTTACTTGCCGTCTTTGAAGAGCTACATCGGTCAGGCCGAATTTGTCTACCAATACCTAAATCAGCGACATAGTCACATCATAACCCTTTATGTATTGTTTAAAGAGACCAAATACAATTCACAAACTACTAACCGGAAACATATACAAATGGCGCGCTGTCACATTTCTGGAGCTGCCTTCCAAATGACTTCTCAACATCCTTATTGAGAAGCTTCCTTTGGAGCCTAATTTGCCTCTAAAAACCAAGATGCTGAGACATCTAGCTAGAAATGTTTTCCTCCCCTAATCCGTACTTGCATATAGTTGTATAAAGTTAGACCGAGGATTTTTGATTCTCTAATCAAATAGACATATAAACATAAATGCTAATCTTGTATTAAAGTAGATGGGTAGGGAAAAAAACGTTTACGTTGAAGTTAAAAAAGCTCATATCTATTAGCCAAAATCTACGAAGTAAATGAATAGTTTAATCATTGATGATGATGATTACCTTTTATTTTATTATACTAATAATCCATATCATCCAGTCAAACTATATAAACTTCACTCAAATGCAATTTTGGGAGTCTTCCTTCACATAACGAAAACGAAGGAAGTCATGGCCATTCTTGACTGTTAATTGGGAATTCTTGACTATTATTGACCGTTCTGTTCTAACGGCCAAGGTAACTGAAATAAGAAGACTAGTGACATCAAATCTTATTAATGAAGGATTAGGATCTCTATTGAGTATTACATTCTCACGAATCCCACAGAAAAATTAAGTGCATTTTGTCATGCGTAACTTTAACATCCACCAAGTCAAATTTCAACTGTGGTTGGTGAAACCGGTAGATTGATAGGTTTATTTGCTGATATATTTTATATACGTATAATTCAGTTTTTTTTTTTTTTTGAAACTAGGCATAGGCCCGTCCTGCCCCCTGACAGCGTAGCCACCGGCTTACTCCCCACTGAGCAAATTCGGCCCCATGAACCCCATAGTAAAGTTAGTATAATTACACGAGTACTCCGATGTTTGAGCGGAGACTCGAACTCCTGACCTCCTCCTTGAGAGTCAGGATCCTGGCCAACTGGGCTAACCCCAGATGGTAGTCTTTCTTCTTCTCTTTCTCTAGATTTGAGGGATAAATTGACAAGCTAATTAGACTTACATAATCATTTTGTTGATATGTAAGGAAAAGAGTAAATTAGTGTTTGGGTCGTTGATTTTGGTACATTAGAGGATTTGGGTCCCAAATTTGTCCAAATTAGTGTTTGGGTCGTTGACCCGTCAGTCAACAAAGTCAAGCTGCCAAACCGTTCGGGGAGTTAACATCCGGTTAACTATTTGACACTATTTGCTCGTTTTCTTTCCCTTCGCGTGAGTGGCTGAATATCTTTAACTGCTCCAGATTACCACTAACTGGAACATAAGGTTGTTCTTAACTCTTTGTAGAGGAGAAGAATGGAGAGGAAGTTTAAGGTCACCCACATCCATTAAAATATCAGAATCTCCGAATTTGCATTCTCTATACATCTATATACCAAAACTGCTCAACTTTCAAGGCTTCCGGTGATTATGATTTGAACAATAACAATAACGACCACAACAACAACACTAATAACAGTTCTCTTCCCCCATTGGATTTGAAGAGTTGTTAAGTCTTTCCGACTTACAGTTATGGACTACCCTTTGTAAATTAACCATATAGAAGTGTGAGAAATTGAAGGATTTTATAGCCTATGATCTCAAGAAAACCCTCATCTTTCTTGAATCATCAAAGTTGATTATATTCAAAGAAACGAGCAGGGAGGATTTCCAGCGTATTCATGGGACTTACCTAATTTGATGTTGGAGGTAAAAAAGCAAGCAGTAGGTCTGTTTTCTTCCACTCTAACACCAGCAGGTCATCTTTCTCAGTACTCGCATTTTTTTCTTCCTTAATGTGAGATTTGTTATGAATCATGGACCGTTCTCACATGAAGCATCATTTTTATTTTAATTGGTATCGTATTACTAAAACTTTCGTTGCGTATATGTATCACAAATGCTTGATATCTGTTAGAAACAATGGATCTTCCAAGAACAATCAATCAAGAATTGAAATAGAAATGGAATCAAAAGTAAAACAAGCACTCACAACACAAAGATTTATAGTGGTTCGATCAAGATGATCTACATCCACTTTGGAAGACGACGATAACGTTTTCACTATGATTCAAACAAGATTACAAGAGTATGATTCAAAACCCCCTCTCAAGATTAAGCCTACACTGCCTCACACTCTCTCTTAGTTACATATGTGTTTCTCTTACTAAAACAAGAGGATGAGAAGAATACTTATATCTCCTGATACCTTCTCTTGCACAAAAGGTATGCCTTCTCTTGTCCAAAATGAATTACTTCCCTTGTACAAAGGATATGCCTTCCCTTACGCAAAAAAAGACTTGTCTCCTGATGCCTTCTCTTGCACAAAAGGTAAATGGGAAAACGAGTCGGGTAAATGGATCGACCCAACTGAATACTAAACCGTATTCAAGACACATACACTACAAATCTCCACCTTGACTTGAATACCATCACGATTTATCATCATCGTCTTCGCTCAGCCCCTCAAGGGGTCTCAACACATGTTGACACCAACCAGTCCAAGAAGTGCTTGAACTTGATACTTGGAACCGGCTTCGTCAACATGTCTGCAGGGTTATCCGTTGTAGGAACCTTTAGCATCGTTATCCTACCTTCCTCAACTGCATCCTTGATAAAATGATACCTAACATCGATGTGCTTCGTTCTCTCATGATACATCTGGTTCTTGGTCAAGTGAATGGCACTTTGACTGTCACAGAACAAAGTTGCACTCTCTTGCTTGAAACCCAAATCACCAACCAAACCCATCAACTATATACCTTCCTTCACTGCTTCCGCGGCTGCCATGTACTCTGCCTCAGTTGTAGACAATGCAACTGTGCTTTGCAAAACCGACCTCCAACTGATAGTACTACCACATAATGTAAAATTATAACCTGTCAATGACCTTCTTCTATCAAGATCACCTGCATAATCAGAATCAACATAACCCACAACATTCGTCGAATCACCATAGTGTTTATCAAACACTAAACCAACATCTATACTTCCCCTTAGATACCTCAAAATCCACTTTACAGCTTGCCAATGAGCCTTCCCGGGACTTCCCATGTATATACTTACCACACTCATATCTTGTGCGATATCCGGCCTTGTACAAACCATAACATACATGATGCTACCAACTACGCTTGCATATGGAACTCGATACATATACTCTGCCTCATCTGCAGTTTAAGGTGACTTCCTTCTATAAAGTTTAAAATGAGCTGCCAAAGGAGTACTTACTGATTTTGCATCTTACATACCAAACCGTTCCAACACCTTCTCGATGTAAGCCTTCTGGGACAAATGCAACTTGCCTTTAGCTCGGTTTCTATGAATCTCCATGCCCAATATCTTCTTTGCTGCACCCAAGTATTTCATCTCAAACTCACTACTCTACTGCACCTTCAACTTCTGTATCTATGACATGTCTGTGCAAGCGATCAACATATCATCAACATACAAGAGTAAATACACAAATGAACCATCTTGGAGTTTCCTGTGATATACACAATTGTCATACTTACTCCTACTGTATCCATTTACCAACATAAACGTATAAAAACGTTTATACCACTGCCTTGGAGATTGCTTCAAACCATACAAATATTTCTTCAACAAACATACATGGTCTTCTTTGCCAGGAACTTCAAACCCTTTTGGTTGTTGCATATAAATACGCTCTTCCAAATCACCATGAAGGAAAGCTGTCTTAACATCTAGTTGTTCCAATTCTAGATGTTTCAAGGCAACTATAGCAAGCAATGTTCTAATATAACTATGTTTAACAACAGGAGAAAATACATCATTGTAGTCAATTCATTCTCTTTGTGTAAACCCCTTTGCCACAAGCCTTGCCTTGTACCTTGTTCCTTCACCATCTGAAGTACCTTGTTTCTTCTTGAAGACCCATTTGCTTCCAACAATCTTCTGCCATTTTGGTCTTGCAACTATCTCCCAAGTGCCATTCTTGTCAAGAGACTCAATTTCTTCAATTGCAGATGATCCCAATTCAGCTGATTCTTCACCACCGATTGCTTCTTCATAGGTTCTTGGATCATCCCTATCTATGCTCTCACCCATTGCAAGTACATACGCAACCAAGTAAGCATGGCCATATCTCTGAGGTGGTTTAACTTCCCTCCTCTCTCTATCTCTTACAAGATTGTACTGATGACCTTGTGCTTCTTCTTCCTGGGAAGGTTCTTGCACAATATCTCGATCATCATCAGAGATAACAGTCTCATTGTTTCCTTGGACTTGCATCTCAAGTTCTACCCGGTCACCAAGCTCCACCTTATCACTAACACCCTCTTCAGCTCTTCCATCTAGTTCCTCATTCTTTGGATTCAATATCGATTGCTCATCAAATTTCACATCTCTGCTGATAAGAAACTTGTTTGATCTTTCTGTAGGACACCATAACCGGTAGCATTTCACACCCTTTGCATACCCAAGAAATATACACTTCTTTGCTCTAGGTTCTAGCTTCCCCTCATTCACATGAGAATAGGTTGGACATCCAAATATCTTCAAGTCTTCATAGTTAGCATGTGAACCTGTCCAAACTTCATTTGGAGTCTTACACTCAATAGTAGTCGATGGAGATCTGTTCACTAAATAAGCTGATGTGTTTGATTCTTCTGCCCAAAACTGCTTTGGTAACTCGGCATTGGAGAGCATGCATGCCTTCTCCATTATGGTTATGTTCATCCTTTCTGCAATACCATTTTGCTGTGGTGTTTTTCTGACTGTGCGGTGTCTCACAATCCCTTGCTCCTTGCAGAACTCATTGAACTCACCCCCACAAAATTCCAAACCTCTGTCCTCAAGCACTTGATTTGTCTTCTGGTTTGCTTCTCAACCATAGTCTTCCATTGCTTGAACTTGACAAAAGTTTCATCTTTGTGTTTAAGTATGAATACCCATACTTTCCTTGAGAAATCATCAATGAATGTCAACATATATCTACCACCACCATGTGAATCAACCCGAGAAGGACCCCAAAGATCAGAATGAATATAATCCAAAATACCCTTGGTGTTGTGAATAGCTGTACTAAACTTGACTCTACACTTCTTTCCAAAGACACAATGTTCACAGAAATCAAGCTTACTTGTTTTGTGACCACAAAGCAATCCATGCTTGCTCAAAACAGCCAATCCCCTCTCGCTCATATGCCTTAGCCGCATATGCCACAACTTGGTAGTATCATCTTCAGAACTTGAAGAACAAACAGCTGCATCACCCGTCACAGTAGTACCTTGCAGCGTATAAAGACCATTAATTCTCTCGCCCTTCATAATTGTAAGACTTCCTTTTGAGAAACGAATAACTCCACCTTCACCTTGATACTTGCAGCTATTTGAATCAAGCGTACCCAAAGAAATCAGATTTCTTCTCAAGTCCGGAACATGCCTAACCTTAGTTAAAGTCCTCACCATACCGTCATACATCTTAATTTGAATTGTACCTACACCCACCACTTTACAAGTGACATTGTTTCCCATAAGAACTTTACCACCTTCTCTAGCTTGATAAGTAGTAAACCACTCTCTACGAGGACACATGTGAAAAGTACACCTCGAATCAAGAATCCACCCATTTTATGAGCTTTCGGTATGAACCGTGAGAACCGTTCCATCATCACTTTCTACTTCAACATTTGATGCGGTGCCTTGGTTAGAATTCTTCTCAACATTCTTCAATTTTGGACAATCCTTCTTGAAATGCCCCTTTCCTTACAATAAAAGCAATATAATTTACCGGATTTTGATTTATACCTTGACTTTGATCTACTCCTATCAAATCCGCCCTTTTTGGTTTCTTTTTCCTCTAACAAACAACCCATATCCTGAATTATCTTTACCATCAATACCCGTCTTCTTTAACTCCTTAGAGATCAAAGCCGCTTTAACGTCTTCCATGGAATTGTGGGTTTTCCATACATTACGGTATCAACAAAATTATCATAAGATGGGTGTTAAGGAACAAAGCAAACCCAATGATTGGTCTTCATCTTCAATTTTAACATCAATATTTGCCAAATCCAAGAGAATTTTATTATAATCATCAATATGATCTATAATAGACATTCCTTCATGCATTCTAAGAGTATGCAATTTCTTCTTAAGATATAAACGATTAGTTACGGATTTAGTCATATACCTCTTCTCCAACTTGTTCCATAGCCCGTCCGGTGTCGTTTCCGTCGCAACTTCTCTCAAGACCTCGTTGCTCAAACACAATAAAATTGTTCCATGAGCTTTCTCCATGAGTTCTTCCTTTGCTTCATCCGACAATGTTGTTACTAGAGCCGTTTTCCCATTCAAAGTTTTCACCAAACCTTGTTGCACCAAAACAACCCTCATCTTTAGCCTCCATAAATTGAAATCATTCCTTCCATCAAATTTCTCAATCTCATACTTTGCTGCCATCGTAGATCGCTTCCACCCGGAGCTCTGATACCAATTTGTTAGAAACAATGGCTCTTCCAAGAACAATCAATCAAGAATTGAAATAGAAATGAAATCAAAAGTAAAACAAGCACTCACAACACAAGAATTTATAGTGATTCGATCAAGATGATCTACATCCACTTTGAAAGACGACGATAACGTTTTCACTATGATTCAAACAAGATTACAAGAGTATGATTCAAAACCCCCTCTCAATATTAAGCCTACACTGCCTCACACTCTCTCTTAGTTACATATGTTTTTCTCTTACTAAAACAAGAGGATGAGAAGAATACTTATATCTCCTGATACCTTCTCTTGCACAAAAGGTATGCCTTTTCTTGACCAAAAGGTATGCCTTCCCTTGTACAAAAGATATGCCTTCCCTTGCACAAAAGAAGACTTGTCTCCTGATGCCTTCTCTTGCACAAAAGGTAAACGGGTCGGGTAAATGGATCGACCAATCTGAATACTAAACCGTATTCAAGACACATACACTACAATATCTCTGAATTATTCTTGTATTCTTGAGAATCTCTTTAAGTAGGCGTTCAAACTGTTTATTTCCTTAACCAAAAAAACATACAGACATAACAGAATGGCAGACTTCGTAATAATATTAACTGTATCAATAAAAGTTTGACCAAAATGGTCAGTCAACTGGTTTGATTAACGGGTCAACGACCCAAACACTAAATTGGACAAACTTATGACCCAAACACAAAGAAGTACCAAAATCTAGGACCCAAACACTAATTTGCTCATAATATATTTTTTTCACTATAAATACGAAAAAAAACACCTCAAGGTTAAGACAACAACCAAGGTATTTTTATAAGCCAGTCAACATACTCAAATAGTTTCCATTAACGGGTGGCATTGTAGCAAGAAAATGGGGTGGTGATGTAGAACATCTAGACAAAGTCACCCCTGTTTGACATTAGTGTCAAACCGTATTCTATTTATAATATTATTTCCTAATTCATGATTTCCTTATTTTAGAACTATTCTAGAACATACTAGTTTCCTTGTTTAGTATGATTTCCTTTTCTAGTTTTATTTCTTTTAGGAAATAGTGAAGCCTATATAAGAAGGCCTATCCTTGTAGAATTTCTACACATTCACATTATTATGTTATTTGATTAATCAAAGATATTTTATTTAGTTATTGTTCTCTAGTTATCTTATAGATTTTGTGAATCTATTTATTTCACACTAGTTTTCACTATCTTTTGGATCCTTGATCCAAATTATCACGCTTCCGCTACGTTAAGTGGTATCAGAACCTCGATTGAGAGCCTCCACTAACATGGGTGATAAGAAGATTGAAGAATTAGGGATCAGTTTGAAGAAGAAACTAGAAACTGATATGCAAGCAATGGGAATCAGTATTGAAAAGAAGCTAACCACAGTAATGGATGAACGTTTCGATAATTTCACAAAAAAAATCGAAAAGATCGAAAGTATGTTTACTAAGTTCATGGGAGAAGAAGGAAAGAAAGATGAAGGAAAGAAGGTACTTGGAGAAAAATCTAAAACCTAAGATGAAATTATCCATCCCCATACTTCCATCCCTCCCAACTCTACCACTCACCTTCAAACCCCCCAGCTTCTTCCCAACCTTGTTCTAGCCGTTACGCCTCTCAAAATAAATCATATTATCATCCATTGCAATCCACTCCATCATACTCTTCTTGTCCACCTTACACAACCCCACAATTTGAATTCTATGAAGATTTCAACTCTTACTCTACTTCTGAAAACGTGCTCAAATTTTCTACGAAACAACAAACAATTGATGTTGAAGATTATGAGCCATATTATTATCCTCCACCACCGCGCCAGTAAAGGAACATGGGAAATCCACAAACCTATCACACCAAAGCTGATATAACCCCGTTTGATGGACTTATACACATTGAAGATTTCTTAGATTGGCTGTGTACAGTTGATCGTTTCCTTACTTATATGCATATACCTGAAGATCAACAAGTAGAACTTGTTGCTTTCAAGTTTATTGGACCGACTTCCTCATGGTGGGATCATCTTCAAATAGAACGAGCTAATCAAGGATTACGACCAGTTCAGTCTTGGACAGCCATGAAATAACTTTTGAAGAGAAGATTTCTTCCTCCGGACTACGTGCAAACCTTGTTCATCAGTTTGTAAAACTGTCGTCAAGGAAACCGCACAGTATAAGAGTATGTAACAGAATTTTCTCGTCTGTTATCTCGAAACCAGCTGAATGAAACGGTTGATCAAACAATTGGGCGGTTCATCAATGGACTTGATTGGAGTATACAAGAAAGGTTAGCTATTCAACAATACACTTCTCTTCATGCTGTCATTAATAACGCTCTAAAGATAGAATCTTTCATGCTTTCTCCACAACCATACCCAAAATCCTCATTCTCTTACCCTAGAAAACTTTCATTTCAAAATTATCTTAATATGCAACAACCTTCTCCATTATAGTCCCGTGCTTCTCCCAATACCACTAATACTACCACCCAACCATCCTCTACCCACAACCTACCTACCACAAAGACTCCGACACCTCCAACCCAGCCTAGTAATGCTCCGCCCATTAGACCGAAACCTCCAAATCCTTATGCATACCTAACTGAAAACAAGTGTTATAAGTGTAAGCAACCGGGGCATACATCAAATCAATGTCGAAGTGGGCGCACATTGATGACTGAAGAGGAATCTGCTGATGTGTATGAACAAGAAAGTGAGGAGTTTCCTCAAAATATCGGAGATATACCTACCTATGGTGAGCAAGGAGAGGAAGGAGATTATGCCTCTTTTGTTGTTCGGAATATGTTGTCTGTTCCTCGAGTTGACTATCCGACTCGTAATCGTTTGTTTCGCACTCAATGCTGTGTGCAAAACAAAATCTGTGATATGATAATTGACAGTGGTAGTTGTCAAAACTTTTTTTTATCCAGATTGGTGGATACGCTGCAAATAGATACTCATCGACATCCTAACCCATATTCTATTGGTTGGATTGAAAACAACAGCAAGAAGAATGTGGATTCTCAATGTCTCATATCGTTTAAAATTAGGACTTACAATGACACAGTGGTTTGCGATGTTGTGGATATTAGTGCTTGCCATATATTACTTGGACACCCATGGATATATGATGTGGATGTGACGTATAGAGGTAAAGCTAATACATATGCATTCATGTACAATGGGAACAGAATCATATTGCAGCCATCTTATGAGAAACCTAAACCAAGTCTACAACAAGAAGAGACTACGATGTTGGTTTCCCCGGACATCTTAGCTGATGCACAAGAATCAGGTACGATCTATGCCTTAGTTGTACAACCTTCTACTCCTTACCTTCCTACAACTATTCCTACTCAAGTCCAGTCCTTACTAGATGAGTTTGCATGCATTTTAACATCTGATATGCCTGATTCTTTGCCACCTATGAGAAATATTCAACACCAAATAGATCTTATGCCTACTGCAAGTTTTCCTAATCTTCCACACTACCGTATGATCCATAAGGAGCACAATATACTTCGAGGACAAGTGGAAGAATTGCTGTCTAAAGGTTTCATACAACCTAGTTTGAGCCCTTGTCCTGTTCCAACCCTCCTCGTACCTAAAAAGGATGGAACTTGGCGTATGTGTATTGATATTAGAGCTGTTAACAATATCACAATCCGTTATCGTTTCCCAATTCCAAGATTAGATGATATGCTTGACATGCTCTCCGGTTCCATAATATTTTCGAAGATTGATCTGAAAAGTGGGTATCATCAAATCAGAATTAAGCTTGGAGATGAATGGAAGACTGCGTTTAAAACAAAAGATGGTCTATTTGAGTGGCTTGTCTAATGCTCCTAGTACATTCATGTGGCTTATGAATCAAGTCCTGCAGCCCTTCATTGGTAAGTTTGTTGTGGTTTATTTCGATGACATTCTTATCTATTCTAAATCTGAAGAAGAACACCGTTCTCACTTATGGGCTATTTTCAATGCTCTCAAAGAGAATGAATTATTCATCAATCTAAAGAAGTGTCATTTTTTCACTTCTAAGGTTCTGTTTTTGAGTTGCGTTGTTTCTGTTGATGGTATTCAAGTAGATGATTCAAAGATCGCAGCTATTCGTGATTGGCCTACTCCTAAAACAACCTTCGAAGCTCGAAGTTTTCATGGTTTATCTTCCTTTTACAGTCGATTTATAAGAGATTTCGGATCTATTGTAGCCCCTATTACTGACAGTTGGACGGATAAAAGGTTTGTATGGACAAATAAAGCTGAATCAAGTTTTCAATTACTCAAAGAAAGGCTTACTTCTACTCAAATCCTTGTAATACCTGATTTCAACAAGCTTTTTAAAGTACATTCTGATGCTTCTATATTGGGAGTTGGTGTTGTTTTATCACAAGAAGGTAAACCTATTGAATTTCTTAGTGAAAAACTTACAGAAGCTCGTCAAAAGTGGTCTACTTATGAGTTAGAATTCTACGCGGTGTCTCGTGCACTACGAAAATGGAGACATTACTTAATACACAAGGATTTTGTCTTGTATACTGATCACCAAGCCCTCAAGTATATTCAGAATCAATCACCATCCAATAGAATGCATGCTAGTTGGATTTCTACCTTACAAGAATATACATTCTCTATTCAACACTGTTTATGGGAGAAAATCGCCTCTGCCGAATTTGGTAAATTCGATGGTGGAGAGACTGGTTTAAACCCTTAAACAAATGTGCTGCACGTGAGCACTTTTGATTCGAGATATCAATCTGTACAACTCTGGCCTAAACCAAGAAGATGGTCGTTCCAGATTTGCTTCGGTCACAAAGTGGAGGAGAATGGTTGATTTGGGGAGGATATCGAAGAAGGGTGATGAGACCAGAGAGTTCTGGCTAGGTAGTATCTCGACTTGTATTAGAAGTGTAGAAGCTTGCGGAAGCTTGCTAGTTATGGAAGCTTTTGATAGAGATTGTAAAGTGGCTATCTGATAGTATTGTATCTTGCCTGACCAAGACTTGTGTGTTTTGGAATAATAGGTGAAACCTATTTATACAAGTGAGATTGAACGTACCCTGGCCTCATTAAGGAATTGAGTAAATGTGCCAATTAAAACAGAGGAGGTGGAAACCGTTGGCTTTATGGTGAAAAACGTTCTCACCATAAATTTCCTTATTTAATTGACCGTATTCATTCCTTGCACACCTTGCTTTATCGAGAGTGTAGTGTACGCTGCACGCTGTGACCGCCAAACCAAAACCCCAAGAAAGCATCCCCCAGTTTGTGTTGATGTCTCGAGAGTGGGCGCAAGTGGTAATGCCAAAGTTGCTAGTGAAGCGTTGCGGCATGTGCCAATGGCATGTGCGGGATATCTCGACCGCAAGTTGTACTTTGAGCACGGATGGCAATGCCAAAGTCACTTGGTGGAGCATTTGGCATGTGGTGAACGTCTTGGCCGTGATTTGTACTTTGAGCGCGGATGGCAATGCCAAAGTCGCTTGGTGGAGCATTTCGCATGTGCCAATGGCATGTGCGGAATGCCTTGGCCGCAAATTGCACTTTGAGTGCGAATGGTAATGCCAAAGTCGCTAGTGGAGCATGTGTGGGATGTGCGTAATTCCTTGGAAATAGGATAGCAAGTTGGGGATAAAAGTGGCTAGTGGTTGCGTGTTGGCATGTGCCAATGGCACGCACAGCCACTTTGGACAAGTTGCGGGCGCTACAACTGGGTAGCGGCTTGGAATAGAAAGTGGCTAGTGGTAACGTGTTGGCATGTGCCAATGGCACGCACGGCCACTTTGGCCAAGTCGCGGGCGCTACAACTGGGTAGCGGCTTGGAATAGAAAGTGGCTAGTGGTAACGTGTTGGCATGTGCCAATGGCACGCACGACCACTTTGGCCAAGTTGTGGGCGCTACTTTTGGGTAGCGGCTTGGAATAGAAAGTGGCTAGTGGTAACGTGTTGGCATGTGCCAATGGCACGCACGGCCACCTTGGCCAAGTCGCGGGCGCTACAATTGGTAGCGTCTTGGGATAGAAAGTGGCTAGTGGTAACGTGTTGGCATGTGCCAATGGCACGTATGGCCACCTTGGCCAAGTCGCGGGCGCTACAACTGGGTAGCGGCTTGGAATATAAAGTGGCTAGTGGTAACGTGTTGGCATGTGCCAATGGCACGCACAGACACTTTGGCCAAGTTGCGGGCGCTACAACAGGGTAGCGGCTTGGAATAGAAATTGGCTAGTGGTAACGTGTTGGCATGTGCCAATGGCACGCACGACCACTTGGGCCAAGTCGCGGGCGCTACAACTGTGTAGCGGCTTGGAATAAAAAGTGGCTAGTGATAACGTGTTGGCATGTGCCAATGGCACGTATGGCACCTTGGCCAAGTCGCGGGAGATACAACTGGGTAGCGTCTTGAAATAGCAAGTGGCTAGTGGTAACGTGTTGGCATGTGCCAATGGAACGCACGACCACTTTGGCCAAGTTGCGGGCGCTAGCTGAGCATAGCGGCTTGAAAATAGAAATTGGCTAGTGATGCGTGTTGGCATGTGCCAATGGCACGCATGGCCAAGTTGACCTAGTTGCACGGTTTTCAAGCCTAGGGAGCTATTTTTGGCATGTGCCAAATGGTATAGCGGCTTAGTTTGGTATGGTTGCTTGTGAGTGCAGTATGTGGTTTGGTTTTGGCGTCGTTGCCATGGTGCGCAGTATGCGACTTGGTTTTGGAATCGTTTCCATGGTGCGCAGTAAGCGGCTTGGTTTTGGCGCCGTTGCCATGGTGCGAAGTATGCGTCTTGGTTTTGGCGTCGTTGCCATGGTGCGCAGTATGCGGCTTGGCTTTGGCGTCGTTGCCATGGTGCGCATTATGTATCTTGGTTTTGGAATTAGGGTTCTGTGTCGAAAACCCTAATCTGGTATTTTTGAAAGAATACCCCCCCCCCCATTAATTATTAACATATGAATTAAATGCTCGTAGTTAATGTGTTGCTGGTAACACTAGGTCATCGGGTTTTACCATTTTACCCCTTATCTAAAATCCACCATCGACAAGCACAACTCTGGTTTAAACAACAAAGTTGCTGATGTACTTAGAAGTTTCAATAATTATAGTGCTCGCGAGTTTCTCCTAGTTACCATCCGTGCTGAAGTGATTGCTTTTGACTCTCTTAAGGAATTGTATCATACCGATCCCGAATTTTCATTACTATGGCAGAAATGTTCTTCCAAGCAACAAGGTACGGGCAATTTTGCTTTACATAATGGGTTTCTTTTCAAAGGTAGTCGTTTATGCATTCCTGATGGTTCCATTCGTGAACACCTTATTAAGGAATTACATAGTAGTGGTCTTTCTGGCCATTTCGGGCGAGATAAGACTATATCTCTAGTCGAAGCTCGTTACTTTTGGAATTCTCTCAAAAAGGATGTCCATGATTTTGTGCGACGTTGTATGATTTGTCAAAGAAGTAAGGGTCATGCACAAAATACATGATTATACATTCCTCTTCCAGTTCCAGATGCTCCTTGGGAAGATATATCAATGGATTTTGTGCTAGGTTTACCAAGAACCCAAAGAGCTCATGATTCTGTTTTTATGGTTGTTGATCGCTTCTCAAAAATGGCACATTTTATTCCCTGCAAGAAGACTATGGATGATGTGACTACGGAAAATCTTTTCTTCCATGAGATAGTTCGTTTACATGGTATTCCAAAGACCATTACTTCTGATCGAGACACTAAGTTCTTAAGTTGGTTTTGGAAGACACTTTGGACTCGTCTCCAAACCAAACTGCACTTTAATAGCACAGCTCACCTACAAACAGATGGGAAAACTGAAGTAGTAAACCGATAATTAGGGAATATTATTCGTTGTTTGTCAGGAAACAAGCCTAGACAATGGGATTTATCTCTTTATCAAGCTGAATTTTCCTACAATTCAGTTCCTAATCGATCCACAAGTTATGCACCTTTTCAAATCGTTTATTCTAAGGTTCCTAACCACACATTGGATCTTGTCTCTTTACCATCCGTACCTAGTTCCAATGTTGCAGCTGATTACATGATCGAGTCCCTACAAGTGCTACATGATAAGGTCAAGAAAAATTTAGAAGCTGCTAATGCCAAGTATAAGCTAGATGATGATCGTCGACGTCGTTTTCAGTCTTATGAAGTTGGTGATCTAGTTATGGTGTACTTAAGCAAGGATCGTTTTCCTACTGGTACCTACAACAAGACGAAGTACAACAAGATTGGCCCCATTCGGATTCTCAAGAAGATTAGCGACAATGCTTATGTTGTTGACCTCCCAGTTCATATGAATATCTCGTCCACATTCAACGTTAAGGATATTTTTCCTTATTTTTCAAGCGATGAGGTTTCTCTTCCAACACCAAACTCGGGGTCGAGTTCTTTTCAAGAAGGGGGGCCTGATGTAGAACATCTAGACAAAGTCACCCCTGTTTGACATTAGTGTCAAACCGTATTCTATTTCTAGTATTATTTCCTAATTCATGATTTCCTTATTTTAGAACTAAACTATTCTAGAACATACTAGTTTCCTTGTTTAGTATGATTTTCTTTTCTAGTTTTATTTGTTTTAAGAAATAGTGAAGCCTATATAAGAAGGCCTATCCTTGTAGAATTTCTACACATTCACATTATTATCTTATTTGATTTATCAAAGATATTTTATTTAGTTATTGTTCTCTAGTTATCTTATAGCTTTTGTGAATCTATTAATTTCACACTAGTTTTCATTATCTTTTGGATACTTGATCCAAATTATTACGCTTCCGCTATGTTAGGTGGCTAACAAAATATGACGTTTTTGTATGATACCTGGTGAGAATTTTCTGGAGAAGTCGCAGTTCTATTGGTGGATCCAAGCAATGGGCTTTTCTCATTTCACTTCTCACAGCATACCTGTTTTTAATTGTGTATTGTTTTGTTTCACTAGCAATTTTTTTTTGATCGATCAAAAGGAATTGATTGTTTCACTAGCAATTGATTTTTCAGTTTTCTGAATTTGTATAAGCCTTCGTCAAACTAAAATAAATAATACTTCTCTGAGCATCGCATTTTCTGAAACAAATACATATATGATTTATACTTCGAACGCAATGTCTACAACTGGTACATGCATAACGTAGTAGTCTAGTAGGCCAAATGTTTCACAAAATGTAGTTTTTTTTTTCTTCCTAATAAGTAGCAGCTGATAGTATCTAATTAGCTACAATAGAGTAGTTAACTAAAAATACTGCTTTTATTATTTAAAAGCAAATGAGTTAACGGCACTTAGTAAGACAGCACGGGGGTGGCATCGTTTGTGACTGCGATGGATCGGACTAGTTTTCCCTATTCCCGCACTGCTTCTCCTCCATCTATAATTATAAACTGATGAAGCAGCATGAGCATGCATCTACTCCTACTGAAATGAGATTAGGCACACATAGGCTAGCGCTCAATATTCGGTTTACTGGAGTTGATGTCTGACAGATCTGATTACAGTCGACTTTAACGGAGCATCCTTCAGCTACTTGGACTCTCACTTCTAGACCCAAACTGCATGGAACCCCTGGTAGCCCTGGTAGTAGAGCTGATGCCATCTCTATGTACAAACATATACAATAGGCATGGTCAGTCATTTATCTTTGATACAAGATGATTACTATTGCGCGCTAGTGCAAGATACTAATACGCACATTGAATCAAAACAATCTTATATGTAAACACGGACACCTCCTGTAACATAAAGAGCATGAGAGAACATATATATTATGAGATCTCGACGTTTATGATGAACACAAAAAGACAACTACGACAACATCTACGGCAAATACATAGTAAACCTCGTAACTAATTATATACAGTATGTATATACTTACGCATATTCGCAGAAATAGCGATCAAGGCAAAGAGAAAGAGCGCCAACGAAGTCTTAGTAGCAGCCATTACGATGGATAAACAGAATACTCAAAGTTTTGCTAATGCTTAAAATTGTGTACGAAGATGAATGGATGATTACTTCTATAACTTGGGATGAAGATTAAGAGCCAATATTACCTTCTATTTATAGCATGCTAGCTTCATTAGGTTAAACCAAGATATTATTTTTTTACGTTTTAAGAGGAAGCCTATACAGTCGATCCGTTTATGGTGGTGGTATCCATACGTCGGTAAACTAATGGATCAACGTACACGTGATACAGTCATTTAACTAGGTTTAATCAAACACTAATTAACTCCAAATTGGCATGTTAAGTTGTCAAATTAAGAGTGTTTAGAAACCATCCCCCAATTTAATCACCATCCCTAGATTAAATTGCTTAAACCGGTAACAATATCATTTAAACAATGATTCTTAACAGACCGAGTATAAAAACTACATGAAAACCGCCTAACCGCCTCTAACAGATTTTGGTTTTTTTTTTATTGTGTGGGTCCCATTGGGCCCTACCCCTCGGGAGACGTGCAGGGGTGGAAGAGGCGGTTTTTTTCACCTTGTTTTTCTCTCGGTCCGTTAATAATTTCTGTCATTTAAATAAGGTTAATTAATTAAATTCTAATCAATCTCATGATTCTCATCTTGGTTCTTTCCGTGCAAAGTCAAATTGGAGAGCTAATAGTATCCGACTTGGGGCTATTAAAAAAGGAGTTCCTCTATATACCCCGAAAATACTAACGGTACCCCCAATAGTTATGAAAGTTAAATTTCGGTTAATATGAAAATTTTGATATCAATACCCCTTCCTAAAATAAAATAGAGAGAAACAAAATCCTGTCATATTCTTAAGCAGTAAACTCCAAATCATGATATTAATCTTCTTCCTCTTTGTCATGTTCTTCAACTGTTGGTACAAAAAAACAAAAGAAATCAAATTCATGCTAAGATCCGGAAACGTTCATTCAACAATCACAAAGAAGCAACATTTCACTCTGTCATTTCTTCAAACACCATTATTACAAAATCTACTCCTTAAAATTCTAAATTAACAAAGAAACCTTGGATTGAAAATCCAGCTAACAAAAGGAACCCAAAATTTGATCTGCACCCTAGATTCACAAAATAATAAAAAATAATTATACCCTAATACGGTTATCATGACTCAAACTAGTTCTCTTCAAAACTAAAAAGAACCATCGACTCCAACTAATAGATAGGTTTGTTGATATCTAGAGGCCAACAGTAGATGATGGAACTTTGATATAACCAACACCAGTGATTGAACATAGTACACTCGAAGTAAAACATCGTATGGTAGGCGCTTTAATATATTGTTACTCATTGCCGATAAAAAAGAAAAAAAAAAAAACATCGTATGGTAACAATGTTGTACTTCCTGAGATATTATTAAAAGAACATAGCATTTCCTGGTCTTCTAATTTCATGTCGATGAAAAGAAAATTGTCTTCTCTGTCGACAAGCTTTGATCTCTTGTGCTGGTCACTCCGATCTCGACCTTCGATGAATAGAATGGTATCTGAAAGTGTAAATGGTATTGAACTCAAAGAATTTACTGGAAGTGTAGATTGAAATCGAAATTTCTGATGAAGGAGAAGATACAAACGGGTTTGTATTTCTAAGGGGTATAAGAATTTCTCATGGGGTAGATAGATAAATGGTGGGGTACATAGATGAAAGGGTATCAATAGTATTTTTAGGGGTATATAAAGGAACTCCCTTAAAAAATTAAGGTTGCGTTAATATGAACTTAAAGTATATTATTAAACCAGGAGATTCGTATCAAAAATTCAAAGGTGCCTATCTGAGCGAGATTATTTTTTTTTTGAAGCATTATCTGAGCGAGATGATTGGATCCTAGGTGGGTGACTCAAATTGTCCAGCTCTCAAAGAAAACTTGCATGTGCTCAGGGTTTTACCAGCAATTTACTGGTGTTTGTGGAATGAGCGAATAATATGCGTGTCTTTAGAATTTTATTTAGAAATAACACCTCTTGAAATTATTGTTGAAGCTAACAGTGGCATGCACATTAGCTTCATATCAGAGGTATCTTTCAGGATTTTCTTGGGAGCAATTTGTTAGTCGGAAGGAGGTGGTTTTTTTAACCTTGGCAGTAAATTGTCTGGTTTGCAAGTTCATGGTTGTTGTCTGTTTGTGCGTGTTGTAGTTTTTATTTAAGTTGAGATCTTGTTGTTTTGGAGCTCCATTGTGTTCTTTTCTTTTCTTTCCGTTCAAGTGTATCAGGTCATCCCTTTCATGTACTTATACTAGTTTATCTGTATAATGAAACAACCATTTGCACAACCCTCAAAAGCACAAAAATAAATATTTTATGATCATATACGATAATTTCTTCACAACTAACATACATGAAACATATTAAGCTCTAAAAAATCAAGGTGATACTTTTAGAGTTACTAAAACACCAATCATATTATTTGTGGCAAATCGAATCCGTATCCAATAAAAATGGAACAAAAACTCCATTTGAATTTAAATTAGTTAAATTTAGTTTTTAACAGATATTAGAATTCCAATCTTACCCTTAACCATATATACGTTTTCTTCAAAATAGAAAACTATGGCGGAAACTCAGAAATAAAATTTCAGGGAGATGGGAGGAGAGGATTCGAGATCTTCTCTAGCAGAATCTTCGTCTCTTTAGATTTTAGGGTTCGATTTCTTATGTTGAGATTTAGAAAAATCGAAACGAGATCTTTATTCTTATCTTTTTCTCCGGTTCGATTTGTTTATCTAAATCTCATAAACTAATTTTTCGATCTAGGTTTTGTTCAATTTAGTTGAATTAGAGAAGAGATCGTATTCATCAGCAAAAAATCTGAAGATTTCAATCCTTCGAATCTGAAAATTGATTTATATTTTTGAAGAAATTGAATTATTTTGGTTTTCGGTTCTCATCTTCTTCGAAGAAAAGAAGAAAGGTAACAATCTAATCCTTCCAATTGTCATCTTGAGTCTGTAATCTTCCGTTGGAGTAGTTGGATCATATTCATCAGGAACACGTTTTCGATTTCCAGGTATTTTTATTCATTTGATTTGTTTTGAATTTCTTAGTTGATTTCATTATAGAAGTTACAATAATGTTACAATTTTACTTTGTTGTTCGTATTGAAATAGATTTTCTTCTGTTGATTGTAGTTGTTTTCTGTTGTTCATAGTGAAATATGTATGAATGGAATTTTGTTGTTGTTAAGCTGTGATATAGTTTTCAGTTTAAATTGAGTGAAACCTTTTTTGGTTCCATACTTTTCTTTGTAGATATGGACTTTGTCATTGCAGCTGTATGTCACAATGAAGCTTCATTATCGTTTCGTATTGGTTTAAGATCAACTCTTATGGAGTTAAAGGATAATATTTGTTTAAATTGGGTCCAATTATCACCATTTTCTATTGAAATCATTCACAAATTTGGTGAGCAACAAAAGCTTCTTCAG
This sequence comes from Papaver bracteatum, assembly GCA_023529315.1. Lineage (NCBI taxonomy): Eukaryota > Viridiplantae > Streptophyta > Magnoliopsida > Ranunculales > Papaveraceae > Papaver > Papaver bracteatum. The sequence goes on from JAJJWX010003998.1 coordinate 273,692, forward strand.
TCTGATTATGATCTCCAATCAGCTGTTGTGTTTTCTCTGTTTAATAATTTGCCAACACTAGACTTATATGTACATCATAGAAGTGAAATTTCAAGTTCAGTATGGCACAAAGGTGAGAGTTCCAGTTCATCATCCCATAGGTCAGAAGTTGTGCCTATTAATCAGCCGCTAGTTACCAGTGTCACTGATTTTGATGACCCTAAAGTAGTCAAAGAACCGTTGAAATCCGCTCGTTGGCTAGGTTTTTTTCACAGTGTTGAACAAGTGTTTCCAGGAGGTGTGGACCAAGTGCGTCACAATTAATGAAATATCATGCTGCAAACGGTTATGCATATAAGGTAACAAGAAACGAGAAGTTGCGGATTGCTGCTTGTTGTGCTAACAAGAAGAATGACAAGTGTGATTGGCACATCTATGCTGTTTCTTGTGACGGTGTCGAAGGAAGTCCCTTTATTATCAAGGAGTTAAATAATGAGCATACTTGTGGTGATGGATTTATTAACGTACCATGTGTATCAAGGATGAGATAAAACAGAACCCAAACAAGAAGACAAATGAGATTATGGAACAAATTACAAGAGTGTTGATGGTGGTTTTTAGCTTAGGGTTAAAATTGTAAAACACGAAACCCTAGCAGACAATGATGTCACAATATTTAAAGCAACAAGCATTTACTAGGCACATTTACTGAAACCTTTAATGTGTCTCTAAAATAATTACCGGGGTATATTTTTCAAATTAGGGTTATGACAAGCCAAATCCTAATTCCCACGTGTGCCAATGGAAAATCATGCCAGCCACACCAACCGCGCTAAAGCATTCCAACCATGCTAGCCACACCTCTGTGCCAATGGAAAATCATGCCAGCCACACCAACCGCGCCAAAGCATGCCAACCATTCTAGTCGCACCTCTGTGCCAATGGAAAATCATGCCAGCCACACCGACCGCGCCAAAGCATACCAACCATGCTAGTCGCACCTCTGTGCCAATGAAAAATCATGCCAGCCACACCGACCGCGCCAAAACATGCCAACCATGCTAGCCGCACCTCTGTGCCAATGGTAAATCATGCCAGCCACACCAACAGTACCAAAGCATGCCAACCATGCTAGACGCACGTCTGTGCCAATGGAAAATCATGCTAGCCACACCGACGGAGCCAAAGCATGCAAACCATGCTAGCCGCACCTCTGTGCCAATGTCAAATCATTCCAGCCACACCGACCACGCCATTCCAAACACGTCTATCCATGACCCCTCATGCCGCGCCACCATGCTGGCCTTCCCCACGCGGCTACCAAAGTGAAGGCGTGCAACAATTAACTGTTTCCCTTCAATCCCATGAGCAAATCATGTCCGTCTAAGGTCCCCTCACGACCTTTGGCTCAAAACCCTAGCTTGGTCACGCACCTAGCCCAAGGTAGTCACGTCATGCGCCCATGGCTACTCCTTGGCCCCACATGCCAAGCCAAAACCTCACCTAGCCCAAGCTAGTCACACCATGCACCCATGGCTACCCCTTGGCCCCACATGCCAAGAAAAAACCGCACCTAGCCCAAGCTAGTCACGCCATGCGCCCGTGGATACCCCTTAGCCCCACATGCCAAGCCAAAACCAAACCTATCCAAGCTAGCTGCACCATGCCAAACACACTTTGCCTTGGCCCTAGCCATGCTAGTCACGTCATGTCAAGCCAAATGCCCCTGCCTTGGACCTAGCCATGCCATACGCCCATAGAAATTCCTTTGGCCCCGCATGCCAAGCCAAACCAAACCTAGCCAAGATAGCCGCTCCATGCCAAACACACTTTTCCTTGGACATAGCCATGCTAGTCATGTCATACCAGGACAAACGCCCCTGCCTTGGCCCTAGTCGTGCCACGCTGTTGGCCTTCCCTACACGGCCACCAAAACAAAGGCGTGCAACGATCAACGGTTGTCCTTCAAACAAAGGCATGGTAACCTTTGTCCCGAAAACCTAAGTTTGGCCACGCCAAACCATGTCATGCCAACGGCATGCCAACCTAGCCTCGCCACCACGATTGGCTCTCACTACGCAGTTACCAAAATGAAGGCGTGCAACGATCAACGGTTGACCCTCCTCCCAAGATACAAAATCTCGACCTTCAAGGGTCTCCAAGATAGAAAGTCTCCCGAGCTTGACTTACCAAGCCACAACTACGTGTTACGTGTTTTCCAAAAACATTCGAGACATCAACACAAACTGGGGGATCCTTTTTGGGTATTGGTTTGGCGGTTTACATCGTGCGGCATACACTACGCCCTTCATAAGAAAGTGTCATAAGGGTGAGGCGGCTAGTAAATATGGGAAGTTATGTTGGAAACGTTCATGGGATATAAATACGTGCGTTAACAACTTTATGGAACATCAATTCCATAACATTAACAGTTTCATGAAAACTAGTTTCACGCGTTAACCACTTTATGGAACATCAATTCCATGCATACGGTTACCACCTCCTCCTATTTACTTCCCCACTCCTTAATGAGACCAGGGTACGTTTCTACTTCGACTTGTATAAATAGGTCTTACCTATTTCCATTTGGACAACAAGTTCATTCGGACAAGACAACACTCAGAAATACTTACTTGCTAGATCTCCTCGTGAGCTCTCTTACTTTTCTGATAACAAGTCGTAGTAACTCAACTACTCCTCCAGAATCAACTATTCAGGTCTCACCACTTTCCTTGCTTCCCTCCCCAAAACAACCCATTCTCCCCCACTTTGTGAATGAAGCAAGTCTGGAACGACCATTTCTTGGTTTAGGCCAGACATGTACAGATTGATCTCTCGGATCTAAAGTACTCCCTTGCAGTACATTGTTTAGGGTTTAAACTGTTTCTCACCTTCACACCCGTAATTACCGTAATCAGCAGAAACTATTTTCACCTATAAACAGTTGGCGACCACAGCGGGAGGTTCGATATTTCGGTTACAATGTCGATTTTAAACCAGCAATCTCATTCTTCGACCCATACGTCAAGATGGTAGAATAAGGCGATCACTCCGACTCAGTTACTCTACGGCTCTATTATCAGTCATGACACGACAAGGGATGACTGGGGACTTCCCAGAGGATAGAAGCAGACGATCCACCCAAGGATCAACGACTCGATTATCAGTCATGACACGACAAGTGATGACTGGGGACTTCCCAGAGGTTAAAAGAAAAACGATCCACCCGAGGGTCAACGGCTCGGTTAATCAGACAACTCAACAACGACTGGGGACTTTCCACAATCGCGGCGGTGCTTCCCATAAAACTCGGTCTTACACCCGGAAGGTTCCCTATTCGTCAGGAGACCTAAAAAACTAAGTAAGTCCTACCTAGATAATATACATGGTTTGTTTTTTCAAGTTTTCACGAGAATGATAAAACCAATAGATATGTTATGTTTCACCCCCATGTCATCTACTAACACACGTTTCCATGGTTTTCCTGGGATATCTGTGTCACTTTCAATCATAACCAAAACAATCAATTCCTAAACAATTCATTCCAAAAAGAATAACCCAAAACCGTTAAGGTAACATTTATCTATCATCCCAAGAAATCCAGGAAATCAAAAAAACCATAAACCGGGCGTTTAGTTTGCCTTTTTTTTTATAAAAAAAAGTCACCTACCCATGCCTACTTTGTACACCAGTGATTACCTGTCACTATTAGCATACGTTACTATGGTGACATTCAAAGAATTGTTTATGATGAAGTATTTCCACAAGTTTATGAAAGGCATACCCATGGCTAGAGTTTACACCAGTTCAGAAAAAAAATGTTTCTACAAACTTATGAAAGGCATACTTATGGCTATGGTTTGCACCAGAACGAGAAAATAAGAAAACAAATTGAAAGAGAAACGCTGGAGTACATATCTGGAATATGCTTGCCACTTTATCACTACTGCGCTACCGCTAACACCAGGACGTGATAACAAAGATACGAGGTAAAAAGGGGAGCCAACACCTTTCATAAGCATAACACTTTTTGGAATTTGAATAAGGAAAGGATTTCATGTTTGAGCTACGTATGAGAAGAGGCAACTAGGCCCGCAAGAACAAATCTGCGTCACGCCAAGCCAGTAGTTCCAAGCCAGCACCGTGTTGAGCCAACGGTCCGCGCCATGCCCAGCCAACGGTCCACGCCGTACCAAAATCCAAGACAGCGTCCATGCCTGGCCAGCGTCCACACCAAGCCAGCGCCCATTCCAATCCGATCCAGCGCTTACCAGACTCGCTTGCCAGACGCGCTTTCCAGACGCGCTTGCCAGACGCACTTACCAGATGCGCTTCCCAGACGTGCTTACCAGACGCGCTTCCCAGACGCGCTTTCCAGATGCGCTTCCCAGACGCACTTATCAGATGCACTTCCCAGACGTGCTTCCCATACGTGCTCACCAGACGCACATGCCAGGCGCACATTCCACACGCGCACGCCAGCCGCAATACCACACCCTGCGCTAACAACTTGCATCCTTCAAACGCTAACATCTTGTGCCCTTCCAGCGCCATCCTCTCCGCTCCGCAACCAGCCAAAGCAGCGCCATGGCTCCAGCACTCCGTGAGTAGAACAGTGCCGTATCTACACGATACAATTACGATCACCAGAACCAGAGCCGCTTCCACCGCCCCAATGTTTCTTCAATCATGACACCTCCAACCGTCACCAGAGACGCTACTCCACTATCAGGGCAAGATATTAGAAGATCCGGAAGAAGCCGACCTCCTTTTAACACTGTTGATTTAATGAAAAGACAACATGCACTTCAACAGGACGTGCGTTTATATATGAAGAGGCTCGTGTTGCTCTTAAACACCCAGTAGAAGGGGATCAACAATCCAATTTCATCATACGTAAAGATCAGGAAATACTTCTCCAAAATCGAAAGCAAAGGAAATCAACAACCCTCATGAGTTCACGGAGACCCTTCTCCCGTCAGGACCCGCACGATGGGAACTTTTCCCACAAAGACGTACAGTCTATGATGAAACAATTATGTGAGATTTTATATTTCTCCAAGGCGTAGCGTCAAGACATATTTGCACCCTTCAACCGTACTGCATTAGGAAAGCAGGCGTTTCCATCCAGGGAAGGCGTTCCCAAACCCCAACCTCTCTTGGAAATCACGATCGATAGATGGAACTGGGGACTCCTAACCTCTGTTCTCTTGAAGGATGTCGAATTTGACAGAACGTGATGCGGACTCCGACTTCAAAATGGTAACCGTCAAGGATCTGAGAGTTGCAAGACGTTGTTTCAAAGTTCTCTTCAGAAGTGGCTCCGCATCAACGTTCTCCAGCAGCGGCTTCGCTTCAACGTTCGCTTCAACGCCATTCCTTTCTACAAAGGGTCGTGCCGCCACACTCCCCATGTCAAGGATCATGATCGCAGTTATCCAATGTTCTTAGTCGTGGCCACCCTTTAGTTCATCCTTCAAAACCTCGTGACCATGGACAGCCAGAGCTTCACCACAGCAACAATTACTACAAAGGTAACCCATACTCCTCCATGTTCTGAGTTCCACATGGAAGAAGTAACAAAATCAGCAGTACGAACACACGATGGTGATGTCTTTATCATGGTCAACCCACTGACCATATAATATGGAAACATATAAACCATACTTGGGGATTGAGGGTATACACAGAATCCCTTCACTGTCAAATCTTAGAAGACATAGTTAACCAAAAAGGCCATAGCCACAACAAGGTCATCTACTCTTCAAGGGTGCAGCGCAAGAATATCATCACCTCTCTTTCTAGAAGACGCCCTCAACACTTTACTAGGCCGCGGAGGATCCCAACCCTATACTATCCAGAATATTTCATCATGTAATTTCTGAGCATCATAGTGTCACATCAAGAAGAGTACGTTGGGCTTATATCAAATCACGTGGACGGGGATTCAAGGAAATGTAATGAAAGTAGGTTGCGCATGGGGACTACCAGAATGAGACGCTTTCACTCCCCTCAACCAGGTTATTAGCGATCTCAACATCATCACTTTCGAGGTTTTACAAGCCACGAGAATTTCTCAACATGAAGTCGTACATGTGCAACGAAGACTCCAAAATCACGCCAGAAGGTTACATTCACGTATTCATCCATGCCATCATATCAAACCGAAGTATGACCGGGGACTTCTCATCGCATCCCATTCCGTACGATAGTCCAGGATTCAGATGATAGTTTGAAGGATTAACTTGGAACAAAGTCCCGGAAGACTTGATAGCATCGCATCGGCAATGGAACGTCTCCCTATTTCATCCCGGGGCGCCAGAAGTTTTCGACCATGCAAGCATTCACAACACATCATCATCACGATCATAAGGTCCACTGAACAACCTAAGGTCGAGGATGGACCGACAACGCAACCAAAATATCCAAGATTATCCCTGACATGATCGTTTCCGAGCATACATTTCATCCATTTGTCCCAACAATAAAGCGGAGTTTTGGTAAATTTTTGGAATCCACTGGAGAGACACTGCAGACGAAAATACGGATCCAGGCGAACAACCGAAAAACAGAAGAGGGTCGATACCTCTTTTCATGCGGATAGAGTTTTTAGAGCTTGAACAGAATGAATATTCCTTCTTGCTCCATGAACGGGAATAGGTGACTGGCGCGCGACTGTGCCACCCCGGGCCTGCAACATCCCTATTGACTTCTTCCTGATCTTCACTGTGGATCCGTTGTCACTTCCCAATCGAGCTCGAAACCTAAATATTCCCGAGTGGGGAGATACATAATTTTATTTCGTGTCCGATAAAGGGGCGGACCATCAAAATCCGAATTCGTACATAAATTCTACAGCGATTCTAGTAAAGCGCGCTAATTAGGGTTTCCGCGTGTCAAACCCTAAACCGCAAGCGCTTCCCTTCCAAAGCACTTCCCTTATCATCATCATGCCTTTCCAAGCGCTTTACAGAGCGGCCCGCACACGTTCCATGCCCGTCAGTGCTAATGGGTCCCCTTTATGCCAAGTTCATGCTAGCAGCTCCGCCTCGCGTTCCAAAGCCTAGCCCTGATGACACCCAATCATATAGGGATTTGCGCAAAGCTACTAGATGAAAGGATTGCGGATGCTACCTACCTCTCGAAAAAGATTTTTAATAAGGAAAGAATTTCATGTTAAAGCCACGCATGGAGAAATAAAATTGGTCCCACAAGAGCAAGCCTTGCCACTCCCAAGACATCAGTGCTTTCCTCGCCAGTGCCAGCTCTCCAAGTTCAGTTTTGCAACACTCCGCGCCTTTCATGCCAATGCCAGCCAATGCTCCGCGCCAGCCAGGATAATCCGCGCTTTCCATGCCAACACATTTCCAGTGGACCATGTCAGAGCCTTGCCAGCAACCTGCGTTTCCCCTTGTCGCGCTTCCATTACCGACGCCATGATTTGCCAAGCGACCCACGCCCGTTCCAAGCCCATTGATGCTGAAAAATCCCTTTTTTGCCAAGTATATGCTAGCAGCTCCGCCTCGCGTTCCAAAGCCTGGCCCCAAAGACACCTAGTCATACTGGATTTGTGCAAAGTTACCGGATGCAAGGATTGCGAATTCTACTTACATCTCAAAAAAGGTCAGACAAATCTCCTCGGCCCTCTTTCATGACTTACTGTCTCAGTTCTATACTCTTATGTCACCATTTTCTACCCCCTTGGCCCCACATTCCAAGCCATCCGCTTGCTTTGCCTTCCAAGACCGCGCCCGCTATGCCTCGTTGATGTACGACTAGACCAAGCCGGTAAATTTCATCTTACCACTCCACGGTCTGCTTTTCCAGTACAACTTACGCAGGGCCGCCAACATGGGAGGCCAAAAACTTTCTTTACCACTCAAAAAGGTTAATCGGATTGTCCATCTTTGCAATGATTTACACCTCGATTCCGTCCTTGTCTGTCACCATCATATGCTTACCTCGCAATAAGGCACATGTTCCAAGCTAAGCAGGGGACTTAATGTTGATGGTGGTTTTTAGCTTAGGGTTAAAATCGTAAAACACTAAACCCTAGCAGACAGTGATGTCACAACATTTAAAGCATCAAGCATTTACTAGGCATATTTAATGAAATCTTTAACGTGTCTCTAAAATAATTACGGGGGTATATTTTGCAAATTAGGGTTACGACAGGCTAAACCCTAATTCCCACGTGTGCAAATGGCAAATCATGCTAGCCACACCAACCGCGCCAAAGCATGCCAACCATGCTAGCCACACCTCTGTGAAAATGGAAAATCATGCCAGCCACACCAACCGCTCCAAAGCATGCCAACCATGCTAGCCGCACCTCTGTGCCAATGGAAAATCATGCCAGCCACACCAACCGCTCTAAAGCATGCCAACCATGCTAGCCACACCTCTGTGCCAATGGAAAATCATGCCAGCCACACCAACCGCGCAAAAGCATGCCAACCATGCTAGTCGCACCTCTGTGCCAATGGAAAATCATTCCAGCGACACCAACCGCGCCAAAGCATGCCGACCATGCTAGTCGCACCTCTGTGCCAATGGCAAATCATGCCAGCCACACCAACCGCGCCAAAGCATGCCAACCATGCTAGTCGCACCTATGTGCCAATGGAAAATCATGTCATCCACACCGACCGCGTCAAAGCATTCCAACCATGCTAGCCGCACCTCTGTGCCAATGGCAAATCATGCCAGCCACACCGACCGCGCCAAAGCATGGCAACCATACTAGCCGAACCTTTGTGCCAATGGCAAATCATGCCAGCCACGCCGACCACGCCATGCCAAACACGTCTCGCCATGGCCCCTCATGCCGCGCCACCATGCTGGCCTTCCCCGCGCGGCTACCAATGTGAAGGCGTGCAACAATCAACGGTTTCCCTTCAATCCCAGGAGCAAATCCTGGCCGTCTAAGGTCCCCTCACGACCTTTGGCCCAAAAACCTAGCTTGTTCACGCACCTAACCAAATCTAGACACATCGATCACGCCATGCCAAACACGTCTTGCCATGGCCCCTTATGTCGCGCCACCATGTTGGCCTTCCCCACGTGGGTACCAAAGTGAAGGCGTGCAACAATCAACGGTTGCCCTTCAATCTCAGGAGCAAATCCTGGTCGTCTAAGGTCCCCCCACGACCTTTGGCCCAAAACCCTAGCTTTGTCACGCACCTAGCCAAAGCTAGCCACACCGATCACGCCATGCCAAACACGTCTCGCCATGGCCCCTCATGCCGCGCCACCATGCTGGCCTTCCCCACGCGACTACCAAAGTTAAGGTGCGCAACAATCAACGTTTTCCCTTAATCCCATGAGCAAATCCTGGCCGTCTAAGGTCCCCTCACGACCTTTGGCTCAAAACCCTAGCTTGATCACGCACCTAGCCCAGAAGGGGCTATAAATAACGATCAAAGTCTGTTATAAAACATGATTTATCACGGTTTTCATCTGTCATTCGAACCATTATTTATTTGGTATGACTTTTTTATAAATGACAAATAGATAACATTATTAAGTACGACAACTAAAATTTGTGATTTAAAATCACATACAAAATCTCTTATTAAGTATTATGGTTATTGTATGTTACATACAATAATGATTGATTAATGTAATAAAAAAATAACGGTTACTAGACGTGAAATATAATAACGGTTGAAGTATGTCATTTAAAAACCACGGTTGAAGTATGTCATTTAAAAACCACGGTTGAAGTATGTTAAATAAAATAACGATTGACACCTATTATAATTCGAGGTATTTTTATTAAATAATTTTTTTAATTTTAACGAGAAAGTTCTGTCATTTTTCTAGCTACTGATTCAGATATGGGCATTCATATTTTCGGAATCTGAAATCAGTTCATAATGATATTTGGTATATCAGAAATCCATCAAGATTAAAAGACAAAATAGACTGTTAAACAAATTGACTTTATTAATTTATTAATTATTTTTTAAAAGAAAATAGAATATTCAACATAAATTAGAAGACATCCAAACAACTCCAAGTTACATAATCTACTGTCACTGCCGCTCTAACTTGAATGCTCTCCTACGGGAGTCACTTAGTACAACATCATCTATGTCGCACAACATTTCACTTGGATCAATGATTAGATGAAGCATGCAGTTGTAGTTGTCATCAATCAGCACTGTAGTATCGACATATGCAACTGGCTTTTTCCTTAAGTTCCTCAAAAAGAAAAGACCAAGTTACTACTCGCATCCCAATATCCTGTATATTTAACAAACAAGACCAAGTTAGTTTAAAAATTCATGATAGCAACATTGTATGCATCTGACTACACATTACTAAAGAGCTATTAGAAATCACCTGCTGGTAAGAGCTATTAGAGATCTGATCATGTACTCCAGTGTTGTTTTTCTGTCTTTCAGCATCCAACTGTGCTTTCAAAGCTTCGTTTTTATGCTTCTCTTCCGGAAACCTGGCGTTCATAAACTCAGAAGCAAGAAACTGGGATTTCCGCGTATGTATCCCTTTGGATCAGCACCAAATATCTAGCCATATTTAAGAAGCAAATTCAAATTCCATGAAATTCAGTTAAACAATTAATGTAACACAGGGGCGTTTTTTAGAATACTGTGCAGATAGAAAGTCACCGGCAATTCACAAGGCGGCAATAACATTACACACATAGAGGGAAACTTCAGTTATTAACAAATTTTTCCTATACAGTCTAGCACTTATGTCTTCAAACATATAAAAACTAATGAAATATACATAGTGGTGCTGGTGCGGGCTACTTGAAGCAGCGATTACTAATAAAACATAAAATAAGATAGTTCTACAGATGCAACAGTACTACAGTATGGCAATGTGATTGTAAGAGACTGAAAACAATTGCGAACCAAATCAGTAAGTAGTAAAAGAGCAACTTAATCACTATCACCATCCAATATAAAAATTCAAGAAGCAAAAAGATTCATGTAACAAACACTACTAACCTTGGTAACAGCGTCGGTTCCCAAACACTTTGGTGCTGAAGGATTTGTATCATATTCCAGCTAAAGTCGACTGATATCATAAATATCAATAAATAATATTAGACAAAACATGGGAGCCTACTAATTTTGCAGCTTCCAGTGAATTAGAAGATGAGGGATCATCATATGGGGTGACTTTATGTGTCTTCAGAAACACATCTGGCCAACATATCTCACCAGTGGGACTTTATTTTTCCTGTGACAACAAAATGCATCAAATACTTGCACAACTTTGCATCAAAAGACGACATCTTTGAGACAATAAAGAAGAGGCTTCTACTGACAAGATAAGTGCATCAAAATTCCATTAGATGCTTAGATAAGTAATCATTTGATAGCATCACTTCTAATATAATCTAACCAGCTTAGTTTCTTCAGTTAATATTGCAATTTAAAACCAATTGGATTGAAACTAATAAGCGACCCTTTCAGCAGGAAGCAATAATGCGCGAAACTGCATAAACAAGGACTCTTGGCATACCAAAACTTCCTATGCCATCCAGTTAATGAAGCAAATTGTACAACATAAGAATAATAGCTCAAAAATGATATATAGTGTTAAGAATTTACCATTTCATGCCACCTTCTAGGCACACCTTTCCTACTGCCCATATACTGAACCTTCACTTTGATCGTGCTTGAGCTCCATGTTCAGATTTTTTCTGAAAATCTTCAGAAATGTTGTTAGTAATGAACTTCTCCCAATCATCTTTTGTATGGAATGCTGGCACCTTCATTTTCTTTTCTTCTATAGTTGTAGCACCATTGACCAATCGCCATTGTTTGCATTGTTCTGTTCTCCAAGCGCTTTTGCTTTTGTTAAAACGTACTTTTTATGGATCTGGATTACCTTGTACGTACTCTATAATAAAAAAAAAGGATATACTCGGTCAGAACTATGATATCGACATAACGTAGTGTAAGTGTTCTTCAACACTTGGTAAGGTTGTAGAAAGCTAAAAAATATATAATGACATGACCATAAGCTTAGGGAAAATAAATCAAACTGGACTCACTTGAACAACGTCCCAAATGTCTTCTTTTCATTCCAGAGGAACCTCTTTCCAATTCTTAAACCCCAATCCTATTCGTGATTTTTCAATTAAAATCATAGTAAGTTATTTACCAATACATAACTATGCTTATGCGGCTAATAGAAAATCAAGTGGCATGGTATTAACTCAGGCTGTCTTATCACAAAACTATAATCAATCAAAATCATAATAAGTTATTTACTAATACATAACTATGCTTATGCAGCTAATAGCAAATCAAGTGGCATGGTATTATCTCAGACAGTCTTATTACAAAACTATAACAAACCCAAGTTCAGATTCAATAGGAGATAGTCTGATATGAAACCCATTCATGTTTTCAATCAAAAAGTCATAAGTTCATTAGAAATTGTATTATTACAAAATTAAAACAATCCTATGTAACCTGATTTCAGATTCAATCAAAGATACTCTAATATGAAACTCATGCATTTTTTCAATCAAAATCATAATAAGTTATTTGATAAGCATAAAATAGATATACCTTACTGTTTTTGATCTCTGATAATCCCCCAAAAAGATAAATCTCTTTTGATCTCTGATAATCCCCAAAAATATAAATCTCTTAATAAATCTCTTAACATCTCTAAATTGACTTTAGGGTTTAACTTTATAGCTATTCCAAAACACCAAGCGGGAAATAATCCCGCACAAATGAATTTTCCTTTGATTTTCATCCCGCACAAAAATTGTTAGGGTTCAAATCCAAAAAAGAATTTGACCGGGATTATTTCCTATGGATGTTCTTCTTCAATTGATTCTCAATATATTCTTCTTTACACCCTACGGCGATGCAAAAATGTTTCCGAAATTGTAGAACAAATCTTCACCAATAAATCTGCAAAAAAAATGGATTGGGGAGAAAACTTGCCTAAGATAGAAGAGATAGAGATGAAGCACCGATACAACCCAGGAAAATACTCCCTCTTTTAACGACAACAAAGACACGCGTCTTTTTTTTTTTCTAAATATAAATAATTTGTTTATGTTTGTTAAGGATTTGATGAACACATCCAACACGGTGGTCTGGTGGTCCAATAGTGTGCTCCCACCTTACAGACCCTGGTTCGATTCCCACCTGATGCTATATTTATTTTTCTTCTATTTTTTTGTTTTTTTTGCAAATAAAATAACCAATTACAAATGTTAATCTAAGGGGTTCACATTAGACAAGAAAATATATTATTTTATATAATAATAAATAAAAGGAAGTTTTGTTGAAACTATATCCATTTAACAGTAAATGTTACAGCGGAATCGTAGTGAGATGTAAATTTGGCAACTTAGAAATTGCTAGTACTCAAGATAGCATTATTCGAGATTTTAGGTTTAAGTTTTGAATTATACATCAAAATCTATTGCACAATTAAAACTCGACACTTCAATTATAATAAACTGAAACAATATAATAAAAATATTTTTCGAATGAAAATTAGATCGAGGTAGGATAAATTGGAAAAACTAGAACTTCAACCTTTCGAATTCTTGTTATCTGCGTCATAATTCAGTTACATATTCAAGACTCATACTTCATTTGAAAATATGACCGAGTTGGAAAGAGTTCGAGAAAAATTGAAGAAACCGGAACTCCATCATTTCGAATATAGACGTTTTATGTCAAAATTTTGTTACATGTTCAAGACTCGACAATTCAGTCGAAAATTTGAACGAGTTGGAGCGAGTTCGAGAAAAAACTGAAGAAATCGGAACACCATCATTTCGAATTTAGATGATTTATGTCAAAATTTTGTTACATATTCAAGACTCGACACTTCAGTCGAAAATTTGAACAAATTGGAACGAGTTCGAGGAAAAAATGAAGAAACAGGAACACCATCATTTCGAATTTAGACGATTTATGTCAAAATTTGGTTACATATTGAAGACTCGACACTTCAGTCGAAATTTTGACCAAGTTGGAACGAGTTCGAGGAAAAAAAATGAAGAAACAAGAACACCATCATTTCGAATTTAGACGATTTATGTCAAAATTTGGTTACATATTCAAGACTCGACACCTCAGTCGAAATTTTGACCAAGTTGGAATGAGTTCGAGTAAAATTGGAGAAACCAGAATTTCATCCTTTCGAATATAGACGTTTTATGTAAAAATTTAGTTACATATTCCAGAGTCGACACTTCAGTCGAAAATTTGACCGAGTTGGAACGAGTTCGAGCAAAACTAAAGAAACCCTAACTCCATCATTTCGAATTTAGACGATTTATGTCAGATGTCGAAATTTAGTTACATAATCAAGACTCGGAACTTCTGTTGAAAATTTAACCAAGTTGGAATGAGTTCGAGTAAAATTGGAGAAGCTGAAGAGTCGGCATTTCGAATTTAGACAATTTTCGGGATTGTGGAGATTTGCAATTTGCATCATAATTGTGTAATTATAATATGAAATCCCTTATTCAATGAAATATTATATTATAAAAACAACTCATACAAAACTTTCGGCTGGTTACTTATTCAATTGTAATGAATATAATTTTTTTGAAATATAAAAAACAAAAAGGATTAAACTCAATATTTTTATCATAATTGAATATCTAAAGGATTAAATTCAAAAAGTACATTAGGAAAAATTTCAAAGTAACATTTTAGTCATAATAAAAAATTCCAATCAAAATCAAGTACTAATAATTTTTATCACGAGACGCTTGCTGGTGTTGAACTTCCGCCTCTCCTAATTTTCCTGTAACATCATAATTAACAATCAGTACAACACTTCGATAAAATGAAGCAACAATTCAATTCAAAAATTGAGGTAAATGTCATGGAGCATCCATCCATTCTTTGGTTGGAGGTGTAATTGACATCACTTCAACTAAGCCTGAATGGCATACATAAAAATCAATATGATGCTAGTCAATATTTTGTAAGACTATGAAGGATCAAATCAAATAAATTTTGGTTCTTAATTCCACATTAAAAGAAAATAAAAAATAAAACAAAGCTTAGAGCATATCCACAAAGTAAATTTAGACAAACAAAGCTTAATGTCAAGAGCATCATACAAAAGGTAACTACAGATACTACAAAACTTATGTAGAAGGCTTAACCACACCACTCACAGGAGCCAGAAATGCAGCAGTAGGAGCTAAGATTAGCAACCAGCTTCTCTTACAATGCAACACATGTTAAAAAATGAATTGATAAAACTGAAGGAACATTGAATAGTGAATTACTAGACACAACTACACCGATTTAGATAATAACAGATGATCAACTCAGCATACCTAAGCACATTAGGTCTTCAAAGATCCACATCTAAAGTCTGAATGTCACGCAGACGCAAATTTACTGGTTTCTAGAAAAACAATCAACACTGAAACACTATTATGAAGAAAAAGGAAACAAAAATACTGCACATACTCACAGATTAAAGAAAGATGTACCAAAATGGTTTTGTTTTTGTTACAAAAGAACAAAAATATCAGAAAGCTAAGATTTCCCAATTCTCCATTAAGAATATATTTTATGAAATTACCGCCACGAGATAAGTAACTAAAATTAGCAAAGTCTTCGAGAGAATGTTACTCATATGGGACCATTGTAATATCAGATACTTACTTGAGATTCTTTTACTTAATACAAGTTTGGTACATGGAGGCAGATGAAGAAAATGTATAAGAATTAAATTGGTATGTGTTGTGTTGAGGGAGAAACAATCAAACAAGTGAAAAATACTTCAGCAGGGGTCCCATCTAGTGTATCCTAGTAGAGGTATTCAGTTTGGAGTGTGTATTATAAGGATCAGAAGAACTCATCTTTACAGGTGTGCCCATCGACAGTCTGAAAGCTCGAACAGATAACAATTTAGCGATGATTTGATCAGAGGATAATTTCTTTCTGATTTTGTCAGTGTATTCCCTAAGTCTTTCCAGTTTATCTGTCTTAACATATATAAATCAGAATGAACCAACCAATCCCAATTCAGAAACATCTAATAGTTTTCTATATCTCATCAGTTACAGGTTGAATCTAGTTCCAATTTCAAGTGTCTTAGAAGCTTTAATTTCTCTAGCAGTAAACACTCGTATAAGTACAGACCCGAAAGGAAAGGGTGAATCTAATTATGAGATTTTGTTAAAGCTATTTAATCTACTGATTCCTAGCTAGCATACACAGGTGTGCTTTTCATTCTTAAAGTAATTAATTCATTTTATAGTTTAATAACTAATCCACCCAACCTGTATGCCATACCCTCTACAGAGTGTCTCAGTACAAGCTGGATAATCAATGCCACATGGGGTCACAAACTCTTAGGATTAATCATTTGCTTGTCTCGTTGATTCCATGTTTACCAGCCTCTTGCCAAAATTGCTTGAACTGTTATTTTGAACGTTATAAGATTATTTAGTGAGTTTGTTCTTCATCTTCTGCATTATCGCCATAATAAGGAATAAGATGCTTAACATTGAACACATCGGCTGTTTTCAAGTGGCTTGGAAGGCGAAGACGATAGGCATTTGAATTTATCTTCTCCAGCACTTCTAAGGGTCCAATCTTACGAGGACCTAGCTTGTTGTACTCCCCTGTAGGGATACGATCCTTTGTAAGGACAGCCCAAACATGATCGCCAACCTCGAATTCAACCAAACGCGACTCCGTCTTTGCAATCTTATACTTCGCATTAGTTTGAACGAGTCTTTTTATGCACGCATGCATGAATGTCCTGTAGTTGAGTGTAAGCTTTGTGACTCGTCTTTGGAATCTTCTTCAAATCGAGAAGGGGCTAACTCCAACGCTGATGCGGGGTTGTATCCATACACTATATAAAAGGACTAAATCCAGACTACGATTCGCCGATTAAAAAGCAAATTCAGTGAAAGCGGCCTGTTGATCCCAGGACTTAGTGTTAGAGCCTACCAAACTTCGCAACAAAGTTACCCAATGAGCGATTAATAACTTCATGTCCGCCCATCGGTTTTTGCGGGTGATAAGCGATCGAAGTTCAAGCGGATTCGCAACATCTTCCATAAACTCCGCCAAAAATGGCTTAAGAATCGCGTGTCTCTATCTCAAACAATAGAGGATGGCAGCCCATGCAGTCGATAAACATCTCTAAAGAACAATTGGGCAACATTTACCGCATCTGTTGTCCGCTTGCAAAGCAATGAAATGCGCCATCTTCGAGAACACGTTAACGACGACAAATATAGAATCCATTCCCACGCTGAGTTCTAGGTAAACCCGAACAAAGTCCATGCTAATGTCAGTCCAAGGTGTTTTTGGCCAGTAACGGCAAATCTGATTTGCATTAGTGGCAACCCCTTTTGAAACTTGACAAATATGGCAACGACGGACAAATCTCTCAACCTCCTTGGTTAATCCGACCGATAATAAGAGTCCGTGACAAGGAGTAACGTTTTATCACGACCAAAAATGTCCCTCGTGTGCAGTTCCTTGATGATTTTGTAACGAAGACTACAATCTGGAATGCACGACGAACCCCCTTGAACAAAAAACCATCTTGGAGAACAAAATCAGACGCTCCCTATTCTCGTTGCCGTAATTATTGGAGAAAAATAGGGATCAGTATCTAGCGAGGCCTTTAAGGTTTCAAAACCAATTACCTGTGGGGTATTTGTTGTAAGAAGCGACCTACGCCGACTTAAGGCATCTCGCAACCCGGTTCTGGACTCGATTTATGTTGCAATACAAAAGTGAATTCTTTAAATAGTTAGACCATCGAGAATGCCTTGGTCCGACAGAGCCTTGCCGCCCAATGTGTTTCAATGCTTCATGGTCGGTGTAGAGGACAAACTCATTGTGGATGAGGTAATGACGCTTGAGTGTTTTAGAGTTTGGACCACGACGATAGAATTCGAGCTCATAAGTGCTGTAATTTACTTTTGCACCATCCAACTTCTCTTTGAAATATGCAATAGGCCTTCCTTGTTGACCGAGAACAAACTCCAATTCCAACCTTTGATGCATCGGTGTGTACTTCAAAGGGTTTTGTAAAGTCAGGCAATGACAATATTGTAGTTGTCATAAGCTTATGTTTTATATCTCGGAAACTCTTCTCTGCCTCATTAGTCCATACAAAGCCCAGCTTTTAGGCAATCGGTAATGGGTGCCATAATAGTCTTTGAAATTGTTGATAAAACGCCTATAGAAAGACGCAAAGCCATGAAAGCTTCGAACTTCAGTTAAGGTAGAAGGATTGGGCGAGGTTTTTAACGCCTCAATCTTACTCGTCAACTTTGTATTCCATCTTTGGTTATCATGTAACCAAGGAATAAAACCTTTTCTGTGCAAAAGGAACATTTCTTCATTGTTGCATATAACTTCTCTCCCCGTAACACAGTTAGCACTTCCCTTAAGTGAATCAAGTGAGTCTCAAGATCAGCACTATAGATAAGAATATCATCAAAGTAAACCACCACACATTTGCCGATGAATGGTTTTAGTACCTGATTCATTACTCGCATAAACGTGCTTGGGGCATTGGATAGACCAAAAGGCATCACCAACCATTCATATAATCCTTCCCGAGTCTTGAATGCTGTTTCCATTCATCCCTGGATTGATTCGAATCTGATGGTAACCACTCCTTAAGTCAATTTGCTAAAGGCAATGAGACCCATGTAATTGATCCAAAGCAAATCATCAAGTCGCCGGAATTGGAAAACGATACTTGATTGTTATCTTGTTGATTGTTGCATTGTCCACACACATCCTCCAACTGCCATCTTTCTTTGGTGTTAGTGTAGGAACAAGACAAGGACTTAAGCTCTCTTGAATGAAGCCCTTTGCTAATAATTCCATAACTTGCAGCTGCAACTCTTAGTGCTCTCTCGGACTCATCCGGTAATGGGGTCGATTTGGCAAGGCGAAACAGGAGATAAATCAATCCGATGTTGGATGTCACTTAATGGCGGTAGTCCTTGAGGCGGATCCATTGGGAACACATCCATAAATTCCGAAAGCAATGGTTTAACCTCATCGGAGCATCAAAAGCACATATTGTCCATTCCCATTAAGATAAATACAACATCTAACTCCTTCATTTATTCTTCAAAACTTTGCATAGTCAGCAAAGTTGGCATACGATTAACAGTGACATCCTTGTTTGGCAGTAATAAAATCCGCTTATCATCAAATACAAACGAATAAATATTCCTCTTGCCGTCATGAGTAACTCCCCTATCAAACTGCCATGGCCTCCCCAACAAGAGATGACAGGCATCCATAGGTACTACATCACACCAAGCTTTATCGCGGTAAGTGGGACCAATTGAAAACTGAACGAGGCATTGTTTAGAGACACTTACCTCAGTTCCCTTTTTAAGCCACGAAAGCTTATACGGCTTAGTGTGCGTTTTGGTAGTTAACCGGAGTTTATTCACAACTTCTTCAGAAATAACATTCTCGCAACTCCCACTATCAATAACAAAGCGACAAATTTTACCTTCGATGGTAAGGTGGAATGGAAGATGTTGTTTCGCAGACCAAGCAATCATTGTCATCTTCTTTAGGAGTGAAGAAAGCCTTTTCGTACCACCATTATGGAAGATTTATCTTCAACAATGACCTCATCATACCTCCCAAGAAATAATAGTGGGCCGACATCTCCCGAGAGTTCTTCGGTGTCATATTCTTCCTTATCAAACACCGGTTGTCCAAGTAAAATCCTTGACGTGCCCGTCTTGATTATCACTTTGTCATCCGTGAATAGAGATTTATTTCCACCCGAGTAGTTTGGCGAATAACCTTCTTACGATCGGTTGCAAAATGACCGGGATCACCACATCTATAGCATTTCAACTCTTCCTTGGTCTTAGGTTGATTACTCCCTTGCGGCTGACTAGTAGATCCAACGGCCGAATTGAATTAGGTCGAGGCGGGGCTCTATTTTCATACGTCACCGTATTCCTTCCACTGCGATGAGTGCTTGTCTTTCGAGACTAAGAGCCCGTTGATGTGCTTCCGATACATTCAATGATCAAGCAGATTGAGTGCATCTTGATAATACTGGCTTAGACCACCAATATATCTAGTAACCTTTTCTTCATCACTCTCCTTTCGAGCAGATCTGGATGCTAGTTCATAGAATTCCTTAGTATAGTCATCAATAGATCGTCCTACTTGACTCAACCTCTGAGTTATTTGAGCTAACTCCCTTGTATAATTGTAAGGAAGAAAAGCCTCACGCATATGCTTCTTAAGTTTTTCCCATGAATTAATCTTTACCTTTACCCTGTCTCTGTCGATGAGATTTCAGTTGCTGCCACCATGACGCAGCCGTTCCACGAAACCTTGTTGCAACTAATGGTACCCTTCGGTCGTCTGGTACCCTTTTAAACTCCAAAACTTCTTCCACTGCACAAATCCAATCAATCAACTCATCTGGTTGCGAGCTACCATTAAAGTCCTGGAATATCAACTTTCAATCCCGATTCCCAATTCCCGGAACCACGGTATTGATATGCAAGTGTGTTGACTTTCCACCACGCTACCGGGGGAAAGACATTATACATGTCTTCCTCATCATCATCTTCCTCCTCTTGGTGATTTAGATGTTGACGGTGCTCTTGTTGTTCCGCATAATGACCCAATTGTGAGTGAGCACTTGAACTGTCGTTCGAGTTCCGTAATCCTCTCAGACTCCATCACCTCCTCTTCATGAGGGTTAGCACGAGTAGCCATTCGACGTCCTCCTCCTCTTCCTCGAGCCATGGACGTGATTAGTTTCTAGCGCCAAAACCGATGCGGCGTTATAAGATTAAACACAATCGAACATAAGAAAACTCTATGAGTTTCAACTTTTCTTCTTATTAATCAACGCCTCTCAAAAACATTCAATAAACCCTTAAATATAACCCTAAGACTTGCAAGCTAAGATAAACATATTGAAAGATAAACCTAAAATAGAGAGTAGCACTATATTTAGTAATGCAAGATTCGAGGAATTGACTCATGTGTGACATTCCTATTAAGAATGTTAGCTCCAAGAAGATAACCAGATCTTTTGGTGGTCAATGTACTGGTAATATACTTGGCTCCTAGTGCTTGTGATATGAAAATTTGACGACATAGGATGTTGTTTTTATTGTGGTTTCTATAGAATGATCTATCTGAAGAAAATACATGTTATGACTTTCTAAAATGGTCATAATATGTGGCAAGATCTTTTTTTTCTAATGCACTTGTAACAATACAAAATTCACTAAGACATTTAACTAAAGAAATTAATCTTAATGGAAAACACATAAACCCTTATCTCCATTTGAATATAAACTCATCCAATCACCACTATCTCAAAGATATCCTATACTTAAATAAAAATTTGAATTACATATAACATATTCAAGCATATATACTTCCATTACGTTTCAAATTGAAACTACACCTTCCTCCTACTTTCTTTCACTGAATCAATATACGTCTGTAGCAAATTTCACTTGCGATTTTTTTCTTCTTCTTTTCAAGCTATTCTAGGTTTAGCAAACGAAATTACCATTCAATTTTTGGATTAACCAGACAAAAGCTTAAGCAAAAAAAAAAATAATCAAAGATGAAAAGGGATTTGAAACTTACTTTAATTTGACATCTTCTTCTTCTCCGATCTCCTCTTAGATTTGTCTACAAAATAACAGAGAGAAGGGTTTGAAGAAGTGAATTCAAAAACAAATTTCATTCAATCTGACTATCAAAATCATTCCTTCCTAATTTCTTCCTAAACCAATTTATGAAATCAAAATCTTTGGATGTGCAATTTTGGTCACCACATGGATTTGAAACTTACTTAATACCTTCTTCTTCTACGTTAGAGTCTCCTATTTGGTAGTTAGGTTTCCGGAGGGAAAAAAAACAGACGGCGGGGGTGAAGACTGAAGAGATGAACTCGGAACTTATCTTCTGGTTCTGGGAATTAACTCTTATGTTAGAAGGGAACCAATACGTCTCTATGGATATATACTTATGGCAAGCAAGCCGGTGTTTGTGCTAAGCCAGGGGTTAGCCGTTTTTGTGGTGTGGCTAGTAAGCCGATATGGTTAACCGATCTATGGACTTATGGAAATTAAGCCGATGTCTATGCTAAGTGGTTGGCCATTTTTGTGGTGCGGAACAGAATATTAATGGGGGCGTATTTAAACTTATTATATTCGACATATTTGTTTCGTGATATAATGGTTGATAAAAAATCACGCACCTACAAATTTATCACATTTAAAAATGACGATTTTTTATGCGTTAAATGAAGGGTCCCACCATTTTCATATTATATGACATGATTTTTTTTGTAATATCCTAATCATGTAATTATTCTGTCATTTAAAAACGTGATTTATAGCCCCTTCTGGACTAGAACTGGCTCAAAACCCTAGCTTGGTCACGCACCAAGCCCAAGCTAGTCACTCCATGCGCCCATAGCTACCCCTTGGCCCCACATGCCACGCCAAAACCACATCTAGCCCAAGATAGTCCCTCCATGCACCTGTGTCTACCCCTTGGCCCCACATGCCAATCAAAAACCGCACCTAGCCCAAGCTAGTCACGTCATGCGCCCGTGGATACCCCTTGTCCCCACATGCCAAGTCAAAACCAAACCTAGCCAAGCTAACCGCACCATGCCAAAAGCACTTTGCCTTGGCCTTAGCCATGCTAGTCACGTCATGTCAAGCCAAACGCCCCTGCCTTGGCCCTAGCCATTCCATACGCCCATGGCAAGCCATTTGGCCTCGCATGCCAAGCCAAACCAAACCTAGCCAAGCTAGTCGCGCCATGCCAAACACACTTTTCCTTGGCCATAGCCATGCTAGTCATTTCATACCATACCAAACGCCCCTTCCTTGGCCGTAGCCGTGACACCATGTTGGCCTTCCCTACATGGCCACCAAAACAAAGGCGTGCACTGATCAACGATTTCCCTTCAACCTCAGGAGCAAATCCTAGCCATCCAAGGTTACCAGACAACACATGGTAACCTTTGGCCACGCTAAACCATGTCATGCCAACGGAATTCCAACCTAGCCTCGCCACCATGATTGTCTCTCACTACGCAGTTACCAAAACGAAGGCGCGCAACGATCAACGGTTTCCCCTTCTCTCAAGATACAAAATCTCGACCGTCAAGTGTCTCCAAGCTAGCAAGTCTCCCGAGCTTGACTTACCAAGCCACAACTACGTGCTACATGTTTTCCAAAAACATTCGAGACATCAACACAAACTGGGGGATCCTTTTTGGGTATTTGTTTGGTGGTTTACAGCGTGCGGCGTACACTACGCCCTTCATAAGGAAGTGTCATAAGGGTGAGGCGACTAGTAATATGGGAAGTTATGTGAGAAACTTTCATGGGATATAAAGACGTGCATTAACAACTTTATGGAACATCAATTCCATAACGTTAACAGTTTCATGAAAACCAGTTTCATGCGTTAACCACTTTATGGAACATCAAGTCCATGCATACGGTTACCACCTCCTCCCATTTACTTCCCCACTCCTTAATGAGACCAGGGTACGTTTCTACTTCGACTTGTATAAATAGGTCTTACCTATTTCCATTTGGACAACAAGTTCATTCGGACAAGAAAACACTCTGAAATACTTACTTGATAGCTCTCCTCGTGAGCTCTCTTACTTTTCTGATAACAATTCGTAGTAACCCAAATACTCCTCCATAATCAACTATTCAGGTCTCACCACTTTCCTTGCTTCCCTCCCCAACACCAACCCATTCTCCTCCACTTTGTGACCGAAGCAAGTCTGGAACAACCATTTCTTGGTTTAGGCCGGACTTGTACAGATTGATCTCTCGGATCTAAAGTACTCCCTTGAAGTACATTTTTTAGGGTTTAAACTGTTTCTCACCTTCACACCCGCAATTACCGAAATCAGCAGAAACTATTTTCACCTATAACTAAAGAGAATATGGCTTTGACATAAGTCGTTATTATGCATACGCAGGGAAGAGATATGCATTGAATATGGCATGGGGAGAGGACGAGAAATCATTTGCTTACCTGAATTGGTTTACTAAGCAATTGTATGAAACCAATCCTGGTTCTCATGTTGTTTTGGAAACTGATAGCGCTCAAAAGTTTGTGATATTGTTCATTGCCTTTGTAGCATGTATACGTGGATTTAATTACTTTCGGCCCTTTCTATTCATGGATTTAACACATTTGAAGAGTAAATATCTCGGTCACCTGATGGAAGCAACAACACTAAACGAGAATAATGGTAATGTTCTGAAACCTTTTTCCTGTTGTTTTTTTTATCATTTTTTTTGATGAAACCTATTTTATGTCTTGTTGGTTTCATTATTTTTTTGCTGTGTTGTTTTGTCATTTTTACCTGTTTCGTTTGATTTTGCAGGAATTTTTCCTTTAGCTTATGCCGTGGTTTCATCTGAGACTGATGCTAACTGGAAATGGTTTATGGAGAAGCTCAACGAAGTGGTTTCTCCTTAAAGACAACTTACATTTGTGAGTGATCGAGGTAGTGGTTTAGTCAACCAAATCCCCGTCGTTTTTCCAGGTGCGTATCATGGTTGGTGTTACTGGCACATGACAAACAATGTTAATGCATGCTTGCCTAAGTCCGCCAAGACATATAACAATTATGTGTTGAAGTTGTTTGAGAAATGTGCATATGCGAATACATATGTAGACTTTAAGGAGAGTTGGGATGACTTGATGCTGGTTAAAAATCAAAAGCTACAAGAATATCTTAGTAGAGCTCCAGTTGATAAATGGGTTAGTTTTTTTTTTATCCGAGTTGTCGATATGGGGAGCTGTGCTCAAATGTTGTTGAATCTTTGAAAAGTTGGGTTAAGGAAAAGAGGGAGATGACCATTGTTGTCGTGGTTGATAAAATAAGACTGAAGCTTATGAAAATGATGTGCACCACTCGTGAAGAATCTGTGACATTGTTTGATTGGAGAGGAGTTTTGTGTCCAAAAATGGAAACTGAACTCTATAATAATAAGATGCATGGCCGTAATTACAGTGTTACCAAGTCGTCAGAATTTGTGTATGAAGTTCATGCCTTATTAACACAAATGGTTGATTTGAAAGAAAATACATGCTCTTGTAACCGCTGGAAAATCAATGGTTTTCCTTGCGCCCATGTTGTTAGGTGTATAATGGGGAATGGAGAAGATCCTTATGAATATGTTGAAAACTACTTCACCACTAAGTTCTATCGGGAGTCGTATTCAAGACCTATTCATCCAATTCCCACAGTTGAAAGGCCTTCGATAATTTCACCCAAGTCTGTTGTTCATGGACCTAAAGTTTTTCCACAGTCAGGTCGCCCAAGTAATAAGAAAAGGATTCCTAATACAGGTTCAATTCTCAAGAAGAAGATGATAACTTGCGGTGACTTCAATGAATTGAGTACTCATAATCGAAGGACATTCCCTAAGAAGCAGATGTGAAGTCTTTTTGAGACTAATTTACTTTTAATTTTAGTTCATACTTCTTCAATTCTAATAGCATTTTAGAATAAAGCTCATCAACTTTGAGTATTAGTTTTAGTTTATACTACAATATGCTTTAGTCTACATTTTGAGAATTCATTTTGAGTATTTGACTGTTATTCCTCATTTATTTTATTGTCTGCATTTTTTTACAGTTAAAACATATTCATTTCCTGCTGGTTTTCTATCTTTGTTTCATTTATATTAAGTTTTCCTTGAAGGTTTCACCTGTAATAGGTTGGAGCCCTTTTTGGTTTCATCATTTGTACTGTTATTTTGTAACCAATACAGGTTGGAACTCTTTTTTGGTAAGATCATCACTGCTTTTTGTAACTGTGCATTGTTTGAGTTTTTCAAGTATATGTTTTAATTGGATTGGCTTTTTCCCGTTAACTTTGTTCTGTTATGAATTATTGCCATGATTTGTTACCATTGTGTCGAATGTCGATCGCTAAGCTATCCTTGGTGTGTTTTATGTTATAGTTTTATACTTCGATGTAATTATACTTCTCCCTTTGGAATATAAAAATGTTCCATGCCTTGAAATATATCAATTTTTGTTTATAAACCAAGCCGTGATACGACCCCTTTCCTTTTGGTTTCACCTGCAATATGGTGGAACCCTTTTTGGTTTCATCATTTCTGCTCTTATTTTATAACAAAAATATGCTGGAACCCTTTTTGGTTTCATCCAAAAAACAAACATACATAACATTCTGCACTAATATGGTTTCGGTTAAACATAATTCAAACCATTACTTTTCTAATTTTTTTGATAAAACCAAAATTGGTTTCAGATAATTTTTTTGATGGAACCAGAAAAGGTTTCATTTTGTTATTGATGATGTTTTGATGGAACCAGAAAAGGTTTCATCAAAAAAGTAAATCTTTCTCTTTTTAACCAAAAAGGTAAGATGATATTAAATTTGAAATGGATTGATAGAAAAGTAAATATTATTTACCTCAGAGTATAGATCTTTCTTGTCGGTGAGACGCTCAAAGTTTTCCAATATTTGTTGGCAGACAATGCTAAGGTTCCATCTAGCGAACCTCGGATATACCTGTCGATCCCCTCCTTCCTTGTTGCAATCATAGTCATCTCAGCCACCCAATACTTTAAAAAAAAAACAAGATTCAAATTAAGAATCAATAACAGATACATTATATATAAAAAAAAAACTTATTAATCAAAAGAACAAAAAATATCTTACCAGCGGGTAAATTACGCAACCAACTGCGTTCTCAACATCCCCATCAGAATTTATTACTGACTCAAGTAGATAATCATGGAAGATTTCTATCCAACAAACCTTGTTCATATCAAATACCATATACAAGTACTTGGCAGCCAGACTTCGCCCACCTTTATTGGGGACAAATACCGAAACCAATAGGAACATGACGATAAAGTTTACAAACTCATCTGCTTTGCTTTCATCCGTTGCGGCTTCCATCATGCAACATTGAATATCAGTTTTGAACGTCTTCTTACTTCCATTAAAATACTGAGCGACGAAGATTTTAACCTTTTTATCCACCTCTTCATCTACTTGTACACCCTTCATCATCTGTAGACTAAAGATCACCGAGAAATGTTCTGGAATTGTCTGTAGAGTCATTTTATTTGATCTCGGTAATCTAAAACACAATGGTAGCTTACCATCTTCTATGATCTCCAGTGACTGTAAAACCATCATAATTGATTTTGACTTTTTGATGAGTTCTTCTTCATCCATTACACCATCATAGAATGGCTCAAAGAAATGCCAGAATGGACATGATTTAAGAGCTATCAAATGCGGTTCTTTGTTCTCTATCAGTTCCTTTATTTCAGCTGCTAGTTTGCACAAATGATGCAACGAGCATCTGTACGACTCGGTTTCTCTATTTTTACCTGTAAATAAAACCAAAAGTTAGGTGAATCATATGTAAAAATAATGAAACCAAGAACAATATGAATAAGGAAGTACAAAACAACTTCATCATCAATAACTGAAAATGATGCAACCAGATTTGGTTTCATAAGAAAAACTAGAAATAAACACGCTAAATAGAGAGAACACACCAATAAGAGCTTTAGTTGCAAATTATTTTTAGATAAGATATGTGTTCGCAAACTACATAATTAGCGGTTCATAACTCCATATACATTATTCTCAGTAAGAAAGAAAAAGAGGACCAAATCCTAGAACCTTAGTTATGTCACAAAATTTTGATTTTCGAAGTAAACATGCATGCTTCATATGTAGGCTTATCAGGAAAATATATGGTTATTGATGAAACTAAAGTACAAATGGTGTAACCAAATATAGTTACATGAAACAAACTCTTGGTTTCATCACTTTTCATTCTGAATGATGTTTTGATGATGTTTGTTGTAAAATGAAAAGTGATGAAACCAAGAAAGGTTTCATCAGAAAAGCCATAATATACCTTAGCAAACATAATCAGTTATAGTGGAACCAATTTAACAATTGGAAAATGATGAAACCATTTTTGGTTTCATCAAAAAAAAGAAGAAGATTATATTATGTATCAATGCTTCATATGCAATACCAGTAGCACCAAACCAAAACATTATAAAAACCATATGTTGATGAAAATGATGGAAACCAGATTTGAAATCAGCAGATGAAACCAGTAAAGAACATCAGCAGATGAAATCTAATATGGTGGAAAAAATCTACTGTGAAACTACAGAAACCTAAAATTAAAATCAGCAGATGAAACCTAAGATTGAAATCAGCAGATGAAACCTAAAATTCATAATCGAATTTCTACAGAACATAATATTTTTTACCTACATGAAGTCGAAGAAACCTAAGATTGAAATCAGCAGATGAAACCTAAGATTGAATTTCTACAGAAACCTAAGATTGAAATCAGCAGATGAAACCTAAGATTGAATTTCTACAGAACATAAGATTCATAATCTCGAATTAGGTGAAACAACATCAAAATCAAATCAATAAATAACATCTAAAGAACAATAAATTAGGTGAAACCACTAAATGAAACCAAAATTTGGTTATGATTTACCTTTTACAACCACTTTCCTAATAGGTTTCCTCTTTTCATCTTTCTTCTTCTTTTGCTTCTTCGCCATTTTCTTCTTCGCCTAATTTCTTAAGATGAAACCCTTTCTGAACATTAAACTAGGTCAAAATAAAATGAAAATTAAACCTAATTTCATTTCGAGTAAGGTTAGATTAGTTTGTTATGAGTTTGATGAACTGTTTTGTGAAGCAAGAAGAAGAAGGAATCAAAAATGGTTTTAGATATGGTTTCTAAGGGAAGAGAGGGGGAAGTTTTTGATAGTTTCTGAGTGAAAAGAAGTGCCGGTTACTCGAACAGGGAAGAAAACATATGGGGTATGAAAATAGAGGGAAGGGTGATTTATTCAGTTCAGGTAAAATGGGGTAAATGTGTTGGTTTTGTTTTGTTGGGTCTAATTTAGATGGACAAGGACCCCTCTGGTGTTATAATGCGCGCGCTATTTCCTATACTATAATTCATTATTTCTTCTTCTCTTTGTCAAGAGATTTGGGGAATAAATTGATAAGCTAATTAGAATTCCGCAATCATATTGTTGATATGATCGCAAGAAAACATAAACTTTTTTGACTATAAAAACAAAAAAACACCTCAGAGCATGAGCATCTCCAATAGAGGGTGCATTTTTTTTATTTTTCATGACACGTAGGATCTTAAACCCACAATTAACATAAATCCATCTCCAATGGTTGGATCCTACCAACTAGGAGGGATGGGAAAATAAATATGAATGTGTAAAAGAAAGTCTTATTTACACCTTTGGTTGCAACTCCACGTCATATTTTTAATTATTTTATTTTTTTAGAAATTAGTTAAAGTAAAGATAAACAGTTAATATTTTATCATATAAAATATTCAAAGGATTAGACCTTTTACTATTGGAGATAGTTTTTAACTATGGAGTCCTATATTTACTATACTAGTTTTTCACCCGTGCGATGCACGGGTCAGTGTATGTATTATGAAATATTTTTTCCATGTTTCAAAATTGATTTCAATAAAAAAACAAAAATATTATTATACATTTAATAAATATCCAATGGTCCCTAAAAACTAATAAAACATCTAATAATATGTCAACAAAAACACAATGTAATAGAAAAGAGAATTAAAAAATGTTATAGGCTAGAATTGCAATATCTTCAAAGCATGTATAGTTCTTAGTCTAGCTTCATAACGTTTGATGACCCGGCTACAATAACTACAACCGGTGCATGATCAAGGTACCTGACAAACAAATGAAAGGAGATCAGATATAACCCTAATAAGTAAGATTAAGAAAAAGAAAAGAAATACGAAGAGAAAATCTAGAATCAACATGAGAACAATCGGATTTGTCATTCGCTCGAATGCTTTATATAGAGACACTAAACCCATATATTCCATTAAAAAACAAGTTTTTAGAAATAATATAAATATGATAAAAAAAATCTATATTCCGCAATTACTTTATTACCGTTTTTTTTTTTCATTTTCGTATCGATTGTTGGATAGTCACTTTTCACAACATTTTTATCTATAATAGTAAAAATCTTATCACATGCTATGAATGTTGTTTTATTTATATTCATGGAAACAACGGTAAAAAGAAAAGAAAAATAGTACTGAAATCCATTTATTGTTGTTTGATACACTTTTCCATTAACCATTATTATATCACACACTAATTAATTAATGGTTTCGGTACTTTCGTGTATCGATTGTTGGACAAGGTTATCAATTTTTTCGGAAACGACAACATGCTTCCATTTCAAGGACTCAAAGCTACAACATGTCATCTGTGTTTTTACTTCCAAAAACTCAAAATACCGCAAGGAAAATGACTAAAAAAATATTAAAGCAATTTTTTTAAAAAATATAGGTCACTCAACTATTTAGTACCTCCCTTAAGAGCCAATTGCCTTACCTATGCACATATGCGAGAAGAGAGAAAATAGCTAGCAGCACAACAAGATTTGTTTTACTTATGGACGTCCACAACTGATTTGTTATATATATATATATATATATTTTGATGGAATTTATTCAACTTTGGACTATAAATTGACAATACTTGCAGTAAAATTTGCAAAAATCTATACATTTAATGCGATCACAAACCTGAGAAAAATAATAGAAGACGGTACTATTAAACAAAGTAAGATTTGAAGATGTAATTCTTGGTCATAAAACCGGATTAATGGTGTCGGAGATGTTAAGGTCTTATAGATAATGATTTTACGACTCACTACTACCAGCTGATGGAGGAAAACCAAATGCGCCCGAAACAAACCATCGCCAAGTGCATAAAAATTAAGAACAAAGGAACCCAGTGCTTCAAAACATTATATAAACCCGAAAATGATAGGGTGACCGAGTTATTTGTCCTGATAAAATTACCACCTGAGATATACGGCGGGACCCACTAAAAACCATCATCATCCCAATGCAAACATCATGCCCTCCTCACCATTCGATCTCACTCGGGTCATTTCTCGGGACAAACATGCGGTCAGTCTATCACTCCCCATATAAACCATTATAGCGGTAGAAAAGTAAGCATGAAGACTTGCATTTTTGTTGTTCAAATTGAAATTATTAATATGCATATCGTCTGCACAACAAAATCAATTCTAAATATGAATAAATTTTTCATCAGGGAAACAAAAAGATAAGAAAATCAATAAAAGATATATACATTACATATATGTGCGCACATACCTGCTGCATATGACAGACTGGGATTTCCATTGGGTTTGAACTTAATGATAAAACACAATTCATAACTTCATAAAGTAAAAATAGTACACATGCATCTTATTTCTTGAACTTTGTTGATGTCTATGTTTATATCTGTGTCATTTGGTCTAATCATCTTTGTTTTTCACATCGCAGGCTTGCATAGGCGAATCAACGATGGTCGTAAATAGTTAGCGGTTTCGTCACTGTAACAAAAACAAAAAAGCAAACTAAGTTACTCAAAGGAAACCACAGATAGAATTAAAACCATATTTCTAAACGTAAAGTTGTATGCTTAAACTAATATAGTCAACTGATGGCTACA
Source organism: Papaver bracteatum (assembly GCA_023529315.1). NCBI lineage: Eukaryota > Viridiplantae > Streptophyta > Magnoliopsida > Ranunculales > Papaveraceae > Papaver > Papaver bracteatum. The sequence continues at coordinate 305,284 of JAJJWX010003998.1, forward strand.
ACGATACCATGGGACATAAAAACCAAAGAGTATTATAATGATACCTTGAACACACACTTACGTAGATTACGAATGGCATTGAAGTATCCAACATTGAACACAGAAAGAAAGCATGAGATGAGAGCGTAACACAATCAAAATTGACAACATAGAACAATTAAATTTGATATAAAGAATAAGAGAAAACTTGCCAAAAGAAAATTGATTTTCGTAGACCTTAGTTCTTGATTCTTTGATAATTTCTGGTCTAGATATAATAATAACGAAGAAAAAAGAAGAAGAAAAAACGCTAGCAATTTTTCTACTGAACACATACCAAAAAAAAATTATGATTTTCGTAGACCTTAGTTCTTGATGCTCTCATGATTTCTGGTCTAGATATAATAGTAACGAAGAAAAAAATATATAAGAAAACGCTAGCAATTTTTCTACCGAAACTTAGACCCGTGTTATTCTGGTAAGGGAGATGCATTATCAATCATGTGGAATTCTTGTGATATATGCGAAAAAATCATATAAAGGTTTCAGAACTTGTAGAGTCCAACATCCATGGCCTAAGACCATTCTCCAGTCGTGCTTGTTGTTGCATGGCTTTGAAGACGTAAAGTAACTCGTTGTTTACATTATTAAGCTTTCTAACAGTGTCAGCTTCACAAACAAAGTTGTCGTATTTTGAGATGAACCTTATGTTTCGTTTCTTAAACGGGAAAAGAAAAACGATCGAAGATTAGACAAAACCAAATCCTGAAAACATATAAGATTAAAGTAGAGATAATACAACAAAAAGAGTACGCCGCCTCTTTGCACCTCTGGATCAGCTCCAGCTCAACACATTTAATTAGCCATGATCTTGTTCATCCCGGCTCCATCTAAGAGAGTACTCTACCATTTTATCTGATACAAAATTGCAGATAATAACGAAGTGCATTTTCTTCATGGATTTCCTCCTTATCAAGTCAACAACCAACAAAAAAACAACAGAAAATAAAAAAAAAAAAACTTAAGAAACATCAATCATACGACCACATTCGGAAATAAATTTGAACAAACCTTAATCTCTTGATTTATAGAGAGGTGAAGCAACAACAATCTAAATAAAAAGCAATATTAAGAGTTGCAACTCGACTTATGCATAATAAGACCTGCAAAATAAAAATGGACTTCCATATCACAACAATATTTGCAAGAATGAAGAATAAGTTTGATACCTTCATATTCCTTGTCATATGACCGCTTACAACAACAACTACATGATAAGGGCACCTACAAAATAGATCAGACAAAAAAAAAAAAAAAAAAACCGCTAGAGAGAAAAGATTGTAAAAGAGAAGCAACGCGGAACCAATAAGGCTTGGGATTGGGTTTGCGCGAGTGCTTTATATATACTAAGAGTGTCCACAGTCATACGAGTAAACCAAAGAGTAAAACCAAACTATAAACCAAATTTTTTGGGTTTGGTCAATGGTAGAGAATAATGGGGAAATATCAAATTTTGGTCAAACGAACATTATATGTCCGCCCAAGTGAGGCGGACTTTATACTTTCGCCTGGTGACGATTCACCACACGTACTAGAAGTGTGTGTCACTTATTATACCCTCATGTGCACATTTAATCTTCGCCCCATTCTAAGCGGTTATTATATCAACGCCCCACACCAGACGAACTCTTTAGTCTCCGCTCGACCATATATAGTTTTGGTCCTGGTCTGAGACCAAATATACTCCGAAACAGTAAAAAAGCTCGACTATATTTAGTTTTAGTCGTCCCACTATGCTTGGTTTCTGGACCAAAATTATAGTTTTGGTCGTCCACTACAGTTGCTCTAAGATACCAAAGCCACAAATTCTATAAAATAATGATTTCATTTTGGAAATAATATTATTCCATGTCTAAAAATATATTTGGTTTCATATGTTAGGATAGACATAAATTCTAGTTGCAGTATTTTTGTAAAAAAAAAAAGTTATATAGTGTATTTTTTCACAGTTTAGGAATAAAATTAATTTTTTCTCTTTTTGTTATCCTGTTACTGATATCTTCTACAAAGCCTGTGTACCTGCACGCAAGGAAGCGAATCTAGATATTCTATCAGATGATAACAAGGATTTAAAGCCAGCTGATATCTTTGTACCCAATTGGGAGAACGGGCAGGATGTGTGTATGGATGTCACGGGAGTCTCTCCCTTCACCGTTGATGGTGTTCGTTCCTTTATTCCGAGGCAGGCTATTTCGAAGGCTATCGCACGCAAGCGCACCAAATATTTTCCTGATTGTGTTGCTCATGTTTATGTTTTGGGGGTCTTAGCTTTTACTACTCTAGGGGATCTTAGTGATGATTTTATTTCTTTCTTCAAGCATATAAAGAATTGCTTGGTTAGCAATGACGCTGGTAGTGGTTTATGCAGCTTTATTTTCCATAGGTTGGGTGTAGTTATTCAGAAAGGGGTTGGTGCTCAGCTTGTTGCTCGGCTACCAACCAAAAGTGTTGTAATCTAATCATTATTATTAATTTTTATGGAAGGAACAGTATCACGAAAAATAATTATAAAAAAAAATCTATGACTTTACATTTTTGGATATCCCTAATTCCCCATTTATTGTTGGTATATTTTTATTAAAATAATATCACGAAAAATATCTAGGTATATTAGTATTCTTTATTTTATTTTAGGAAATGAATAATATCACAAAAAATAATATTGAATTCGATTTATTCTTGTGTATTCCATTTTCTTTTCAACGTATTTCATTGTCTCCTTAATTTAAATTTGACTTTGTGTTTCTCGATTATTGTTACAGGATTAACAATTGATTTTTATGGGGAAGAGGAAGCACGATTTGATCTGCGGGTAAGTACTTAGAACTCTATGTATGTAGCCATCAATTTAAATTTGATCAAATCAGGGTTAGTCTGATTATTAGTAGCTAAAAATTGTAATTAGGATAAATTTATTTATAGTATTTGTAATCGAACAATGGACATTGGACTTTTTTTTTTGTGATGGATTTAATCTTTTGATGAAATCATGATGACTGATATATATTTCGATGTGATTTTATTTTAATTTATCTGCGAATTTTAATGTTAGAAATAAATATATTTTTATGTGATTCTTTGACATATTTTTGGTAATAACGTAAGATTTTATAGAATTTAATTGTTCTAGGTAAGAAAAAATTCTTGAATGTGTTTGGCCAAATGATGAATTTTAATGTTAGAATTAAATATATTTTTATGTGATTCTTTGACATATTTTTGGTAATAGCGTAAGATTTTATAAAATTTGATTGTTTTAGGTAAGAAAAAAATTCTTGAATGTGTTCGGCCAAAAGATATATTATGGGGAAAAAAATATTTTTTTAAAATTTTATTGGTCAAAACCTTTTAAATTTCCAAAAATAATAACAATGGTAGGGCCAGGATCAACCAGGAGCTCCGGTTAATGAGAGCGCTCGAAAAAAACTCTATTTTTATATAGAGAATGTGTAAAATCTCCAAATGACTTCCACGTGGGATTTTTTACACCCATTGTTGGATATGCTCTCAATATGTTAAAGACAAATAAGATGTTTCTTTAAGGCAGCCCCAAGATGATAGGTGTCTAAAACACCTAATTTTATATCTAGTATTTATGCTTTCTTTGCGAGTTTTCATGTAAATTATGTATATTATGTGTGAGTTTGAGTTTATTAGGTGCTTTGGAGTCGTTTGGAGCGAAAGGGGCAAAAAAGTTATTTCACAGGAGATGTTATGCGGAGTTTAAATTTGGATAAGGGGTATCCAGCTAAGCTAGTTTGCTAATGTGGCTGTCTGCATCAATTTGCTGGGTGCATATAGCTTTTTCTATCATTACCCAGCCCTAAAATATAGATTAGTCTTTCTCAATCATTTGCATCTGAAATTGAGAGAAGTGAGAAAGAGGAGGAGCTGTGTTTCAAGGCAAAGGGTGAAATGGGATTCAACAGACCGGAGGTTGCTGTTTCAGATAGAGATGAAGGAGGAGAATGATTTGTTGTTAATAGAGTATTTGAGAATAGAAGGAGGAGCAGCTGATGTTACTAATTAGATTGAGAATAAGAAACTTAGGGTTTTCCTGAGGTTGAATTGATTTTGAGAACTTAAACACTAGGTTGAGTCTAAGGAAATGGTTGTACTCCTGGTGATGAATTAGAAGTTGGGTTGGAGCAGTTCTGGAATTATAGGTTATTTAGGAGATGGAGTTGCAGCTTGGGATTGCTTGCTAAATTGGGTTGCTGTTGAGCTCAAAGAGATGTATCGAGGACTGAACTGTGGTTTGCTTCCAAGGATCAATGGGCTAATAAACTGGATTGTATTGCTACTGGTTTGCAGTGAGAAGAGATGGTGCTGCTGCCGAGATTTAAAGAAAGAACAGTTTGTGACGTGCGAGCTGTAGCCATGGGTTTTCTGGGTTGGTGGTTGTTGCCAAGTTTGGATGTAGAAATGGGTGAAAGTGGTAGCTGTACACTGGTGGTAGTTGCAATGGTAGTGACTAGATATAATGGCTATGCACTGCAGTTGAGATTGGTGTTGTGCTCAAGGTGCAATTTCAGACAAGTCCCTGTCAAGAGGATGGTTGGTGGTGACTGAGATGATGCAGCTTGGATATGGCTGAGATTGCAGGTCATGAAGTGCCAGTGTTTCAGGTGGCAGTGGTCAAGCATTGGAAGAGCAGCTGGAGTGAAGCTCCGGAATGTGATGTTGTTGGCTTGAGATAGAAGGTCTGGAATGTTGGGTTCTGGTCAAGAAATTGAGCTTGTAGTGTTGAGTAGAACCAGCGTACGATGGCTTTGGTATTGCGAGTTCAGGGGATATTATAGTTGAAATGGAAGCAAGGATTGTGTGCAGCTGTTGCAGTGGTGGTGTGCAGAATGGGTGAAGCGACGCAATGCCAGATTGATTAATGCTAATGCAGAAAAGATGTGTGTTGTGAATTGACTTGTGATGCACTAGTGGTGCAGGAGCTAGGTCTAGTTCCAGGGAGAGTTAGTTGCTGATTGAAGCAGCAAATTGATATGAAGCTTAACTGCACTATGGTGAAGCTAAAATGGAGTTGAGGGTTTGTTTGAGATGGAGTTAAGCCATGTTGCAATGGGTCTGCTGGGAGAGATGAAGAACTGAAGCTGCAATCTAGATGTTATGGCTAGGCCAAAGAGGAGAAGGAAAATAGTGAATTGCTGGCTACAGTTGAGTCAGAGTTGTAAGAAGGTGTTTCTTTTCTTTGTAATGGGTTCGTGGACATTAAGAGATGGTTGGATGTAAGAGTATTGATTGTGATAAAGCGGAGTTTGGGTTGTATCTGGACTTAACATAGCAGTGAGAAAGCGGCTAGTACTTATTGTAGAAGTTGAGTCAAGGGTTGTTGCAGAATACAGGATAGGAATTGGTGAGGTTCTGACTGCAATTGCAGGGATTGCGGTGAAGTGCAGCTGCCAGTATGAATCTTGACTGGGTTGTGCTTGAAGCAGAAATGGAGAGCTGAGTAGAGCAGGCACAAATGGTAAATCCAATTGCAGATGCAATAGCGGTGACACTGTGCAACAATGAGCTGAGAATGGTTGTTGTTTTGGTGTTTGAAGTTGAAGATGGTTATGAGATGCAGCTGCAGCTTGAGCTGGGATGGTGAAAGAAAATGGAGACTGGGAAACTGCAGAAGAGTGCGAAAACACAGCTATAATGGCGAGACGGTGAGCATAGCCCGGGATGTCGGATTGAGGAAGTTAAAGTATGAATCATAATATTTCACTGAATCATGAAGGGGGTATGAGTCGAATGGAAAAGTTGGCGGCCGGATTTGTGAGCTACATGGCGCGCTTTTGGGCGCTTTTTCGCAAGAAACAAGAAATTGGTTTAGGTGGTATTTTGTGAATGTTTGAATTGCAGAGAAATGGAGTTGAGCTGCTGGGAGTGTGCACTTGCCAGGTAACGTCTTCCAATGGTTCAAGTGATCAGAGAAAGTTTTCCGTCCACCGGATTCCGGTGATGACGTCAGCAATCCGGCAGCCCGATTTTGGACCCAAATTTTCCAGAGACTTATTTTCACTCCTGGGCTTGGTGGACGAATTGGAGACGGGTTTTGAGAAGAATTAACCTAATTTTGGGAAAGTATCCTTATGGGGAGAAAATCATATAAATAGAAAACTCTTTTCTAAACCTAGATATATCTCCATTAGGGAGAACATCTTCTATTATCTGCCTAGGGTTTTTACAACATGATATTTTTATTGCTTCTTCTTGCTTATGAACTCCATTGATATGATTAGATAACTCTCTTTTGGTTAAGGAATAAATTGGATTTCCAAGCATGAGTTTTGTTCAATAAATTAGTTTTGTCTCCATGTTTTATTGCTTATGATTCACTGTTTATATTGTTATATGATTTGAAAGCTTGTTTAGTCGAGTCATGAATCGATTGAGTTTGTTTTCATATCTATTGCTAGATTAGGGTTTCTGATTGCAAGTAGCATAGTTGTGAGTATTGCTTGTAGTGATACATCCTAGTAGTCACAAGTGAATCATAACCTTGGTTAAATTGAATTAGTTCTTTTACACATTTTGATTGCCTTGATTAGTCTTATTCCATATAACCTATTGCTTTTAGGGAGTTAAATCTAATTGTGCTTTTACACTTTAGGTTGCTTTCTAGTAAGAATTTACATATGCATCTTTTAATGCGATTGTGATGAAATCAGGGAATTAGCGGGATATTCTTGCGATCAAGGTATCCTAGGACTTTTAATAAAAAGAGAGATTAAATATCAATTCTAGTTATTATGACAAGAGCATGTTTGTGAATGAAGATGAATCCTTAACCAATTTATTTTCTACTTGATTTATTTGTTTATTTATTTATTTGCTTTTAGTTTATTTTACTTTATTAAAAATCAGAAAAATATCCCCCTTGTTACTTTTAGGAAACCGAAACATATTGACAATGAAATCCTCTCTGTGGATACGAACTCTTTCTTATCACTACTACATTTATTTTAGGGAAGTAAGAAAGTGAAATTATATTTGTGTCGGCTGATAACCGATCACAAGACTCCTAGAGGTGTAAAACGTGTCGGACAGCACATCCCAGCCCACAAAGTCACGTGCTTAGCGTGTTGCGTGCTGGGTTGGGCTGTGCCGGAGATTCAGACGTGTTGTGATGTGATGTGCTAAATGGCGTGCCGTGCTTTGTTGTGCTAAATGGCGTGTCGTGCTGTGCTGTGCTAGCACACTTATTTTATGTTCTCCAAAATAAATATTTTTGAGATATTTTAGTTAGTACATGTATTATTATAGAAATAAATCAGTATAACGAAAATAAAATGTCAGAAATTGGCTAAAACAATAAATTTTTTTGTGAAATATGCATCAAATGTGATGTATTTTGTAGTATTTTACGCATGACGTGGCGTGCTTTCTTCGCGTGCTAACACGTGTCGTGTGCTGTGCCTATTTATCTGGCACAGCACGGCACATTAAACAAACGTGTTGTTCCCGTGTTGGGCCGGTCACGTGTTGTGCAGTGCTGTGCTCGAATTTTAATGTGATGTGTTGTGCCATAAACATGCTGGCCCGCCCCAATTTACACCTCTACCCCCAACATTCTCAAATAGTCGCGGTTCACGGGGTGGCATTGTGGCAAGAAAATGGGGTGGTTAACAAAATATGACGACGGTTTTTGTATGAAGCCCGGGGAGAACTCTGGTAAAGTTGCAGTTCTATTGGTGCATCCAAGCACCTGCCGAACGGGCTGTTTTCTTTTATTTTTTGATTTTTTCACAACATACGCCTTTTTTATTTTCTTTCACTAGCAATTGATTTTTCAGTTTTCTGAATTTGTATAAGCCTTCGTCAAACTAAAATAAATAACTTCTCTTGGCATTGCATTTTCTGAAACAAATACATATATGATTTATACTTCGAACGCAATGTCTACAACTGGTACATGCATAACGTAGTAGTCTAGTAGGCCAAATGTTTCACAAAATGTAGTTTTTTTTCTTCTTCCTAATAAGTAGCAGCTGATAGTATCTAATTAGCTACAATAGAGTAGTTAACTAGAAATACTGCTTTTATTATTTAAAAGCAAATGAGTTAACGGCACTTAGTAAGACAGCGCGGGGGTGGCATCGTTTGAGACTGCGATGGATCGGACTAGTTTTCCCTATTCCCGCACTGCTTCTCCTCCATCTATAATTATAAACTGATGAAGCAGCATGAGCATGCATCTACTCCTACTGAAATGAGATTAGGCACACATAGGCTAGCGCTCAATATTCGGTTTACTGGAGTTGATGTCTGACAGATCTGATTACAGTCGACGTTAACGGAGCATCCTCCAGCTACTTGGACTCTCACTTCTAGACCCAAACTGCATGGAACCCCTGGTAGCCCTGGTAGTAGAGCTGATGCCATCTCTGTGTACAAACATATACAATATGCATGGTCAGTCATTCATCTTTGATACAAGATGATTACTATTGCGCGCTAGTGCAAGATACTAATACGCACATTGAATCAAAACAATCTTATATGTAAACACGTACACCTCCTGTATATATACATAAGGAGCATGAGAGAACATATATATTATTAGATCTTGACGTTTATGATGAACACAAAAAGACAACTACGACAACATCTACGGCAAATGCATAGAAAACCTCGTAACTAATTATATACAGTATGTATATACTTACGCATATTCGCAGAAATAGCGATCAAGGCAAAGAGAAAGAGCGCCAACGAAGTCTTAGTAGCAGCCATTACGATGGATAAACAGAATACTCAAAGTTTTGCTAATGCTTAAAATTGTGTACGAAGATGAATGGATGATTACTTCTATAACTTGGGATGAAGATTAAGAGCCAATATTACCTTCTATTTATAGCATGCTAGCTTCATTAGGTTAAACCAAGATATTATTTGTTTACGTTTTAAGAGGAAGCCTATACAGTCGATCCGTTTGTGGTGGTGGTATCCATACGTCGGTAAACTAATGGATCAACGTAAACTAATGGATCAACGAACACGTGATATAGTCATTTAACTAGGTTTAATCAAACACTAATTAATTCCAAATTGGCATGTTAAGTTGTCAAATTAAGAGTGTTTAGAAACCATCCCTAAAATTAAATCACCATCCCAAGATTTAATTGCTTAAACCGGTAACAATATCATTTAACTAAGGTTAATTAATTTCTAACCAATCTCATATTGTTTCTTTCCGTGCAAAGTCAAATTGGGGAGCCAATAGTTTCCAACTTGGGGCTATTAAAAAACTATGGTTGCGTTAATATGAACTTAAAGTATATTATTAAACCAGGATATTCGTATCAAAAATTCAAAGGTGCCTATCTGAGCGAGATGATTGGATCCTAAGTGGATGACTCAAATTGGTCTAGTAAGTCCAGCTCTCAAAGAGAACTTGCATGTGCTAAGGGTTTTACCAGCAGCAATTTGCTGGTGTTTTTGGAATGAGCGAATTATATGCGAGTCTTTAGAATTTTATTAACACCTCTTGAAATAATTGTGTGAAGCTTTTTTTTTTATAAGAAGAGCAGATATATTGAAGAAGGAAGAATGTACAGGGGTTCTACGTACAGAGGTAGAGAAAAGAAAAAACAAGAATTACAACAACAACACTAAAATGAAACAAAAATATCATCCCAGTTACTATGAACCGTGCTGGCAAAGTTAAGATGAACCCTTCTTCCAGCAGCACCAGCCCAAGCTAAGACCAAGCTTTTAACTTCCACTCCCAAATCCGTTTCCGTCTTGTAAGAGTAGTTTGCTCAAAGGTACGGTTGTTTCTTTCTGTCCAAATTGTGTAAACCACTGCAGCTGGGATGAGTCCCCAAATGAAATTCCCTAAGTTTGAAAAAACATTATGATACCAACTACCGTCTAGCATCTTCATACTTCCCGGAACAGCCCAAGACAAACAAGTACTGGGTAAAACCAAGGACCAAATCCTATGTGAAATTTTGCAGTGAAAGAAGATATGATCCCGCGATTCCGTGCCATTACCACAAAGAACACAAGAGTTGTAGATATCAATACCTTTAATTTGCATTATGTCAATTGGATTTAACTTCTCACGAATTACGCACCACATCAGAAAGTTGATCTTCGGAGGGACTGACTTGTTCCATACAAAAGAATGAGGGAAGTTTTGAATACCACAATCTTCGACCAATTTAGCATAAAGGGTTTTGACGCTGAACGTACCAGAGCTGCTAAGTTTCCATCTTCTAGTGTCATGGAGGATGTCTAACATCGGTGGTAAGTTACCAATCCTAAGCAAGAGTTGAGAAAAGTTTCTCTTGAAGTCAAATTGTCAGTTCCCATCTGCAGAAATCATGTCAGCTAACCTTGTATTCTTAAAACAAACTAACTTATAAAGAGATGTAAAATCAGTATGAAGAGTTGTATTTTCACTCCAAACATCATTTCAGAATGCAATATCTCTTCCTGAGTGTATTTTTAAGACTGAATTTTTATATATCAAATGATCTGAAGTAGCAATTGTCTTCCAGCACGACACACCATGAGAAGATTTAATCTGTTCCGGAACCCAGCAAGAGAAGTTATCTCCATGTTTATCAACAATAATTTTGTACCACAACCTATTCTTCTCCTGACCAAACCTCCAACATCATTTTGCAAGCATTGATTGATTCATTAACTTCAAATTGCAAATACCCAGACCACCTCTTTTTTTGATAGCACGAATGATATCCCAATTTATGAGATGAGAAACCTTTGATCCTGTGCCATGTTTCCAAAGAAAATTTCTCATTTTATTCTCAAGAGTTTTAATTACTGAAGTCGGGGCTTTAAAGAGAGAGAAGTAATAAATTGGTAGAGAGCTGAGTATACATTTTAGAAGAGCAAGTTTACCTCCATTAGAAAGTGAAATTTGTCTCCAGAGTGAAAGTATTTCCTCAAACTTCTCATTGATTGGATCCCATATGCGCTTAGAATTTGATTTAGCACCAAGAGGCATGCCAAGGTACATAAAAGGGAGGTTGTCAGTGGCACAACTAAATTGAGAATCCCACACCGATAATTCTGGCACATCACCAATTGATACGAGTCTTGTCTTTGAGGTATTAACCTTTAGACCAGCAATGTACACGAAACACTTAAGAGCTGAGAATAAATTGAGAAGTTCCTCTTTACTGTGATCAATGAAGAATATAGTATCATCCGCATAATGCAAGTGATTGACAATAATGCTAGAAAGAGTTACACAAAACCCACTAAAGATATTTAGATGAGAGGCTCTATCCAAATATCTTGAGAATCCCTCCATAGCAATATTAAAAAGAAGAGGAGAGACTGGGCAAATTGTTAACAATGGCATGCATATTAGCTAACAATGGCATGCATATTAAAAAGAAGAAGAGGAGAGAATGGGCAAATTGTGTGAAGCTAACAGTGGCATGCATATTAGCTTCATATCAGAGGTATCTTTCAGGATTTTCTTGGGAGCAATTTGTTAGTCGGAAGGAGGCGGTTTTTTGAACGTTGGCAGTAAATTGTCTGCTTTGCAAGTTCATGGTTGTTATCTGTTTTGTGCGTGTAACAGGGCGTAGCCAAGGGTTGACTAACCCTGGCTCTATCCCCCGCTAAAATGATGAAAAGCTTATAACACCCCTATACTTAGTCCCATATTCTGAATTTAGCTCACCTTATAGTTTGGATTTAGTCCACTTAAGCCCATGTGTATCCATACAATTCTTTTTGCCCCCCTCAACCTTAATATCTAGTTCCGCCACTGTGAGCGTGTTTTAGTTTTTATTTGAGTTCAGCTCATGTTGTTTTGGAGCCCTATTTTGTTTTTTCTTTTCTTTTCGGTCAAGTGTATTAGGGCATCCCTTTCATGTACTTATACTAGTTTATCTGTATAATGAAACAACCATTTGCACAAGAGTAAATTAGTGTTTGGGTCGTAGATTTTGGTATGTCTTAGTGTTTGGGTATTAAATTTGTCCAATTTAGTGTTTGGGTCGTTGACCCGTTAGTCAACCACATTTTGTGGTCAAACAGTTAGGATAGTTAACGTTTGTTAGTCTCAATATTTACGTGTTTACCATTCATTTTCAACGGTCAAAGAGTTAACCACGTGTCCTTAAAATTTAATATCTATGTGATGAACAGTCTGAGATTAATCAAATGAATGGCTTAAAACAATTCCATTTTTTTTGTTCGACGGTATTACCAAAGTTTCGATTTTCAATTGAGAACTGATCCGGCGAAGAGGGAACAAAGATTTTGAGAAATACAATAATAGGTAACTCCGCTAAAGTGGTAAAAGCCAGCACGCCAAAACTAAAATTCCGAGTTGTACACTTCTTTAAATATGTGGTTATTTTCTGACCGACAGTACTATCAATAACTTGACCACGAACAAAAGTGCGCACTATCAATTGCTTGACCATGAACAAAATTGCTTGACCGACATCACTATCAATTTCTTTAACTGTTTTGTTTTGTTTTGATTTTTTTTTTTTTTAAATTTCTTAAGCTTATCTAGCTAGTTGACTAGTTTAATTGATTTTGTCTTAGTTTTGTGTAATTCATTGTTGTGTGGTCTATTGATATTTTATTTGAATCCTATTAATTTTCAATATAATTACGAATTTAGGAGATTTCATCAACGGGAGAAGTAATTCATTTTTCGTTTCGTCATAGAAGACCGCATCTCAAGAGTAAGGCTCTCAATACTCAAAATCTTCCCCTGATGCTCAAGATCTTAGTCCCTGCCCTTGAAGAAGATATCGTTTCTAAGTTGAAATCGAAGAATTCACCAAGAAAATCGATCAAAAATTGTTAAGTTTTCTTTTGATTTATCTCAATTACTTAAATCTTGTGGTTTCAAACAAGATTTTTTTAAAAGCCCGAACCAGTTAGGGTTTGTTCCTTGCTGAAATCTGATTTCCCTCATGAATATGTAAAGATAGATTAAATATGACCTTAGATTTGCAGTTAGCAAGTTGTATTTTTCATACCCATTTAATTGTTCTTCAAAGCAATAAATATTTTGACCCAATTTATGGTTCTTCTTATATCTCTTTTGATTTGTTTTAACTTTAAAGGAGAAATATACTACCTGCGTTTCAGAAAAGTGTTACTTGTACTTTTTCAATTTGGCTTATTTTTAGGCTAAAATGAAAAAGTGAAAGTAACACTTTTCCTGAAACGGAGGGAGTACCGTATTCTTGAAACAGTATCAGATTAGATTGCCGGGGAAACAAAGATGGTCTATATTGAATGGAGAATTTAATGGAATCGAAATCATGAAATGGGTTTGTATCAAATTTCAAAAACGATGAAATGGGATGAGATCACAGATGATTCTGAACTATAAGACGGAGTGGCATAACGTGTAAATATAGACACTAACTAGAGTTAACTCTTATAACAGTTTGACTTAGATTCATTAGTCGACTAGTTTGACTAAGGGGTCAACGACCCAAACACTAAATTAGACAAACTTATGACTCAAACACTAAGACACACCAAAAACTAATTTACTCTTTGCACAACCCTCAAAAGAACAAAAATAAATATTTTATGATCATATACGATAACTTCTTCACAATTAACATACATGAAAATGAAATAGAATGAATAAAGATACATGAGCAAGCTACAACAAAGTAGTCACACATTTTTCAAAACAAATAATGAAATCACGCACGTAATCAACAAAAACCATGCACGGTAGTTCTTTTTTATCACCGTGATTACAATTTCCCCTTCCAGCTCCTTGATAGGTGAGAGAGCTAGATGGACTCTCCTGCGCACACACTATCCACGGTTGAACACATTTACGCCACTAGCTTTGTTGTTCGATCCGACATTAACACCACCTGAGTTGCCGTTGGAGAGAGCATTTACGCCACCCGAGTTTCCGTTTGAGAGAGCATTTACCCCGCCTGTGTTGCCGTTCGAGAGAGCATTTATGCCGCCAGTGTTGCCGTTCGAGAGAGCATTTATGCCGCCAGTGTTGCCGTTCGAGAGAGCGTTTATGCCGCCAGTGTTGCCGTTCGAGAGAGCGTTTATGCCGCCAGTGTTGCCATTCGAGAGAGCGTTTACGCCGCCCGTGTTGCCGTTCGAGAGAGCGTCTACGCCGCCTGTGTTGCCGTTCGAGACAACGTTTACACGCCTGTGTTGCGGTTCGAGATAACATTTACGCCGCCTGTGTTGTCGTCTGAGAACAGATCATTCAGGCCGCCTGTGTTAATTAACCGCCTCTGCATAGATTTATAAGAAACTGTCAGAAAAGATACTAACACAAAAAAGAAATGAATTTTGCCATTTGGGATGGATGCCACACATTTTTAGTTGGATTATATATATTAAGTGTTTGTATTATCAACTAAGCATGTGACATTTCCAAAAAAATATCAACTTTCTAGACTGACTAATATTTGGGGAATAAATACTTACTGCGTCGACAACCATGGAAGATACCATGATCACAACAAAGATCGCAGAGAAAATACTGAGTTTAGCCATCTAAATCAATTTTACTTGAATTCTGGTGCAGTTATCTCGCTGACAAAGATCTTCAATTGCCTCTATTAGAAAGATAACTGATTTTGTAATACTTGTGTACACAACAATGCTCTATTTATAGAACTAGCTTTTATGCTGAATTGGAATAAGGACAGTTGTAACAATTGAAGATTTTCTTCAATCAACTATTCTGATTTTCAAGTCGTGCGTCGTGAGATAAAATATTAAGTTTTTGGTAATGACTCATGGATGATTTTAAGTTTTTAACACTTACCAGTGAACACGTCGTAGCACCAGCCATAATATCACGATGAGTTAGCTGTTAGCCAGTAAGGTTATACATTTCCAGCAAGAAATTTTGGGCCCACACACAATCTTAGCCCATTTGTCTGTACCAGTACAATAGAATCTCTAGATTCATCTCAGAATCTCAGACCATCACTTTACACAACAAAATCTCTAAAAAGTAAAAACCCATCTGTGTTGTTGGCACAGTGGCATTCTCCCGATCGGGATTTTTTTTTTTTTAGTGAACGTGTCACAACTAATTACTCCTATCTTTTTTTCTTTTGTAAAGACGAAGAAACATATTCTCGATTTTATCTCCTATTTAGTACGTCGACGAAGAATCAAACTATCACTATATTTATTTCTTTTTCTACTTCTTCTTCCAAGCGCAGGATAACCCCAAGGGGTTGTGGGTTGTTTTCTACCAATTGGGGCCCTTCCTTCACCACCCCCATGGGGATGGTCTACAGGGTTCATAACTACCCCTCTTACTACAGGACGCTTACCTAGCCAACGTTTAGATCCGGCTCTACCCAAACTTTTCTGGTTCACCCCAACATTACCCACTTGCCCGACTGTTGCTGAGCAGTTTTTGGATATCAAACGGACCTCCCCAGACGGTAATTTTAATGTGGCCGATTTACCCTCTTTTGCAATCAGTTTCGCTACAGCACCTGCTGCTCTAGCTAATTGTCCACCCTTTCCAAGTGTGATTTCTATGTTATGTATGGCCGTGCCTAAGGGCATATCGGTTGAAGTAGATTCTTCTTTTTGATCAATCAAAACCCCTTCCCAAACTGTACAAGCTTCTTCCAAAGCATACGGCTTTCTGGATGTATATAATGATATCTAGACAGATGGATCTTATATGAATCGTATGATGAAGTACCACATGAGTGGATATATAGGAATCCAAATCTGCCGAATCACTCATGTTATGATCTTCTACATCCTAGGTCTCCCCGTTCCATCATCTGGCTTATGTTCTTCATGTAGCATTCAGACCGAATGACTCTATGAAATTACGTCGATACTTCCACATATTACGGGTAACGTAGGAGACATCTCTATTTTTCCCCAGGGGTAGAATTACCACTGCTTAGCTTTCAATTCGCCTCTGACCATCAAATGAAATGTGAATAACCCGTCCTCCTCTCTTTGAAACAAGGGGCGCTTCCGGTTCTGTCGGTGCTTCAAACAATTTTGTCTTCTCCATATTACCATATCTCTAGAGTCAATAATTTTATATGAGGAACTACTGAACTCAATCACTTGCTGCCGTTACTCTTCAGTTTTCTGTTGAGGTCTATCCCGTAGAGGTACTCAAATTGGATCAGTGATTGATTTCTAGGTTTCGTCGTAAACCTAATTGGTTACTTCCAATTACGTAAATCAATGGTTCAAACCGCACTCAAAGGTTGGGCATTTCCCATTGAGATAGGAACTTCTGTACCAGAAACAATGGTATCTCCAATTATAGCCCCTCTGGGATGTAAAATATATCTCTTCTCACCATCCCCATAGTGTATGAGACAAATGTATGCATTTCGGTTGGGGTCGTATTCTATGGTTACGATTCTACCAGATATGTCTTTTTCATTCCGTCGAAAATCTATTTTACGGTATAGACGCTTATGACCTCCCCCTCTATGCCTTGCGGTAATGATGCCTCTGGCATACGACCTTTACCACAATGACGCTGTCCAGAGATCAAATTATTTCGTGAATTGGATTTCACTTGACTGTCTACGGCCCCATTGCGTGTGCTCGGAGTAGAAGTTTTGTATAAATGTATCGCCGTGTTATTAAGTATTTTTTTTTAAGTTCTTTTCTTTCTAAGAGGTGGAATAGAATAACCCGGTTGAAGCGTAATGATCATACGTTTGTAACGCATTGTATGTCCCATAGGTCCTATTCTTCTACCCTTTCCTGGGTGTCGATGACTATTCATAGCTATTACCTTGACACCAAAGAAGAGTTCGACCCAATGCTTTATTTATGTCCTAGTTGATCCTGATTCAACATTAGAAGTATATTGATTGTTCCCCAATAACCGAATACTTTTGTCTGTAAATACTGCATATTTGATTCCATCCATAAATCCATTTTCTTCCCTATAAGTTCCAGTATTGATAAGAATTCTAGTTCTTACTGTTCATATGTTATGGTATGAATATACCATACCAATTCGTTATGTATGGATGATGAGATTCCATTGATACAGAGCCAATTCCAATAGACTTATTGAACGTTCCCATTGGCGTGCATCCAACATGAATTGAACCTACGAATTTGCCAATTATGAGTTGGGCGCTTTAACCATTCAGCCATGGATGCTTAACAGGGATCATCGTACATCGTGAATAACCAAATTCCAATTGAAATGAAATCTTTAGGAGGAATCAATGAAACAGGAATCAATGAAACGACATCAATTCAAATCCTGGATCTTCGAATTGAGAGAGATATTGAGAGAGATCAATAATTCTCACTATTTCTTAGATTCATGGACCAAATTCGATTCAGTGGGATCTTTCACTCACATTTTTTTCCACCAAGAACGTTTTATGAAACTCTTTGACCCCCGAATTTGGAGTATCCTCCTTTCACGCGATTCACAGGGTTCAAAAAGCAATCGATATTTCACGATCAAAGGTGTAGTACTGCTTGTAGTAGCGGTCCTTATATATCGTATTAACAATCGAAATATGGTCGAAAGAAAAAATCTCTATTTGATGGGGCTTCTTCCTATACCTATGAATTCCATTGGACCCAGAAATGATACATCGGAAGAATCTTTTTGGTCTTCCAATATTAATAGGTTGATTGTTTCGCTCCTCTATCTTCCAAAAGGGAAAAAGATCTCTGAGAGTTGTTTCATGGATCCGAAAGAGAGTACTTGGGTTCTCCCAATAACGAAAAAGTGTAGAATGCCTGACTCTAACTGGGGTTCGCGGTGGTGGAGGAACCGGATCGGAAAAAGGTGGAATTCTAGTTGTAAGATATCTAAGGAAACCGTAGCTGGAATTGAGATCTCATTTAAAGAGAAAGATATCAAATATCTGGAGTTTCTTTTTGTATCCTATACGGATGATTCGATCCGCAAGGACCATGATTGGGAATTGTTTGATTGTCTTTCTCTGAGAAAGAAGCGAAACATAATCAACTTGAATTCGGGACAACTATTCGAAATCTTAGTGAAACACGGGATTTGTTATCTCATGTCTGCTTTTCGTGAAAAAAGACCAATTGAAGTAGAGAGTTTCTTCAAACAACAAGGAGCTGAGTCAACTATTCAATCAAATGAGATTGAACATGTTTCCCATCTATTCTCGAGAAACAAGTGGGGTATTTCTTTGCAAAATTGTGCTCAATTTCATATGTGGCAATTCCGCCAAGATATCTTCATTAGTTGGGGAAAGAATCCCCTTACTTACATGATTTATTCTTCATATAGATAGATATAGGATCTATGGGGCAATTTCTTAGAAGTATATTTTGTGCCACAGCCCTTCCTATCTGATAGAAAAGGATCCCATGATCCTGAACCAATCTTACCTGGGATCGCAAATCCCAAGTTTGTCTATGAAGAGCGGATCTAATTGTATTAGTGTCTAGAATGGATTTATTCTGTGTAATACTAATGGATAGAGCCTCATTGGTAAGTGCTACAAGATCTCGTGCATTAGAGCCCATGGTTATGGCCCCGAATCCATTAGTATGGAACATTTTATTTTCCAAGTGAAATCCCCTAGTATATGAAAGAGTGAAAAAGTGCTTTCGTTGTTGTGGAATAAGAAGCCTCCGTATCTTAATGCATGTATTTAATTTATTCGGAGCTATTAGAGCGGGATCCACTTTTTGGGGAATATGAGTCGAAGTGATAACAAGGATATTTCTAGTGGAGCATCTTTCACAATCCCTGGAGAGATAGTTCACTAATAGACCGAAGGATAAGTAATTCGACTCATTCACATACAGATCATGAATGTTTGGAATCCATATTATGCAAGGAGACATTGCTTTTGCTAATTCGAATTGAAGGGTGATATCAAATCGGTCTTTTTTCGGCGTCATATACATAGTTAGCGCATTTGTCATTGTTAGCAGCTTTGTATCAAGGTCATCATCGATATCGTCACTAGGATCAATCTCGATATTGTCACTACCATCAATATCATCAATAAGATAACCTTTAGGCTTGTCATCCAGGAACTTGTTCGGAAATACCGTAATGAAAGGAACATAAGAGTTTTTCGCTAGGTATTTGACCAAATAGGATCGTCCAGTTCCTATAGAACCTATCACTAAAATACCCCTAGATGGGGATAGGTCTAAGCGGAGCGAAAAGGGTTTTCCATGAGATGGGAAATGAAAACTATTAGCCCCACACGAGGTTTGTGAATAAGTGATTGTCTGATAATGATTAAGGAATATCCGTCTTTCTGCTAAACAGGATCTATTGAACTCATAATTCATTAGATATTTTTTATGAATGTCAACTAAGTATCGTAAGTAAATTGATCCCGGTTGTTCAACCATTTGATAACCAGAGTCATTATTTGATAAATGATCACTATGAGTCAGACTCAATAGAATTTGATCAATCTTTTTTTTTGTCGTTAAGGTGGAGAACTGAACCAAGAATTCTCTTTCTTCATCATCAATCGAATCACTGTTCGCGACCCAGGATTCTATTTTATCATCAATCCAATCAACGTTCACGTTTTTTCTTTTTCTTATCAATGAATAGATCTCTTTACTTGTACGACTTAGATATCTCGTATTTCTCGAAAAAGTGATTCGATTGATGGGATTTGGTATGATACTTATGATATCGATGAGATTGATATTCAAATATTTCTTCTTAGAACGTATTGATTTGACCCCATAAGTGGGACTACCACCCTATAACATGTTGCCACCAGAAGCAGAACCCCATATTTCTTCTAGAGAATCTCCTAATTATTCTACAGCAACTAGAAAGAGATTCTTTAACCAGAAAGAGTTCAGTTCAGATGTAGGATACCTATCCAGAAGTTTTCGCAACTCAATCATGTATGATGGAATCATAAAAAGTTTGATCTTTTCGAACTCTGTCTGTAGATCACTAGAGGCCCGGGAAACAAAGAGAAGATGTGTACGAACGAGATATATAGCAACAAGAAGAAGCAAAAGGATTGAATAGAGGAACTCCCGAGCATTTAATCTCAGATGTATCCATATCAATGGAACGGGTGACTCATTATTTCGATGAATCATTTCTTCGGACAGAAGAAGATTATGTAAACACTTACTCGAAATCTCACTTATCGGATTCCATTGTGGAAGAATCGCTCACAATTTTTTCTGAGGAATTGGCCATGATGTATCTGATCCATGCATAATATCATGAAAAATGGATACAAATTTTTGACTGCTACTTAGTATCGACAATAGGTCTGAAAAAGTATCTAAAAGGGTGAAATTTAGATATTTGTACCCTGCCGAAGTAAGGAACCATGGCATATATGTTTGTAGCAGATTCCATTTTGAGAGATTTGAAAAAGCACTATCTCGTTGAATGGTTCTATACATCTTCCATTTCTCAACGCATTTCTTTAGACAAAGACTCTGTTTTTTCCTCTTTTCGGATGGTAAATATTTATCAGAACATGGAGTGTGAATCAAACCCATGTTTGAATTGAAATTGAGATACTGATGCAAGTTATTCCCTTCTGAATCAGAGAGATTCATATCTGAAAGAGGTTGACAATAAGTTCTTTCAAAATTGACTATTTGTCCCTCTGTTAGAGGTGTTCCAGAAATGTCTAGGATCGAGTAAATATCTCTACGAACGAAAGGATCGAATCGAATTGGAAAATGGAAAGATTTGTACAAGTTATACCTTTCGTCACCACTTTGTGGAAAATCATTAGGTATGAATATGTTAGACACCTGTGACTCGATGGATGAAATAGTATCTCTCTCCAAAAAAACATGTTTTTTTGGACCGACGCACAAATAAAAAATGTTTTTGTGAATGAACAAGATATTGAGGAGTCCATACGTAAGATCATAATTATTGATACGGGACTTTTCCACATAATAAAAATGGAATATTTTGTTACAATAGAACCAGAAGTGATGTGGATTATTCAAGAATCGAAGTCGATTTTCTTTATAAAAATAAAAGATCAATGAACTTCTATGAAATGGTTTCATGGGATTCAGCCAATTGTCTCGATCATGGGATATCATTGAGAAATAGGAATCGGTGTTATCAAAGTCTTTCCTGTAATTATTTCTAGTATGAAATGAGTCAATCATCCACTTTGGTATCTTATTGAATAAAAACGGTGATATTGTTCCTCCATTGATCAAGAATTTCGATTTTTGGGAAGTATCACGATTATCCAACAAGAAGGGTTTCAATTTATTCAAATGAACGATTTGAACACATATTGATTCTAACAACTGATTGCAGAGTTGATCATTCGGCCCTTTCAATTCATATATGTGGATCTCGAACCTATGAATGGGGATATTCCTGATACTCACAAAGAAAAAAGGAAGTGACTTAGACAAAAAGAGAAGTGACTTGGACAAAAAGAGAAGTGACTTGGACAAATCTTGTTTGTCGATAACCTCAGACCAATCAATCAATCGAATATTGATTAATACGTAATCGACCGAACACTACTTGAAAATGGCTACTCTGCTCAGAAACGAAATGTTCCAAATGTTCCTGGAAATTCTTGCTCCCGTTGGGCCATTTGTATCTATATGTATTAGGATCCCGATTCATGGATCTCTCGGTTCGAGAAATAAGAGGATCGAACCATTTCTTCTGAATCTTTTTCAAATTCGATAAATGTTGGTTGATCGTATATTTCATTATAGTTCTATGATTCAGCGTATCATTTCCTATTTGATCCCTTTGAATTCCATAAAAGAATCGATTCGATACATTTCTTATGTACCCATGGGTGCTATATTGGATTTTAATCAGATTTCGGATCAATCTATATTGATTAACTGCCTCCATTATGTTGTTGCTAGCAAATACCACTCTTTTTGGTTTTGAATCTTCCAAGTCATTCCCGCAGGAGATCCGGACCGATTTTTTTCTGATCCTTCGATAAAAAGATTCATTCTCTTCATCAAAAATAGGAGGTAGAACCAAGAAAGATTTCTTTTTCGATTCATCCCTGGAGTTGAATACCTCATTCAATAATATTTTTTTTTATCCAACCCGTAGGAATCAATAGAAAAGAAAAATCCCTTATGATACACCAGATCTGGCTCGGTTATTGATAGAGTGAATAGATCTGCCATTTCTTGAAATCTCTCTTCTGATTCAAAATCGCGGTGTAACGTGTACCCCCCCCTGTTTCGGTCATGGAATA